>VZRE01002051.1:153189-214472 GCA_013396775.1 Cephalopterus ornatus
GCTGTCAGCTTTTTCAGGAGTGTGCCATGGGAGACAGTGTCAAAGGCTTTGCTGAAGTCCAGGTAGACACATCCGCAGCCCTCCTCTCATCCATCAGGCGGGTCACCTGATCATAAAAGGAGATGAGGTTGGGCAGACAGGACCTGCTCTTCCCAAACCCGTGCTGGCTGGGTCTGAGCCCTTGTCCATCCTGTAGGTGCTGTGTGATTGCACCCAGGATGATCTGCTCCATAACCTTGCCAGGCACTGAGGTCAGGCTGACAGGCCTTGGAAAAGGAGATGTGCCTTCCCTTGTTCAACAGCACAGGAGCCATTAAGGTTTGGGGTTGGCTCTGAAGTTCCTTTGCACACACATAGAATCTTGGAATAGTTTGGGTTGGAAGGGACCTTTAAAGTCCAACATCATCTTCAACTAGATCAGGTTGCTCAGAGTCGCGTCCAATTTGACCATGAATGTTTTCAGGGATGAGGCATCCACCACCTCTCGGAGTAACCTCTCTGGCCCTCTCTGGGCCATCCTATGTCTCTTGTTTTAACGAGGCTGGTTACAGAGGTAACAGCTTTTGCTGATTTTTTTCCCTGGCTTTTGCCTCAGCTTTGTGTCTCCTGCCTGCGGCAGCGGCAGTGCCCAGCAGACTGTGTGGCTTGCAGGGGCATCTAGTGGCTGAATGCTGCAGGAGTGGTGAGGGCCATACGATGGTTCCCTTACCCTCCTCTGATACCAGCCCTCTCCTTACACAGATTACTGACCTACAGTCAGCACCTAGAGGTCCTTAATGCTGCCAGTTATCTGACGTAAAAGATATCCCTCTCGCCATTCCCCCCCAGGCCTTCCCAAAGTACCTGTTTTGGGTAAGAAGCGCAACTTTGCAGGTGGCTTTAATCCTCCTTCAGCTGAAGGTGCGGCACTAAGGCTTAATGACCGTGACATCCCTGCACACGTTGCTGTGGCTCCTCCACGTGCTCCGAGGAGCTACCACGAGGAAGCCCAGACACAAACATTAGTTTGGAGGAAGCCTGCTACTGCTCCAAAATTTTTGGTTGTATGATTTGTTTAGCTCAGCCGTATCTCGGCTTAAAAAGACCAAAGAAATCACAGAATAGTGATAGGGAGGAAGAAAAACTATGATACAGGTGACTAGGACCAAATCCACTGTTGCTGGCAGCGAGATACCCGTGGAGAGCCTGGCACAGCAGTGCCTGTGGCCATCCCCAGCCTCAAGGGTGTAAGGGGGACGGGGACACTGCAGTGGCACCGAGCACTGCATTCACTTGCTTTAAATCCCTGAAAGTAAGAGTGCAAGATAGTGTATTGGAGGCTGATAAACAAGGCCCCGTGGCTCACGTCTCCTGGATTTTATAGGAAAATGCACATAAAAGCAATTACTGGGGTGTGAATTATTTTGTTTCTTAATGGCCTGACAGCTTTGACAGCTTCTAGCTTGTTATCTATCACAAACCCTCTTGATCTCCCAACTTTAACATGACTTTTAATTATACTTTCATAGGAGTAAAAGGACAGACAATCTGCAGTCTGGTTTCCATTCAATCAAACTTATTTAAACAACAAGGGAAACTTCTCCTCCTAGCAAGTGATTTGGATGTCTAATGGGGTTTCAATATATGCTTAAAAAGATGCTTAAAAAAAACCCCACAGACAGTTCAGAGTTCGCTATTTGTATGATTGCAGGGTGGAAAAACAAACAAAAAAGTCTTTTAATTCAGAACTTAAAAATTAAGAAATCATTTGATCCCCACGTGCCCGAGTTCCCAAAGCCCTTGTGATGTACCTTTCTGTGAGGGCAGTAAGCTGCACTACCTCACCTGGAAGACCCTTTTCCTTTACAAAATACAGGCTTGCCTCCCTGGTCCTGCCAATGCTTGGCAGCATCTTGGTCCCCACGGCCCGTGTTCCTCCTGCTCAGCCCTGGTCCGAGAGCAAAGCCAGTGCTGGAAAGCTGGATGTATTAAGGATTAGAGAGAACTTGGCAGCTATAGGAATGGACATCATGTGCACTGAAAGATATGAGCTGGAAATCAAGTGTAAAGCAAAGTTAGGTAGCTTACACTAAAATTCCAGTAAAAGCCACAATGAACAAAGTTACAAACTAAGCTTACTGTGCTCTTCCAGGAAAGTCATTTAACAGTTAGGAGGGACCATATATGTATAATCTGTTTTCTTTCTCCTTGTGTATGTGCATTAAAACACAAATTTGCATTTTCTTTAATGCAAATACCATTATATCATAAATATCATATTTTTCTATATGACCTATTATAAGCATCTCTTACAATATTGGAAAAGAGCAGCGTATATGACCAGGAGGGCTCTGGAGTTGCAGAGATATTAAATAGACCCCATATATCAGTTGTTTGTTGGTCTGTCTAGTGACAGGCCGCTGTTTATCTTATGATAAAATAGCGTGTTAGGGAAATGCCTCTCTCAACTGCATTTCTATGGAAAATGTTTTTGTAGAGAGAAAATATAAGGAAAAGGTAAGATGAGAAAAGGAAAAAAAGAAAAAAAGTAACTTGAGAAATTCGGGGGCAATAAATCACCACACCAGATGGTATTCATCTGTGAATGCTGTGCAGAGCTATCAATTTAAAAAAATTGCACAAGAGTGTGCCATTAAAGTGCAGACAAAATATCTGCCCAGTTTCACTGCCCATCTTTGTGGTGCCTGGGCAGGTACGAGGTGACTTGCTTCCACCTGCCAGCATCTCTGGATGCCTCAGAGCCCACTTAGTGTCCCCACTGCAGCCTTGGAAACTTGACTCATGGGTTATTGTGTCTGTTTCCTAACCAATTCTCTTAATTATAGTGAGAAAGTGCAACTAAATAAGCATATTCTGAATAATATTTTTAAAATCCAAGAGACGCTGATTTACAATGATCTTTCTGCTGCGACACTCCTGCAGAGAAAAATGCTTTGTGTCGAGCTCATATATCTTTCATCCTAGGTTTCAGGGGGCTTTTGGCTGTGTTGGCGCTGTGTATGAGGAGACAGCCTGCGATCCACCTACACGTGGTTCTGAAGGTCAGGAATGAAGTCTCATGTTGCCATCGATGTGTGATCCAACCAACCTGTGATCCAGTGGAGGATTCTTCTGCTGTCAGGACCACTCTACAGACCCCTCCTGGTCACCCTGAGTGGGGCTCATCAGGTAATTCCCGTGGCTGGGGTACAGTGGGTAGGAAATAATATGGTTTAATCCAGCCTTGGGTCTGCAAGATAGAGCATCGTCAATGAGAAAGCATTCCCAGCTGGTCGGTGGGAGCTGCCTGCACTCCCAGGGAAACATGTTAAGTAAGGACTAAGCTGTAAAATAGTGGTAGGTTCACTCAGTGTGCCAGCTATAAGGAAAACAACCCATTTTTATCTAATTTGGGATTTTTATCAATCCTTTGAAAGCAAAATAATGGACATAAGGGAATCCAGGACAACGCGCAGAAAGTAGCAGAAGGTTTACGGTGCTTGCACTGAGAGCCTGGGAAATTGTAGCCTGCACAAAGTGGGAGGGCAGTGACATTAAGGAAACCCTCTCATCTCTGTAATACTATTTTCTCTCTTCCTTACCTTGCGGATCGCAGTGTGAGGATGAATTCTGTGAAAGTGTGAAGGTATGGCAGGTACACAGTTGCATAAAAGAAGGGACTCTTCCCACTTGGTAACCTGTGATGTGGTTGTGCTGCCATTTAAGATTTGGTAAAGAAAGGGAAAACAAAGACAGCTGTGGATGTGGTGGTGCACAGGCATTTCTGCTCCTTACACTCGGAGCTCCCTGCTGTGCTGGTGACACAACTTAGTAAGTGGACTGAGAAATGGGGCCCTGGGGACCAGCTTTCGTCTGGTGGGGAGGAAGAGGGAGCAGTGTGTGCATGTGGGGATGCAGGCTGAGCTGGGTAAACTCTTTGTATTGACTTAATTGGGAAAATATTTCCCCTCTTTTAGTTTGAAGTGGGAGGTGCTGGCTTCATGCCCCATGAGTCCTGTTTAGAATATATTCAGTGTGGGTACTGGTTTTTTATATTTAATAAAAATAAAATTAAAAAAAAAGAAGTGTTGTTTCATTCTCCAGTCCAAAACCAATGATTTGTAAAGAAACGAAAATTGATTTAAAGGCCATGGGAGCAAATTGAGGGGTCAATTTTGACTTTAAATCCAACAATTAATTAAGGAACTTTTCTGGAGAGGTTTGTAAAATGAATATTGATCTCAGATCTCAGGCACTCTGCAGTCATGTCTCCGTCCTGGTTTATATCCTCCCATTTTGATTTATGGATTGGGTTGAGCAACAGCAGAGCTCCATGACAGGGCAGCTCAGCAGCACCGTGAGAGTGCTCATCCGAGAGCAAAGAGCTCATCCGTACAGTGGAGCTGGCATATTTTAATGTGGTGAGCTGTCCCTGTGTCACATTCAGCAAGTGCTTTGATGGCCAGGTGTCATCTACTGCTGTCCTGCCTCAGCTCACCCTCCTGGCTGCCAGTCAATGTTCATTTGAGCAATATTTTTGTCTGTACAGCAGCGTAAAATGAAGTAAATTCTGGATCGTTGGGAAAGCAAGAACGCATTTGATATTGGAGGATGAAGAAATAGTTGATAGCCAGTTGATAGATGGGGAAGGGTCTGGAAGACAAGTCTGTTGAGAAGCAGCTGAAGCAGCTGGGATTGTTCATCAAGGAGAAGAGGAGGCTCGGGGCGATCTACAACTCTCTACAGCTCCCTGTAAGGAGGTTGTAGTGAGGTGGGGTTTGATCTCTTCTCCTTGGTAACAAGCAACAAGACATGAGGAAACGGCCCCAAGTTGCAGCAGGAGAGGTTTATATTGGATATTAGGAAATATTTCTTCACCCAGAGGGTTATTAAGCATTGTAGTAGGCTGCCCAGGGAAGTGGTGGAGTCCCCACCCCGGAGGGATTTGGAAGCTGTGCAGTGTACATGTGGCACTTGGGGACGTGGGTTAGTGGTGAACAGTGCTGGGTTAACAGTTGGACTTAATGACCTTAGAGGTCCCTTCCAACCTTAAGGATTCTACGTTTTAAAGTAAAATTGTCTGTAGAAGGATTGCCAAGGTTGCTTCAGGATTTTGAGTTGTTTTGGTCAGTTGGGATGGGATTCCTTCAGGGCAGGGCTGGGTTCTGTCACTACCAGGTATCTGTGATGGCTGGAGAAGGAGTATTCAGAGTAGGTGTGGGTGTGGGGAGGCAGAAAGGCTCCTCCTGGTACCTGCTGCTAATGAGCTTGGTCTATTTGGGTGTCCTGCTCCACAGCACAGGCACTGCAGGGCTGGGCAGAAGTAGAATCTTCACTCCTGAAGAGTGTGCCTTTTCTCTTCCAATATCCCATCCTATCCCTCCCATGCCATCCTTGGTAATAAAAAGGAAAATACTGAAATACATATAGAAAATTGAAAAAAACCCCACCAAACCAGAACATTGTCTCATAGGTGATATTTTCTCTTCCATTCTCTTTTCTGTCTTGCCTCTCTTCTTCCCGCTCCTTGTGGACACTTGTTTAAGCCAAGAGATGTCAGAGGTGTGGATTTGGAGTGAAGGACACGGCTCTGTTTTCAGCCTCTGTGCTACAGATAGAAATTTTTAGGAAGGGTTAATCTGAGCAGCTGCCCTTAGCACTTCACCAGTTTCCCTTCTTCTTGCTGATGCCCTTTGTACTGATTACAAAGCACAGATTTCTCCAGCCGAGTGAGGTGAGTATACTAGGAAAATTGTTTCCATGCAGGAAAAGTTTGGTGACAGGTGGACATAAGCAAAGTAGCATGAACTTTAACAATCTTACTGCGTGTAGAAGCCTGGGAAGCATATTTCCAGCCTCAGAAAATGTTTCTACCTGCTGAATATAAATCATGTTCGCTCTTTGTGGGAGGATAATCAGATTACCAGGTGAGAGGTATTTAGCATGACTTTAGGAGATTAGGTGGAATTCTAGTCACAGTATAGCATGTAAGCAAAACTCAAGGGTTTTAACAGTGGGAACTGTTGTGTGGCTGAAAAAGTACTCCTGACTATGAAATACAGCTGATATTTAGTGTCTTACTATTTTATTTACTACTGCATTTACAGCACACCCAGGTAGTTAGCCAACTACTTATAAAACATATTTTATGTTTGGAGATACTCAGTATGGCTATAAAATTATTTTTGAGGGCAAACATGGTGTGTTAATGGCATTACACACACTTGAGGTCCCTCTGGGAAAGAAAACAAACAAAAGCCCGCTTTCTGAGTAGACTCAATCATCTCATCTTGAGTTTTGTAGATGAGCTACACAGCTCAAACTGGTTGACTTCCCGGCAGTTGATGGGAACCATTTAAAAGAATAAACTTGAAGAGATCAATACCCCTTACATACTGTAAGTGATGTAGCACCAAGTACTGCAGGGCTGTTAAAAATTCTGTCATAAAGGACTGCTCAGAAATCAAACACAGTGGTTTTAGGGGCTTAGTCCCATTTCATTGCGTGGGGGATTTACCTGCAGAGTTGGGGGCCGATGATAACCTTCCAGGTGGGTTTTCCTCATGTTTTATTCCTGATTTATGTGGGTTGCAGGGAAAACAATATCAGATGGAAAGCTTGTAAGCAGGCAGAGATGAGAAGAGGTGCTGGGGAGAGAGGCACCCGTGTGTGTGTTTATCCATTTATGAAAATGGGGAATCCAGAGGCAAACAGGCTCAGCAGTCCCTCGATGCAGGTAATTGAAAGTGAGCGCTGGAAGTGCACACTCCTCTTTCATGCTCCAAGGGTTCATAGTCTTCTGGGGCACATAAGCAAAAGTTCCTCTGAGATCCATATGATCTCTCCTGCCTATCCCTCAGCCATTACTTTGTTTCTCCCTTCAGTAAATTCTTATTATTTAGGACAGAGTGGTGTTTTTTCCCCTGGCAAACTCATGCTGGCTCACCCTTTGCATATTATATTCATCAAGAGGCCCTACTGCTTTCCCTAAGGATCTTTGCTGCTATTTTTCCTGGTAGTGCGAGGAGGGACTGGGAGTCCTGGGACAACCATCAGTTCATTTTGAAAGGATTGATATGGACCTGGCTTTCTTCCAGCCTCTCCACTGTAGAAATTGTAATTTATCATTGAAAAGCACACATTATTTTTGTTAGCAGTTCAGCTCCTTCACTCTCAGTTCCTTCAACTCTTTTGGATGGATGCCATGGAAACCTAAATGATTCATTATAATTTAGTGGTTGGGATTGAACAAGCACCTCTTTATTGCTATCTGTACAGCTCCATCAGCTCTGGGCATGGCACAGAGCAGGCCAGCCCTGACACCCAGGCAGTAGGGATAGTAGAGTCTGACATATAAAACCAGGCCTTAAACTTGTTACCCATTTCCTAAACAACTCTTTCTTCTTTGCTTTTGGGCACTTCTTGCTGTGTGCTGGCATGGAAATAGAAACAAGAAGAGTTCTCAGCGAACCCTCCCTCATCACTGATGTCCACAGACTTTTTTCCAGTTGCCTCAGACGTTTTCTTCAGCTCAGTAGAACAATCTTAGCAGAACTATTACAGTAAAAGAAGCATTGACACTGTGCTGGCCTGTTGCATGTAGGAACTCTACATGCGCTACACAAACAAATTTATAAGCCAGAGGAATGCAACAAGTGTGCTGCTCCCTCACCTCTGTATGCACCTTTGGACAGGTAACGTGTAGCACTCACGGTGCTGCCTTATGTTAACAGCAGGATGCCCAAATAATACAGGACAGCAAACTTTCTCTCCTGAGATTATTTCACTGGTGCAGACACCAAGACTGAGACATTTAAACGAGAAGATGCAGATCCCTGAGGCTTATCATAAAATATTTATATGAAGAGACCACGGACCAATAAATTTCAGTTATAAATGTTTACAGCTGAAGGTAGTAATAAATAAACTTTCAAAAGCAATATTTCAATTTGCACTTATTGTACTTTACTGCACGTTATATTTTCAGGAAACTATAATAATTATAGCAGGACATAGAATTAGCTCATGTTTAATGAATGATTACCCAGTTAGTTGTGATCATTGTAACATCAGGGCACAATTAAAACTGTGAAATGTTGTTTATTCTGGAGAGAGATGGGACTGTTTCTCCACAGCTACCATTTATATGTCCAACCAATGCATAATCTGTTCATTAAACTGTGACTGAGGTGAGTACACTTTAATGAATTTATCAGATGACTCATAACTCTTTCATTTGCAGTCCTCCAGCTTCAGCTGTGCAGGCTTCACATGGTCTTGGGCAACAGAGGGTTAAAGCCAGGAGAAAATTTGCTCTGCAGTAAGCTTAGTGGCCACCTCCTACTGATTTGCAAGAAACCAAGTTCTGATCACTGCAGGTCGTTCTACTCCTTCCCCTGCCATGTGTTCACTGCACCCAGCGTGGCTGCTCTCTCCTCACTACTTGGGTGTCACCTTTAACCTGTGTGTCTCTTGTAGGGCAAGGCATAGCTTTGTTTCAAGTTTTCATCTTGCAGTTAAATGCTTGGGATGAATTTCAAAGAGAAATACCTTACCTGGTGGCACAGAGGGAATTGCTGTGCTGACATCTGTGTTGGGTTGATTCAGCCTTGCCCGGTGCAAGTGGAATGGTTTATGCTACTTAAAAATGAGTCACTCTTGGTGCGAAGCAAGCACCTGCTAATAAATTTGGTTGTCTGTCTCATCTTTTGGTGACTGCAGCTGACTCGTGGCAGGGGCCAGTAAGCTCTTTCCAGAAGGGGAGAGCTCCTGGGTTGTCTGTCTGGCATGTCAACCTTGGATCAGGAGGGAGATAATAGTTACAAATAACTCAATATTGCCTTCACATGTGAGCTGGAGGACTCTTACCTAACCCAAACCCCTAACAGGTGGGCTTCCCCTTGCATTAGGAATGGCATATGCATAAAATTGTTAAACACAGTCCTCCAGCTCCTGTGGGCAATGCAGAGACAGGGAGAGACATCTAGTAAGGATGATTTACTCTACCTTGTCATAGGATGTTGTGATTCTTCTCCTACAGAGGCTTCTTGCTTGTTGTTGGCTGCAGACAGCACTCTGCAGTGGTCTCTGACTGATCAGTGTTCACCAGGCAGACAGCTTTTGTGTGGCTAAATGTGATGAGATGACATCTCTCATCTGTAGTGCTTTTGATATCCTCTGAGTGAGTCTCTCCTGCCTAGTTGCACACTGATAATTTTTCTCCTCTTTTTTTCCTTGTTTTTCTTTCTGTCTGTCTTTCCCCAGTCCTCTGCGTCTGGCTGCCTTTCTCTAGTCCACATGTCTCTGTGGAAAAAAGACTGACTTTGGCAGGAAATGTGTTCTTGGCCTTTCCCAGAGATGACATGACGTACTGCAAGAATAGATGGGAGCGGTAGACAGGCTGAACCACGGTGCAAGGTGCCTCCAAAGCCCTTCAAAGGTAGGTCTCAGCGATGACTCGGCCATTCTGCTATTTAGGATACCCCTGGGTATATGGAGGTGCCTGAGGGGTGATGCTTTAGAAGTGAGGCACCTCTCTAACTCCAAGGCAAGGAGTCTTCACAATAGTGCTATGACAGTGTTGGTTAAAAATATGGGTGAAACAACATCTGCAAAGACCAAGTACGGTGTTGAACAGGCTACCTCCTGTTTTCAGGAGGAAAAGAGGTACCTCTGGTCATGTAAGCACAGAGCAGAAACAGCTTGTTATTAAACCTGCACCTTTCAATGTTTAAATGCAAGTTGAGCGCCGTTCCTCCATGTCTAGTTAGATTAGCTGAGAGAAAATGGGATGGCCACAAGTCCAGGAGAGGGTTTACTGGTAATATGGGAGAGGTGGCTGTGTCCTGAGAGGTACCAGCAAGCTGCAATGCGGACAACTTTGTACAGTTTTTTGCCTTTAATAGATGTTACAAGTGGTTCCCAGACAATGTCTAGAGGCACTTGGCAGGTGTTGGACTGCTTCACTTGCTCCTCATGAAGCTTAGCTGTTTGGAGGCTGGGAAGGGTCGGTGATGGAAAAAATGGTGAGAATGAGTTTACTTTTCTTACATTCTTCCTGCTGCTTGGTGATCTTCCTTGTCTCTTTTTTTTTTTTTTCTTTTCTGAGAGCACTAGAAGGCTGCCAAATTTCCCCCTCGTAGCTCACATCTGCCCTCATAACTACCTGAGATAAATTTAGCCAGGAAACCAAATCGGTTTCCCCCCAAAAAGAAACCCATCTGCAGGCTTTGATCTTCACTATGGTATTTGGAATGTGCAAGGAGAGAGAAAAAGGAGAAGTGGGCAAATATTGGAATGCCTTCTGTGACAGCTCCCTTTAGCAAGCACTTCACCCAAGAGCCCTTTGGAGAGCTTTCAGCTGCATTGTCCCAGGAGTGGCCCTGGAATGGGCAGATGAAGGCAGCAAAGGCAGGACTAAAATTGTGGCTGCCCTCCACAATTCTGAACAAGCTCTTGTACAAGGTTGTGACCCTTGTACTCAAAAAACCAGTTTTTTGGGCAAATTTTTCCTGTTAAGAAAGCAGAAAGAGTCCTTCCAAAAGCACACAGGCAGCTCTGCTCCTCTTAAAGTCAAGAGCACGGTTGAATGCTTCGGTGTGTTGAGACCTTGGAGTAGATTTGAGATTGTGTGCTCTGCACCTGCCCTCACAAAACGATTCACTTCAGGCTCTTCTTCAGCTACTTTTCAGTAGCTTTGTGCAGGACAGCAAGACAGATGGAAAAATCAGCAAAAATGATGAAAATATTAATACACATTCAGGTTCCCATTAATTATTGAATTACTAATTCACTTATTGAAGGATAATTATTAATATTTATAGCATCCAGATTGCTAATGATAGTTTAACTGTGATGGCATAATTTAGCAAATATTTTTAAAATAAAACATTTAGCAAATAACATTTCCACCATTTTTCTGTCTTAAAAAAAAAGAAGTGTGAAGGCCTCATGCATATATGCAATCTTTTCTGATTTTAAAGCATGCTTTTGAATATTTTATTATTATTATGGATTGCTTTATTGCAGATTTTATCCTCAGGTTGTTTCCAAATGAACTTATACTCTCTCTAATGCAGAAAGAAACCTATGGCAAAATAAGCTTATAGTAACAGCACTATAAATCCATGGTGTAAGCACACTAGTAAGTAAATGAATAATATGGTTCTATTTCTTTCTACTGATTTCTCTTTCTGAAGTCTCTGTAGCATAGTGATTGATGTATATGGAAACCATTTAGCACATATTAAACTGGGGAGTCAAAATATTATTTTAAAGTTTTCCAAGATACATTGATCCAAATTTATGTCAGAATCTCCTGAAAGGTTGCACTGGTCCATGTTTTTCAATATTCGTTTTTCACTGTAAAAGCTCCTATGTGACATGGCAGCAAAGTCTAACTTATACATGGGTGCCAAAATGCAAAATCCCACGAATTTCTGAAACAAAAGCAAAAAAGGGGAAATTTGCAGTTTCTGCAAAATGTCAGATTTGTAAAGGCTTGTTTGTGCTTCTTTGCTAAAAAATGTTTTGTTAGGTTTTTTTTATCCCCAAAAGGTTTATTTTATTGGAACAAAATGGTTTTGGGGGAGGTCATTCACCTGATCTTACAACAAGCCTATGACCGCCAAATTCTTAAAGCAGGAACTCTTCCACCAGATGTTTGCTGTGAGTGATATTATAATGTTTTCTCAAAAGAATTTAACTGCAGTTCATGGGGAAAAACGATTCTTCGGCTTCCTTCACAAAAACATCACGTCAAAAATAGAGATGAGATCTTGTTATTTATATTACTGAAGTACTGAATGGCCTTGCCTGAGAACAGACTGTTCGAGCCTCAGAGAGTACCAAGTTATGGTGGGAGATGGTTTTTGCTCTGGAGAACTAACACTTGAGGGAAATGACACGGGCAATGAGAAGGCAGCAAATGGAGCAGCCTAAAACTGCTGCACAGAAGGGATGGAACGCAGGGGGCAAACCTGAGCCATTTTACTGAGAATCCCACCATTTTCTGTTCATTCATCTCTCCTCTCCATCCTTCCTCTCTGGCAGCCAGGATGGGCCTGGGATGCTCTCCTGGCAACAAGAGGCAGAAAATTCCTACTTCGCTTCAGTGTCTGAGTAATGAGCTCATTAAGGAAGAAGACCTAGAAATGTCCCAGGTTGTACCTTGTAACTCAGCTGAATATGAGCTGATAGGGAATGAGGATGACTAAATTTATTCAGTCAGTGGGTGGACATTCCTGTCTTGCAAACCAGGATGACTGATCCATCACAAAGAGTTGGGCTATCAAATTCCTGTATAGCAAATACCAGCTGAAACACCTCTTGTACGTCTGAAGTGATGCCTCTCTGGAAGGCGTGGGGGTCTAGCTGGCCCACCTTGTGTGATTGCTTTAGTTACCTCTTCATAGGCATTGCTAGTGAGGCTGGTCCTTCAGGAGCTACCCTGTAGCTCAGAGAGGAAGCTGGCTTGCAGGTTCATTTCATTTAAATGTATCTATTATAGTTTATTTATTCAGGGTATAACAAAAAAAAAAAAAAGGATTAACTGGAAATGTGCAGATTTTCCAAAGCATTGGGATAAGTTTCTAATTTCCTTGTTAATGCTCTTTTCAAGCAGCATGTGCCACTCCATGCAACTGCTCTGGGCTTTAGTTTCTTCTGCCCTGGGTCATATCACAGCTGTAGAGTCCCTGCCATTTGTTTACTGGAGGTTGTGTAGAGTTTGCAAATAATATTTCCTTGCCTAAAAGACAAGGTGATGCTTCTTTAGCAGCTGCTGTTCTTTGAACTGATCTGAGGGCTTTGTCATCCAGCAAACTCTCTTCAGGATTCTGCTTCCTGGTATATATCAGAGGCTATTTCTTGGCATGACATAATTAGAGGCAAAGCAGTTTTACCGCGGAAGGCATGGCGGGTGCTCACTAATCACAGCCGTCTCCCTGCTCAATGCTGTGCTTGCTGACAAACCCCTCCTGGCTGGAGGCAATTGTGTTTTCTGGGGCAAATCAGGTCACCAAGATCCGCACGCTTCCTCGTGGCTAATGCAATCAGCGGGAGCTACAGGAGGCAGCTCGTCAGGACAGCGCTCACTGTGGGTGAACGGGGGCACCCTGAGAGGGGCAGGCGGTCATTACCTGCCCACCTGGCAGATTTCAGGGATGGGAGTTGCTCTGGCAGGGTGTTCATTTGCAAATAGATGCTTGTGCTCGTGCAGGCATGAAGAGGGAATGGGAGAAATCTTCTCCAGAATGAAAGGTTTTACCAGCAGAGTTTGTGCTCCACTTGAAGGGAGGTGAACTTTCACAACAGCTCCTGCAGAGAGGAAGCAGAACTATATGAGGCTGTTGCGTATCCCACGGTCAACGCCGACGTTCCTCAAACCACTGATCATTTTAGAAACACCTCTGAATAAACAGGGTGGTGGCTTTAAGTCTTTTTACTCATGAGTGTAAATGTGAATTGAGATTTTCTTCGTATGGGATATAAGAGAAGCTCAGATGTGATGCACTAAATGTCTGAAAAGCCTGACTTATTTAGCTCCCTCCACAGTTCAGATCATGGTGATCTTCCAAAACTGAAGCTCTTCTCACTCTGACATGTGGAGTTTGAAACTACTGCTTGTCTCTGCCACAGGACTAGGATAGGTCTGTCATGCAAAGACCTTGTTTTCTGTGAAGTATTTGTAGGGAGATGTAGTTTCCTCGAAGAGACAGCAATACCCTTCCTCACCTTTATCACCTGGATAGCCAAAATGGAATATTTAATTTTTTTCAAGTATAAGGTTCCTGCAAAGAAGATTCAAGTGGAGCTTCGTTTGGTAGGACTTCTCCAAATGGTCTCATTTTAGGTTTTCCATAGGGAAGCTGCTGTTTTTATCCTGCTTCCCTGCTTGCACAAAGGTCATTGGTTCAGCACTAGGGCATGGCTGATCCATGGAGTTCCTCAAGGGCTGGTGCTCAGGGGCAGACACGTGGCAAAATATCAGTTTCCTTTCCCTGGAGGTATGGGAGCAGGCAAAAATGGTGGCAGCGACATAGCAGGTTTACCTGCTTGTACCTGTTCTTATTCTCAAAGTTAAAATCTATCATCCTCACAGGAAGAGCAATGCAGGACCAGAGCAGTGCCTTGTCCTTTACCAGTAGAGTCACACGTGGTGAGGAGAAGAACCATCAAGAAAATAGTTTTCCTGGAGAAAACTATTCCTGGCAGATGACTTGGCCAGCCAACAAACCTCTCTAGGAACCTTTTCTTTATGGCTAGTGAGAAGGTGATATTGCTAGTGACAGCGCAGAAAGATTGGCTGAAATAAAATAAAGAGGGAACCATGGTGATCCCTTCATATTGTAGTAAATTTTCATCTTGCAGTCAGCTGGGTTATGCTTCTTCCCCTGGAGGAAGAGTCCTCAGCTCCCCCCACATTATTAGTTCCTACTGGTGCCAGGGAAATTCCAGCAGACCCTGAGTAAAGCCATCAACATGGACATCTCTGCGGTGGCCTTGTTAATTATCCTAAAGAGGTTGGACTGCTGAGGCAGCCTGCAGGTTCTTTAGAAACAATCCTGCTTTCTGGTTTGAACTGTAAATAGATAAGAAATATCTATAAGATATTATAAGAAATAAAGATGCAGCTGTGGTTAAAGATAAGAGAGGAAAGAAGTAGATTTATTCTCATTTTACAGCTGAGGAAAGAATCATGGTTCAAAATGGTGTAACTGCCCCAAAACCAGAACCTGGGTCCTGTTACAGGAGGGAGTTAGATTTGTAATTCCCAAACTGCAGCACAGAAGACACATTTTCTCCCAGGGTTAATGCAGGGGAAGACAGTGACCTGCAGAGAGCCCGCAGGCAGGGAAGGGAAGCTCTTTGCACTCAGATGACCAATGCAGTGTCACACAAGAGTGTAGCAAAGGGAAGAGGCGAGGGATCCTCCCAGGCTCTGGGCTGACAGGGGTGAAAGCTATCCAACGAAGAAGGACCTTTCATTTTGGAAGATGAGGAAACCCCTCCAGCCGTCAAAGCCACTTGCTCACAGGTTCCACATAAGTGTGATCTCTCCTACCGTGCTGAAGAAATGAGCAGCCGCAAGACGTGTCTCACTGTGGGTAGGCTCAGCGACGAGGAGTTTCCCGGCGGCTCGCTCCTGGGATGATGGCATCTTTCCATCTGCATCTGAATTGGAGAGTCATGAATGCAGTGCTAGTCAAGCTTTGCCACCCAAAACATGCTTAATACGAAAAGCATTTCCCTAAGAAGGTGTTTCATTCAATGCAAACGACTGCTGCCTTAAGACCATGTTAATTTATGCTACAGAGCAAATCTCTTCTATCTGCTTCATGCACCACAGAAGCAAAATAACCCTGACCTACCCATGGCCGCATTCAAATATCTGTGTCTTGGTACTGTTTGTTGTGTGTTACATACAATTCAAATAATATGCTGGAGACTGAAAAGCAAAGAGGGAGGCACAGCAGGGATGTTCTGACTGCTGCAACATTCCAGGGACTCTCGGGAGAGCAAAAAAGGTGTATGGGGGTGAGCTTCTCCTAAACACCAAAATTGCTGGGGTCATCTTCCCACTCCTGCTCTGCTGGGAACTCACCACAGAGAAAGATAAAAGGAAGCTGCTTGAACAATAGGGGCTTTTAGTTGGATTCTTTCTTATTTTGCTGTTTGGAGGAAAACTTACCCCAAATTGGCCGGAGGAATGGAGCAACGCTTCACAAAGATGTCTTTTGGGAGGACCCAGGACAAATGGGAACTTTGTTGGGGAAAGGAACTGGCATGAAGTTGCCACTGTGAGCAAGAAAGTCATCCCATTTCCCACTGCTGTCAGTGTGAATTGGGGCTCAACCCTCTAGTTACGGTAGCTGCAGTAGGGCAGCTCTAAAAACCTGTTGGGTAGCCAGTATTTAATGTGCAACCAGGGATGTTCATATTATTATATTAACAAAAAGCTGTGATTCTTTCTGCAAAGAAAAGAGCTTTTAAAAATGGGGGGAAAAAAAAAAGAAAGACAACAGAAAACAGTGAGAGACCACATGCTGAGCAACTCTGCAGAGAGAGCTTGAGAAAGTCTTACTATAATAATTAATAAGAAGACATATAAGAAAAGAAAAAGGCATAGGTTGGAGACTGGGATTGTTCTCCCAGTTCAATGCTGTTGAGCTGCACTGTCTCAGGGCCTAGTCCACTTGGGGTGATTGCCCACATCTCCCCAGGAGTGGCATGTGGGTATTACCGGGGCAAATTTGCTTTGCAAATCTACCTTTGTGTCTTTGGATTAGCTTTATTTGCTCAAGGATTTTGGAGGTAATGTGGAGGAATATTCATGCTTCTATTAGTTAAAAATCTCTGCTTCTTGTTAACATCATACCAGCACGTCATTCAAAACAAGCACCCAAAGTGGTTATTACTGGGGCTTAGAAATGCAGGGTTTTTTCTTTGCTTTGAAATAGTTTCTCTTAAAGTTACTTAGCTATTTAGTTGCTGCTTTTGCCAGAGGAGCCTTGTAATGGTCGCCCACCAGCCAGTTTTATTCCCAGAAAAATGGTTTATCATAGATTTCTTTGTTTAAAGAAAAGGGAAACTCCTTCCAGTAGGAATGTTTGCCTCAGACCAGCTCTGTCTCACTTCTGCATGTCCGAAGTACCTGAGACAGACTAACATCCTTAGCACATTTCCTTGTAAAGGGGACTTTCTGTCAGAGATCACAGGCAGATTCAGGGAAGAGTCAAAGGGTCCTCAAAGCACAGGAGGAGGGAGAGAGAACCATTTATAGTGTAGTCAAATAGACTGAAATTGCAAAAAATTGTTACATCTGATCACAAAACTATCTTTGACCACATGGAAAAAGGCTTCAGCTTTTTCACGGGCAACACTTCCTGGAGATGGGCTAGAGCTGGTAAAGCAGAAGAAGAAGAGATGAGAAGGAGTGGGCTATTGCCATACCATAGGCCATAGTGGGCTGCTGTCACAGAGATGATTCTGAACATCACACGAACTTTCTTGGTACACTGAGGTGAAGCCAAGAGGGTACCGGGTGTCCCTTCCTCAGGCTGCAAAGCGGCAGAGCTCTGCTTGGTCTTAGCACCAGGCTGGCTGCCTGGCGCCCTGATGGATGTGGTGGCAGGGAAGCAGGAGAGCTGCAGGAGAGCGTTAGCCAAAATGTGCTGCTTGGATGGCCCAGACCTCAGGGATTAGCCAGAGAACTACACAAGGTAAGAGAAGTAGTTTTGCTGAATCTGTGCTTTCAAAGAAGCCCCGAGGTACTTTCTGATGTCTCGGGGTCTCTGCCCTCGCAGGCTCTGAAGCCAGAGAGGGACTGTTGCTGCCTGCTCCGCTCTTGGGGGGCACTTTGCTGTTCACGGGCGCACAGCTCACACGGTCAGGGTTGGTTGGCATCCATCCAGCAGAGGGCACAAGCACCATGATCAGAAATTCCACTGAGGAAGGCAGCCACCAACTCCAAAAACGTAGCACCGGCAGGAATTTGTTACTCTTTTTTAAAAAGAAAACGGGAAATTTTTTTACAATTCCCATTTGTTAAAAAACGTGCAAGCACCTCATTAACTCCAACGGTGCGGTATTTTTGGCTGGCTGCATTGCTGAGCATGTGTTAAGCTCCAATGAAGTGCAAGAAATTACCTTTTAAACAGCAGTGGTGTCTTCTAAACGCAGTTATCGCCTCCCCAGCACTGATAAGGTGTGAAAAATGATCTTCCCATCTACAGTTGTGTAAACTGAATGCAATTAGCACCTCTACATGTGTTTAAAATCATGACCACAGGTTATAAGTTTCGGCAGCCTGCAATACATTAGCACTTCGTTCCATCTTTGGGAACCAAGGGAGAAAAAAAATCTCAGCAAAATTAGTGCAATGAATACAATTAAGTGCCATTAACATTCCATGAAGTGTTTTTAATGAAGTAAATCCAGCCCCAGATTTGTGAACTATAGACGAGGGACTTTTTGTAGCTCAGTACAGGAGTTGCCTGCTGTATAGAAATGTGTCAGAGGAAAATCTCTTTAGTCCTTGGTTAAACAGCTCTTTTAATCTGGGGTGGCAAAGCCAGGCTTCTCCCTTCATTCTTAGGTTACAGGCACCCCAGGATGCTGCACTCTGTGCAGGATGCACCTCCTTAAAACGCTGCCTTGTTTGAAGGGAGAAAATGGAGAGAAAGAAGGAGGGAAAAAAAAAGCACAGTAGGTATTTTTTCCTTCGGTTCAAGTAGCCAAGTTCCAGTGTATTGATCATTTATTGTATCCTTCTCAGCTTCTAACTGCACTAAAAGAGATCCTTACTATGTCTTTGTATGGAAGTCTCTGCTTGTCCAAATTATTATTGTCTGCAGTCTCCAAACTTCTTTTCCTACTGTTCTCCTTCCAAGTTTTCCCAACCAAAACTTACTATATGGAGTGTTGGTGTGATTTACACAAGAGCTTCAGTAACTGTTTTTATGCAAACATGACATGCATATAGACTGGTCATCTTCAGACATCAAATACTTGCGCTTTTCTTATGAATATTTGAAAGATGTAAATAAGAAGGCAATGCAGACACACACACCTCAGTGGGACTGAAAAATACTTTCATCCCGAACACCCTTTTACAATAAATATCGAACAAATGATCAGTCCAGGCCATTCCCTCTGCTGGGACTTGTCTGGTCCTCTTTGCCCAAAACCATACTTTTCAAGAAGTTCTGCTGAAATCACTGGCAAACTCTCCACAGTACCGAGTATCCCTACAATGGAGCTGGGATTGGAAACTGGATGCAACAGCAGCAGCTTCTCTATCACACCTCTATTTGTTTTTTAAAAGCCAGCTATTGATTTTTTTTCCCCCACTTTCAAGAGGGATCTGCAACAGCTGTGATTTTTCTTTTTAAAATTTTATTTTATTTCCCCTTTTTCACTAAATTTGTAATTGAAAGGGACAGATCTGCATCTGGGACACTGGACAGTGGATGTACAGGGTTTCTCCCACTGCTGGCAGCAGCCTCATGCTGGTACAGGGATTCTACCTTGTTAGGGCAGAAGGAAGGCCCATGCCCAGCTCCTTTCACTCCCTGCATAACACAGGACATAAAGGGTTACTCAGTGATCACTGCACACAGCCAAATAACTTGTAGCTGAATCTTTGAGAATCTTTGAGAAAGACACACTGGATCTCGCTGTAATCTGTTCTTGACCACCCCTTATTTTCTGTGGTCTGCACAGGAATTACTGCACTGAGAATGATTAATGTCTGCAAAGAGCTCCCTGAGAGTGATGTTGTCCTGGTTCTCAATGAAAATCCAACCCAATGAAGCAAGAGAACTTGAGTGTCTAACTCAATGGATCAGTAGTTAGGTCTGGCTGTTGTTGGCTTTGCTGTCTCTTTGACTTTCTGGTGGGGGCTGATAAGAGATCTACAGGTCTCAGCATGAAAATAATCTCTTGGGGAAGCACACCTGTACTTTTTCTTTTATTAAATCATGTCTTTTAGCAGTTCCCTTACTGTGTGGGGATAAATGCTTCTCTGCTGTGTATTATCCATGTGTTGTGGTACCCCACAGTATCTCAACCCGGTTTTTCACTGGTGAGAGTGGCAACATCAATCCAACCATGCTCCTTTTATCAGGGCAATTGCTGCTGGATTCAGGCTCTAGGAGTCATGCTGGCCGCCACAGTGAGAGCTGCCAGGGGGAAACAGCATCCAAGCATGATCAGCTTGCGCCTTCTAGGCAGTGTGGTGCAAAGGTCCCTGCTGGCCAAGAGGAAATCCGGGAGACAAAGTGGCTGTGCCGAATTGTTACCTCCTCACCTCTCCGAAAGGCAGTGCCAAGTGGTGGTCGACAAAGTAGGTCAGGAAGAAATTAATCCTTTTGAAGGAGAAGTCCTAAAGCTGGAGGTGAGAAGAGACAAATCAGCATTATTAAGAGTAAGTGGATTTGGGGCTGTGTGCCCGACTGGGGCCTCCTGGCGCTGTGGCAGCCTCTCGCCTGGAGCGCAGCGTTCTGCAGTCCCACGCGGACGCAGCCGGGAGGATGAGGCACTGACAGCCATCCATTCTGGAAATTAAATTTCACTCCCTCAGTTGTTCTCGGCTCACAGCCCTGCTCACTTGGTGAAGGATTTCTGATCTTGCAGATTATTGTGGGCTGAGTCCAAAATGTGTGAGATCAGCGAGAGAGGCTCCAGCAGCCCAGGGAGAGGTGAGCTGGGTGCTCCAGGGGTGAGTTTCAGTGCACTCATCTCCAGCTGTGGGCAGGGGTGGGATGGAACTGGGGGCCTTCCTCTGCTGCTGGAGGGTTCCAGGTTAGCCTGTAAACCATTGGATGTTGTGGGATGCTGGAGCTGATCCTGCTGTCCCACTACTATGAGCAGGACAGGACAGGCAGTATTTCCCTGGTGCCTGCCTGGCTTCCCTTCTTCTCCACCCCAGCCTGAGACCTCTCAACAAGGACTGAACTAATGGACTAAAGAGGACAAAGAATCTTGTTGAAAGTAGGAGGAGGGGACTGCAATCAGCTGTAGGGTGAAGCATCACTCCTTGCACCAGGATGCAAATCCCAGTTGCAATAGCCTGTGTCTGTGAGCTAAGGTCCCTGGGAATCTGGGAAAGGGAGAGGAAAATGTGAGCAGTTAACTGAGGCTGGGAGAGTACTGCTGTGTCAGCAGGGCCTGAGGGGACCCTTCTGGCCTCAGAAGCAGAAAATTCCAAAAGCCAAAAGCATGATCCATGCTTGTGAGTCCTGCTGGGTTTTCCAGTGGTACACTGGGGAAAAACAGTTAATTTAGGTTAATTGCACAATGCAGATATTTATAAAATCGTATCTATTTAAACAGAGGAATGTGCTTTTTCCTGATGAGGTCTCTGCAAAGCAGCAGTGTGTCACTTGACCCAGGCCTTTAACTGGAACCATCTTGGCAATTTAATGAAATTAAATGTCTGGACTGTGGGGAGTTCATTAGTAAGTAATCCAAAGGCTAAACCTCTGCGAGCTAGTTCAACTCTCAAATGCTTATTCATGTTTGCCAGATCCAGTAAAGTGAAACCCCTTAATAGTCACTGGCAGTATTTGTTACGTGCTCTCCTCTGGCCTGGAGGTGGTAACACATGCTCTGGGTGATTTCATATTTCTACGTGAGGTTTTTATAGAAAAACACCTCCAGGACAGCCACAGGATCCTTTGAGTGTCACTGGGCAAGCTCAGGTGGCTTTGCAGAGGCGCTTCTGCTGTTCGATGCCTCAAACCTCTTGCTTCTGGCAAAGCAAGTGAGGGAATCTCATTCCTTTCCAAAAAAGCTTTCAGAGATGGTTGCTGCTGCCAGCAGTGCAGCACTGAACCTGCGAGAGACTCTGGCTTTCTTGTCACGCTGGGCCATGGCTGGGATTATGAGCTGTTTTATTTCGTGCCGTTTGCCCAAGGGTTTGGACCAAGGATGTAAAGTGCCTCTGGGATTCTGGTGGGTTGTTAAAAAGGATGATGAATTGCTGCTTATTTCCTTTGACTGGGGATTTAGAGGAATGAGGAGGGTACGGATCTTCTTCCTGCTGTGTAAAGGATTTCTGGGTTTCCAGAAGTCAATGTGCTAAAGTTTCACTCTTTAATTCACTAGGTGTAAACAAGATTTACACACAAGTGATCTGTGGCACCAGTAAAAGTTTGAAAGGGAGTTCACTAAACAATAGCTGATATAGTCAAAGGAATAGCCTAACTCCAACACAGCTGAATTTATTTTTCAAGGTAGCATATAGAGGCAAACCAAAGCCTTTATTGGCCCTTTGGGCTCATCCAGCATGAAAGCCCTCAGGGAAGGCTCTTTACACCCCACCTAGGAGTAGCATTTAGTTTTTAAAAAACTCTTTAAAGCTCTTGGTGTGAATTTAGTGCAAGTCCAACATGAGCCCCTTGGGCTGGAGTCGAAGGGCTGTGGATTAGATCCATGCAGGGAAACTTCCCTGATCTCAGAAGGAAATGGGGTTTGTGTAATGAAATCCATTTTGGGGGGAAATTCTTTTGGGGCTTTACTGTAGCTGCTGCACAAGTTCTTTCAAAAGTAAATAATGCCATTGGTCAGGTGCTTCTTGCAAACAAGTTGAATGTTATGGATATTACAGAGGGAAAAACATCAGTCTGAGCAATAGATATCCCAAATATTGTCAGATCTGCAGTGGTGTTAGCAGGGCAGTTTTTTTTCTGGAGTGTGCAAAATGCCCCAAGAGTCAAGTAGATTTTGAAAGGATGGTCACTGCCAAACATGCAGGAAACCTGTGTCTGGTTACTGGGGGTGCCCGAACCTGCCTTGATTTACACCACAGCACTGCACCTTGCACTAAATTAGGCATTGCCAAACACAACTTCCATGTCTTAAATTTACAGCATAGAAAAAGACTATCTTTATCCAGAGGTAGGGTGCAAGAGGTCTTGTGGCAGCTACAGGCCGAAGCCCATGTGTCCTGTTTTCTCTTCTGTGGGTTTGGGTCAGCTGCTCACCTTTGCAGGTACTTCTCCTTTTCCTGCTGGCTCAGTGAAGTTCAGCAGCTGATAAAGGGAAAGAATTAGCCACAGCTCTAAAAATCTCCATTCCCAGTATGGTGTTGGGAAGAGCATTCATGTTCCCCTCTCCGTGGGTGCTGCACAAGCATGGGCTTCCAGCTGCAGCAATGAGAGAGGTGCTTTTTCGTTCCCAAACCCTTCTTTCCATAGAAAACAGCATCCCGGCAGTCACATCCAAGCAGTCTTTCTGTGGGGCACCCCTGCCCTCAAGGTCCAGGCAGGACAAAGTCCTCACACAGCCCAGCTTGAGTCTCAGGGCGCTGCTGCAAGTCCTGTGCGTCCATGCTGTGGCCGTGGCATGGGAGGACCCAGGTACACCTGCTCTCACACTGGGATGAGTGGCCAGAGCAAAGCGTGGGTACCTCTCCCTCACACTGGGGTTTTAGCAAGAGACAAGCGGGTGCTGTGGGAAACCTGTCCCAAACTGCCAGCAGAGGTGTGGGGTGCTCCCGAGGAAATGCCTGGAGCACACGAGCTGGGGTTTGGGTGGGAAAGGTAGTGCTTTTCCCTGTGAGGGAAGCAGGATAGGCAGGAGGGACAAAAGCAGCACAGCAACGACATCTTGTGATGCACAGCGACGGCTGCATGTGCCTGCCGGGAGAGCCGAGTGCTGCTGCTGGGAAGCCCTTGTCCTGCTGCCCGGCTGGAGCACTCGATGGTCTTGTTGGAAGGGCAGGAGGGTGGAGCTGATAGATAGGGAGGAACGTTGTCCCCAGCTGGAGCCAAAGCAGGATTTTAGCAACAGCAGAGCAGTGGGAGTGAAAAGGCTACAGAGTCCTGCAACCTCTTTTTCCAGTTTTCTTTCAGTATGGCATTGCTGCAAAGCAGTGGAATCTCCCAAGTGCTCTGTGGAAGCCTGCGCTTAACCCATTGCAGATACCTACAAATATCAGGTGCATAAGGAACATTTCATTTTTTTTGCAAGAAGTATGTTAGTGCAAATATTCTGTTTTATATCTGGGGACCACTGTGGCTGAGGATCCACTTTGAAGATGCAGACCTGCATTTTATCCTAAACGAGCGCAGCAGTACTCATCCCTTCCCACTTCGATTGCACCAAAATTACTCCAGACTTGCACTGTGGGACTCAAAATTCAAAATTTCTAGTGAAAAGGCAGCAGCCAAGTCTTGAGAGCAGATTGGGTTGGTGCCTCACTGCTGCCCAGCTGCTGAAGAGCAGCCTCTGTAAAGTGCCAGCCCTGCCCACCAGGTAGACAATTCTTCTTGAGACCCTTAGTTGAGTTATGATCACTTTTATACTGAACTAATGCCAAATCAGAAAGTTTTGGAACTTGCTGGTGGATGAGTTTTCTTTTCAAGGCTTAGTCTTTGCTCACACCAGTGCTTCCTTTAAGAGACTGCCAGGTGGAGGTCATGCTGTGAGACGTGTCAAAATTCAAGAAAAGCCTTTGCATGAAGTCCTGCAGCATTCAGCTGCTGTGCTTTAGGCCATCACGAGCAGAAAGCAGCTCCTGTCTGACCTGTGTTGCATTACATCCCAGGGTAGGATGTTTAGAGGCTCCTGCAGCACCTACCAGCAGAAGTGCTGCTGAAAGTCAATGAGACTTTGTTCAGAACAGCCTCAGGTGATTCTGAAAGGCTTGTCCTCTTGTGGGTTTCTTTAAAGACTTGTAAATTATAGTTAATTCCTACGGCTTAGGTGTATTAGTTGATAGAGCCCAGGATTACATTCCTGTCCTCCTTAGGATCCCGCTCGTGCAGCCTGGATTGAAAGGTTGGCAGGGCTCAGGAGTAGCAGCTCCTGCCTTCAACTTCAGTGTCCCATTCCCCATCCTGGGGGGACAGGTGTCTGCCTGCTGCAGCTGGGACAGTGCTCTTCCACCACAAGAACTGAAATTCATCCAACATAAGCTGTTGGGGGAAAAAAATAAAGTTGATTGACCTGTGGTCATCTTAATCCAGGTCATCTCCAGCTGAGAAACAGTGTTACTGGCAGGGCACCTCTGCAGGAAAAACAAGACCAGCTGTGGTTTTGCGTGGTTTGTGATGCCAAGTCCTCTCTTTCATATGGAAATGGAGGTGCCTGTTGCACTCAGACTGATGAGAAAAGAATGCCAGCAGGGATTGTAACAAGGCCACCTGCCTACAGAGCCATCATGCCACTCTGTGCCTGTGAGGGTTTCCTAATTGACTTTAGTTTATAGGTTTTTTAGGGAATATCAGTCCTTCCCATGTTCTTCACAGATAATCAGGAAGAAGTACCCCCCATAAATGAGTTAAAAACCTGACAAGTTCCTATCTGACCTATTCTTCACTTTGGAGCAATTTCTGAAATTAGTTGCAGGTAGTGAAACATCTGCAAGGTTTTATCTTCTTCATCACTGGGTTTTCCAAACTCTTCTGCCCAGAAGCAGCTCATTGCCTGCCATGGCCAAGGCTTTTGCTTCAGGGGCAGATTAAATGATCTGGTCTGTAGGTCAAGCAGGTAAAACATGGTCTGAAGGGAACAACAGAGGACTGAAAGTACTAGGTGAGGGGTGATAAAAATATTTTGCAGGAAAGTCACTGATTTTGTCTGAAAAACAGCTCAAAACCTCATAGGCAAGGGTTGGTATTTCCATCTGGATGCTTGCGCAGCACCTTGCCTGTGGGGCCATCAGATTCCTCAATTTTTGTTGTGGTGTTGGGCTTTGGTGCTGGACTCCCACCAGAAAGGAGGCACAGTTGTTCCTGTCCTGTGGCCTGTTGGGAATGCTCAGCGCTCACAGGCCATTTGCAGTATTGTGACAACATGTCTCAATTCTGCTGAAATTTCACAGAAAAACCTCAACAAAAACCTTTGCTGCCTAGATAGCTCCACAGGCAGGTTTGAAATGAAGACTAGGATTGTCCTCTCTTTGTGTACTGCAGTAAAATATATATTCCAAAATATATCCAGGTGGTTTGCTACTCTAAATCTTCCACTCTGCTGGAGTGGAAAAAGTCTGTATAATTTAACTTGCAGTACCTTAGGGGGAGCTCACAGTAAATGGTGCTGAGCAGAAGACAAGGAGCTCTTGTCTATGTCCCAGGTCATAGAAAAAGTCTTTGAGATGATTGTTGGGTTCTGTGGGACTTTCCCAGTATAGTTGTCACACCCCTGGATGTGACATTGAGTAATGGAGCTGTAAGTCAGCATTGGCATCAGACCCTGGTTTGGAAGCTATTTTAAGGTTAGGATTAGGGTGAGGTTAGGGTTAGGCTGCCTGACCCACGGCCTTGGCCAAAGCCAAGGAAGAGCAATAGCCGTGGCTGCTCCCTCCTGTGTTTTCAGTGAGGATGTTTGAGAAGCTGTGGATGCCCCATCCCTGAAAGCGTTCAAGGCCAGATTGGGTGGGGCTTTAAACAACCTGGTAAAAGTTGTCCCTGCCTGTGGCAGAAGGGTGGAACACAGTGGTCTTTCATATCCTTCCAACCCAAACTATTCAGTGATTCTTTGCTCACTCCAGAAAGTGGCCTAGGTAAAATCATACTGGGGATGCAGCATGTCAGAGGTTAGCTGTGTCACCTCCTCTTTTTAATCTCTGCATACAGCTGCTGATAAATCAGGAAACAGTGATTCATAGTGGAGTTCAGCTTTGCACTTAGAAGCTGGTACTGTGTCTGCCTACACTGAAGACTAAAACCTTTTCACTGAAATTGAGAAGGACAGTTGGATTGTTCTTAGTTGCCTCCAATGCCTGTGTGGATGGGTTTGAGGATGGGTGACAGTTGTGACTCTGTATTTTAGTGATTTTTCTTTTTCCCTTACGCTTACAGGTTGAAGTGTCTGCACTGTTGTTGCTCGCACAAACTCAAGGACCACCTCAGAACAGTGCTCAGAGGTCCACAGGTGCTCAGGCTTGCCCTCAGGACTGTGAGGGCGGCATAAATAAATGAATAAAAACAGGAGAGCAACAAGAAAAGCAGTGAATAAGTGCATGAGGTATTGTGGAACAAAACAGGGCTTAGCTGACTCTGGTACACTGTTGAGGAGATGCCTATCTGGGTGCAGTGGAAAAAACTTGCCAAGTGAAGTGCTCATGAAGTATTTTAAGGTTGTGGCATTGTTCGTCTTACAAAGATAACTGAAGTGTGAAACCCCTTGTGGATTTTTAGTCTCTTAAAATAGATACTTAGGTGCTGCTGATCGCTGCACAAATGGTGTTGTGTTAACATAAAATACGTCAGCCACCATCAAGGAGAGATCGTCCCTTAAACTACAGTGCTTGGGCAGCATCTGGTTCTGTGAATTCTGAAAACAAAAAGAAGCCTTGTGCCCTTATGACACCACTTGGTCATTCCTTGGGCAGACCTGAACTCTTTGCCTGATTTCTGCCCCGTCTCATGGCTTCTCCAGGCCTTATGAGACGTTGTGTGAAGCAGCTCTCCCCACAGAGGCTCCACAGGGAGAGACCGGCTCCTGATGCACATTCACCTTTTGTTAGTTTCCAACAAATTCAAACCAGAGGAGGCTTCAGTCATTTTGCTGCTCATGGAACTGACTCTTCTTTTCAACTAGCAAACTATTTGTATGACTGAGCGGGAGGAAAAGCCCGCCCAAACCCTCTCTGTGCTGATTGCTGCCTAGGAAAAGATCTTGACAACCTCTCCTGTGAAAAGCTCTCACACCTCCACTCTGCAGCGCGCCTTTGATGCTTTAGCAAGTGAGTAGTCCTCAGGCTACTGAAGTGCCTTTCCCTTGTCTTCCATGCTGCTCAGGTCCTGCCCTCACACCCACACACGTCTCTCCCACGGTGGAGGTGGAGCCCCTGGATGTGTTTGGAGCCCTCACTTCCACTGATACAGGAGTGAGGAGGTGCTTGAGAGGCCCTTATTTTGCTTGGGCACCACAGGCTTGTCAGCTGCAGTGACTATAATCTGTAGATCATCAGATTTCTGGGGAAAGGAAGAAGATATTTAACATTGAAACTAAGCTTGGGCCAGATCCTCCATCCCTTCCCTAGGCTGGAGTTCAAAGCAATCCCTTCTCTGATCCTCAGTTCATATTTCATATTAGACTGATATAAAAGAAGTGTCATATATTGATATAATGGGATCACAGAAAAATGAAGAGGCATGAAATTATTTTCCTTCTTTCCCAGCTAAATTCCTTGTTGTAAATTAAGCAGTTTACCCTTTTAACTACATGTGAATCACCAATACCTGCATGATTCTGCTGTAAATAATGAGGGAGATTATCCAGGACAAACTTGCAGACCTCCTGGGTCTCTCTTGCTAATGATGAAGTAATGTTCTTCACAAGATTTTACCACGGAGACCCCAGGGAAAGGAGCACATCAGCTGCTCTCAGTGTGGTCTGGGTGGAGTGATATCCTCACTGATATCCCCCAGTATGGGTTTTCCATGAACAAAAGGAAGGTTCCATTCAAAAGAAATTTGGGATTAGCACAGGATCAAATTGTCCATGCAGGCAAACCTTGGAGGGGGTGGACAGACAGCTATCCTGAGCCGGCAGGAGCAAACCCTGGCTGGGCTCTGCCAGCAGCAGACCTGGAGCTCAGGACAGGGTGTCCTTTGATGGACTGAACTAAGCGACCCTGCAAGGTGAGCTTTTTGTTTGTTAACCTCCCAGGTGAAATCTGAAATTTCTTGCACGCCATAGCAAATGTAATCAATTATAACAAAGCCAACAGAAACACAGGACTCATCCTGTTTTTCACTGAATTGTCTTTCAAAATGCGTTTGAAATACTGTTTGTTTTACACGGTGGATGTAAACTCTCTTTCAAAGTGCTTGAAGCATGGTGAGAGTTTGTCCCCGTGGTTTATCCCCTGAGATGGCTCGCCTGTAAGATAGGAGGAGTAAGAGATGGCAAACTTATTATGAAGAAGAGAAAGAGTTGAGTCTTCAGACTGCCGAGTGCAGGGTTGTGCGGTGCCAGCTGCAGGAGTCACTGAAGGTTGGTGGGGGTTTTGAGCAACCTGGTCTAGTGGAAGCTGTCCCTGCCTAAGGCAGGGGCTTGGAACTAGATGATTTTTAAGGTCCCTTCCAACCCAAACCATTCTTTTATTCTATGATTCTGACTGGTCAGGTATTAACAGGGTCCTAACAAAGATAACAGAAGATGACTGCAACTAGCAGGGTTCGTGGAAGAAGGAGGTTCTTGTTTTATTCCTCCAGCCACAGCTCTCCTGGCCTGCCACGATTCAAATAGGCTGTCATAGAATTTGGGTTGGAAGGGGACCTTGAAGACCATCTAGTTCCAACCCCCCAGCCATGGCAGGAACACCTTCAACTAGATCAGGGATGCAGAAGCATCGCTGAGGGCACTTCCCACCACAGTGAAACAGAACCTTATTCTCTAGAAACTAGATTTAGAGCTGATGTTATATGTTCTCTTAAAGCCATGTAACCAGAGGGTCTTGTTGTTAATTAAAGATACTTCAAGTATAATTAAAGATAATTAAGTATTCATATCTATATATCCATATATGAAAAATATATAGAGATTGGTTATATGTGTCTATATATAGTTATAATTAGTATAATAATTAAGTAATAATTAAAGATAGTTTAAGATTATATTTTTTCTGGTTCTTGGGCAGTGTCGGTAGAATTGGTGTTTTCCTTACTGGCTTATAAACTGCTTGTCTTGTGTCTTGGTGGGTGTTTAAGGTTGTCTCCAGGCAGATATTTGGACTAAAATGCTTCCAAAGGCATTGAGTGGCTCTTAGATTATCAAGACTATGAACAAGGTTGGAAATATATTGTTGCCATGGTGTTGGTTTTGGAGGCAGCTTATCCTTCCTGTGGGAAGAGAAGCTCATTCAGGTGCTAATCTGGTGTTTGGCAACAACCCCTCAGGACTTAAAAAAGTGAGGAAAGCCCTGACATCCCCAGAAGATCTTGTCTCTTTTGTACATGTCTCGGGGCTCAGTTTTAAGAGATCTTTGGTCACCTGGTGCTGAAGAGCTGTTGAAAGTTCAGCTCTGGATTTCAGTGGGTTTCTTATCTTTATAAGATAAAGATTTAACAAATGGGGCTTGTTCACCATTGTTGTGGGTGAACATGTGGGTTCATGGCACCGTGAACCTCTGTGGTGCATCCCGCTGAATGCTGCTGCCCCACACGTTTCATCCAGCCTTGGATTCATACCACTGAACCAGACTCTGAGGCTTTCCTGCATGCTGAGCAAAGCCATTCTGCACTCCAAGCTCTGAGCCCTCCTTTCTGTTGATACACAAGTCATGTACATTTTTTCCTGTGCAAAACTTTCAAAGGTGAGGAGATAAAAATACTGCCCCACTTTACGGGAAAGCAGAAGGGACGAGGGTCACAAAAGGGCTGCGAGATTCAGGGACTGAGTCTAAACCCATGGAATGCTCTTCAGTTTTTGCAGCATGTCCTGCTTCTGAGAGATGATATTGATGGACATACAGCTTAGAAAATTACTTACGAAGCTATTGTCAACCTACCTGTTCGGACAAATAAGGGGTGTGTCTATTACTTAAACCTGTTTTCAGAAGCACTAACATAGTACCAGAAAGCATCAGCTTTGTGGAAGCATCAGAAATGTGGCATTAATTTCTCCTATGCCTTTCCATTACCTTTACTTTTTTGGAAGCAAAAAGGTTAAATACCAAGGAGAAGCAATAATCTAGGACTCGTAGTCTAGTTTAGAAGAATAAAGCTGAAGCAAACCTTTGTCAGAGTTGGAGCTTGATGCTGATATTAACATTTCTCCTCTTTGGTGGCATGGATGCTGCTGTAACAGCCTCATCCACAGCTAAAATGCCCGCTGAGAAGAAATAGGATGCTGAAATCACAGCCTTTTCTGGGTCACCTAATCCCTCTCTTCAGAGGCAAAATCAGTCCAATAAAGGAATGGATTCGATGATGGCTCCTCACTCTCCCTGGGCATCTGGTGTTTCCCAAACTCATCATCATCAATCTCCTTACTGTGTGTTTAAACCTCTTGATACTTCCACCATTCATGAGCATCTTGAAGAAATCATTTTCTTCCTGTTAACAGCATTGATTATTATATTGTCTCCTCTTCTTCAGACCTGATCTTCCACTATTTTCTCCTGGATCGTGTTTTCTGGACGTCTGCTCCTGCCTGTGCTCTTCTGCAGTCTGTGTTTTTGTCTTAAAGTCAATGCAGTGCTTATCCAAGGACTGCTTTGCTTCTTAATGATGATATTTAACCTGCAATAATCCTGCAAGAGCTTCTTCTACCTCATATCAAGGACAAAATTTTTCAAATTTTTATCCACATGTTAGGACCAGCCTACCTCTGCCACAGAAGCTGGAGACAGCATGAGAGATTTAAGTTAAGCAGCATTTTTCCTATTACGTAAGATATTTTTGCTTTGGACTGGGAGTAGAATTAGTTCTGCATTTATCACAAAAAGAATGTAATTTTTCTGCCTTGGTTAGCAAAAAATGCCTGATTAGTCCCCTAAAAACTCCCAAGTGCCTATAACTCATGGTCATGGCAGACAGAGGGTTCAGATCCAGCTCCATAACAAACTGCAGTGGAAATCCTACCCTAATGCCTCTGATTGCTTTCAGATCATTCCCCTCATCTACGATTTAATTTGATCTAACTATAGCTCGCTGGCAAATGACAATTCATAGTTAGGTGATTTTCAAAGTCTAATTGCTCCAGAGTTTTCTCAGTACTTCAGAATTTCTTAATTGTATTAGCAAAGGTGAGGATAATTGCTGCTTTCATATCCTTGAAACTCCTCATACAAAAGAGGCTTATGCAAGAATCTGCTCATTCTCTCCAATAAATGATCTCTCTGTTATTAAGGAGCGTGTACTGAAGGACTGCTGGGAAGCATTCCACTGCACCATTATGTACTTGAACAAAACCTGAAACCTGCAGGTACAAGACTAAATTACAGTCTGGGGCAATCATCAGAACACCTTTTTTTTTTTTTCCCCTGGAGGTTTCAGAAGAAGAATAAGCCCCAAATCTAGAAATAACCCAGTATTTCACATTTGGGGATCTTCTAGGTGGGGAAAAGATGAGTGGTGCTCTGACATTGCTGCTGGTCACAGACACCGACACTGTTCTTTCGGAAACCTCTACCCTGTGCCAGTCACTGGCCTTATTTTTTGTTTTGTTCATGAGATCCTTGAGCAGGGACCATTTCTTCCCTGGGCTTGTATATCTTCAGGATCTTGAGCAATAACAGGGTTTCCAGACTCCTCGGTATTGTAGCCATGTGCCTGTGCCTCAACTGCAATAAAGCTACTCAGGCACGGAATTAGGCATAATATTCTTCCTTAAGCTCCAGCAATTAAGCATAAATTTCTACATGTACAATCAAATGCCATGTATCACTTCTGAGGCTACAACTACCATTAGAAAAAGAAAAAAGAAGATGAACCATGTACTTTCTAACATGCCAATTGGATACAGTTGAGTGTGGGAAGGAAGCATTCAATGAGGCAAGCACTTAATCCAAGAAGCAAGTTCTGCAGAAATTGCTGATAAGGTAGACAAATTTCACGCCCCATTCTGGGGAAAAGACTATATTTCATGGTGCTTTACAGATGATGAGAAATCCTATTAAAATCCTGAAAAAAAAATGTATACAATTAAATGTGGAGATTTAAAATGATCAGTGTTTTTGGATGCTGCATAAAAAGTCAAATGAGCATCTCTTACGAATAATAAGTGTCATAGGGGTTGTACACAGGGTCCTTGGGAAGAAGTAATTTTATTATAACTGCAGGACCAATTTCTCTAGCACCACATGAAATAATGCTCAGAAATAGTCCAAGTATTTCTTCCAGTTGCTAGACAAACTCAGAGGATAAATGGGATGGAGGCTCTAATGGTGAGTGTTTGAAGGACTGCAAGAATATCAAACCTTTCAGGTTCACTCCGGGGCTGTAAATCAAGGTGGGCTATGCCATCACTTTGAGGGAGCCGAGCTATAATTTAGGAGCTTTTTCCAGTTACCATGACTGGCTGAAGTACAATGGTATGAGCTTTAGAGGGGTTTAAATTGCTGCTTTTCAAAATCAGATGCCAGAGCTCTGACTGCAGAGCTGTGCTGATGCAGTGGACAGGAATGTGCTACCTACTGTATCCAATGTCCATCCAGGCAGGAGGTGGATCCACACCCATTAGTATCCACCTCAGCAGCTGTGCCTTTTGTGTCAAACACTTTTGTTACAGATACTTCCGGATCTTCCATCTACATTTTGTCTTTCCAGGACTAGGTATGTCTCAAAGTAGCTCTAAGACTCTTGGCAGCAATGAAATTTGTCCAGCTCTAGAGCCATCTCACCTCCAGTGAGCTGCCCTTGCTCTCCAACTGCATCGGTGCATTTTCCTCCACTGTGTTGCCTGATCATATTTGCTTTTAGACAAACCTCCAGAGTCAGGATTGTGATAGGCTCTGGTTTCTGTGGAAGAGAACAGGCTCTGTACCAGACTCCTCTTGGGGATACATTGACCTCTGGTGACCAGCTACTTTTGTACTCCAGGAAGACTTTGCCCTTCTCACAGCGTTTAACCTATAACACTAGAAACCTCCTGAACACGTGGAGTACCAGATCTCCCCTGAGAGGAGCTCCTCCTGGTCACTGCAAGACTTGGCATCTAGAGAAGCCCTTACATTCCTGGGAGTTAGTGCCACATGATGACCCTAATGGAAGAACTCTGTTCCTGAGGGGCAGATGATTATAGAGGCCACAGCCAACATTTTTGGGAACTTTTCTAGCACTTTTAGAATGCGAGTGATGTGAAGCAAGAAATTCTCCTCTAAGAGCATGACATTTTGGATGAGAGGACAAACATGGACCCAACCCAGCCAATGCCCTGTTTCCTTGATGTAAACCAAGTACTGCTGAATTCCTACATTCCTGTTTTTGTTATCTGCAGTACTTACAGAAAACAGAGAGTATTCTGAGGCATGATTCCTAGTCGTCTGACAAAGACTCTAGCAGATAAACTATATGGCTCTATCTGCCATGGATCCAGGAGAACTTGGTTTCCCACGGGCTTATTCTCCACCTTGGCACATCAGCACGCTCCTAAATCCAAGCGGGAGCTTTCCTGTGATCTAATATGAAACTAATAGCCTGGAATAATTTGTCTTGGAAACTTAATGCCAACTTATTTGCTGAACTGCAATAAGGACCATCACTTCTTCATGACAGTAAGTACTGGGAGGTGCTAAAATGGTCATAAGTGACCTTCTCTGGCGAAAGATGACAAATGATTCGCCTGTGGGGACTGTGTTGGTTATCAAACACCCAGAAAATATTTGAGGGGAAAAACTGCCTCCAAACACAGATTAGTTGACTAAAAATAGCACCAGGAATGTCTGTTATGTCAGATGGTGTGAAATAAGGTAAAGAAACCCACCCTTTTTGAGAGCCTCTATTACAAGGTTTATGTGGGATGCTGCTACAACAGTCATTTAAACAGTTGCCTGCCAGAAGATCCACATATTTGTTACCAGCAATGAATGTCCATGCTCCTGGGAGAAAATGTTTGTCCTCAAATTCTGACAAGATAGGTTATCCATTTCGCATGGAGGGAGAGGCTCTCAAACCAGAATTCTCAGTTGCTCCCTCTGCCTCTGGAAGCTCTTTCCAGAGCATTTCAGGACTGTGCACAAACCAGCTTTGCTTGTGTGAGGTTTCACAGGGCTACATTGATTTGGGGAACGGAAGGAGGACATTCAAATGGAAAAATCTGACTGTCAGCGTTCAGACTTGAAATTCTGGTTGAACCAAAGGAGATGAGACAGGCAAGCTTACATTTGTAGCTTCCAGGAGGGCGGGAAATACAGCCTGGAAGGACAAAGAGAAGCTTTATAACAAGGAAAATTAGAGCTGGCGGGGTGTTGTGGGGGGGACGTGAAGGTGGCTCATCCCCACCTGTTGCTGTACTGGAGGAGCAGGAGAGCGGAAAGGAGATGCCAACAGGATGCAGTGGCTGGAGGGAGCCCAGGAGAGCAAAGGGTCAGTGTTTCCTCCCTGCTCTGCTGGCATGGCTGCTCACCTGACCCATCTATCACATCAGGAGCATTTAAAAACATTTCCATTTAAAAAGAATGGAAATGTTTCTAATTTTTTTTTTTAAACAATTCCAAGGATCTAGAAAATCACCCCAGGAAATCAAAAGCAGACTTGAAACAACTTTCAGGCATGATACTGGCTATTCAGTTGTGAAAATACGTGGCTGTAGTGAGGAAGTATTTTTTGATTGTTTTCAACTGAAAACTAACTCAATGATGAATGACAGGATAAAACACCATGATGAGCTTCCCAAGTGTGTAAACATGCATTTAAAAACATGGTCAACTACATGAGGGGTAAAAGAAGATAAAGGTTGGCATGAAGTAGCAAAAAATTGGCAAGTGACTTTTGGGGAGCTATTGCCATCATTATTGAACAGAAAACATTAGCAACTGGTTTTGCTCTCAGGAAATGTGATGTCTGTTCTTTTAAATATGCTCAGATGATTTAAGCTGTTTGTATAAAGTGAAAGGGGCAACTGTGGGAGAAACTAAATCTGCTTCAGATATCTTACTCCTGTTTTCCAAGAGAGATGAGTGCAAAGCTGGACAATCCTCCTGCCAACAAAAACTGCTGGAGAGCTTCTGAAAGCACTGAAACTTCTCTTCTGATGAAGAAGCTGGATTTGCGGCTAATCAACTCTGCCATTTCAGTGAAGGACATTCTCAAGGGTTTCTTCTTTTGAACTTCTCTTTTAGCAGCATTTTTCTTACCCTCCCAGAGATACTTTGTCTGCCCCATTAAATGTCCTGGAGTGCCATTATCCCCAGGGTGCAGCAAGGAGACCATGGAAGCCCCGGTGGTCATGTGTCCCTGGCTTTAGGAGACTTCACCTGGTCCTTACTGCCATGCCACAAGGTGTGTAGATGTAGCACTTGGGGACATGGTTTAGTGGTGGACTTGTCAGTGCTGTGTTAACACTTGGACTCAGTGATCTCAAGGGTCTCTTCTGACCCTACATGACCCTGTGATTCTGAGATGATGGGACACCTCTGATAGGAGAAGAGGAGGAAAGGCCAGGACTCCTGACTAGGGGCTGGTTGCAGGTGAAAGTGATTTGAAAATTATGTCATGGGAAGGATCATGTGTGGCTAAAATGAGCAGCTGGGGGAGTTTATTCTTGATTGCCTGGGGGAGCTTTAAGCTGGGGAACCTGGCTGCATACCTTTTCTTGGCTTTCTGTCTCTTTGTATATGATCCTCAAAGCTAAGAAGAGGGACCTTCTGAAATATCTGTCCTTTACCTCGTAGGGGCACCTTCAGCAGAGGTGATATGGACCTGGTTTTTCCCAGCAGCCTGCTCGGAGGGTGCAGCTATGGAGGAGGAAACATCTTCTTACCTGGTACAAAGTCTTTCTCAAGCTGTGGGGACATAGGGTTCTCTTCTACTTCTTGTCAGCCTCAGAAGTGGGCAGAAATAGCGTGTTGTGGCTTGGTTCTGTTTGGGGAAGGAAGCCCAAATCGGATCTTACCGAGGCACGAGGCTTCCGCCAGCCCTGGGAACTTCTGGATAAAGCACCCTGAGTGCCCGTTCACGCTGCTGTGATTTGTGCTGTGTTGCTATGCTTTCTGGAAGTAACTTAATGGTCCCTTTATGGCATCTGAGGAGACAGGATTTGATGTACCTTAGTCAGCGCTTTGAGGAGGAGAATGTTTTTATTTAATTAATGCTGCTCTACAGTAAAGGGGATGAGGCCGTGGAAAGCTGAGCGGGGATGAGAACAATGTTGCTCAATCCAGCAGTGCAGAAAGAAATTATAAGTTTAACGGGGCATGAAATTATCCATTCTGTTTTCTTCAAAGTTAATTGTACTTCACAATATAGTCTGCTATGGCTGACAAAGCCCTGTCAGGGTTGCCCACACAAGAAACCCAAAAACATTTGCCTTCACTGTAAGACTCTGATGTGTAGCTCTGAAAACTGTTAGCAGATTATTTTCCCCTGACACCAAAAGGGACCAAAGACTGCTCCCTGCTCCGCAGAAGAGTTACAGATCCAGATGGAAAACCTAGAAAAGACTGAATTTCCTCTCTGAAAGTGCCAATGACATGGAAAATGAGAAACTTCACAGCTCTCTTAGAGTTGATGGATGATAGGTGGTAGTAAATTGATGGATGACAATAAGGAGTTGGCTTTAATTCTTCCCAGGGAATGAAGCTAGGTGGCTGAGTTCCTGTGCTGCTTTGGGCATACAGATATGAGAATGGGACAAGTATATTGCTGCAAATATGAACAGGGCTTTGTGTCTGCATCCTCATTTTGTCCTGTTCAAATGGTTGAAAATTTGCCTAAACACGGAACTGCTTCAGTGTGAAATTAGTTATGTCCAAGAAGTCTTAAAATGTAAGTTATCAAGTGAATGGCTAAAGGCCCAATAGCTGGATGAGTGACAAAAGAGTGAGCAGAAATCCCCTCAGCTCGCCCAATCCAAACAGTAGGAAAATTTCAGACCTTTGCAGTCAATTTCTGACTGAATATGAAGTAAAAAAATACCTTTCCAAATACTGACTCCTATCTCAGCCTTGAAAACTGCCCCATTCCCACCCCATTTTAAGCCCACACTAGCTATTTTTGACTCAGCATCCTTTACCTCTGTTGTCTTCTCTGTGCTACTGGTGGGAGGTGCTTCAGCAGAAAGGTTTGGTGACAGGAGGATTTATTCCTTTTTCTATTGTGCAGATGGAAAACTGGCTGCTCATCCAATGTTAATTGGATGTGGATCAGTGGCAAGTGGCCTTTTTCTGAAGTACCGCCATAAGGAGAGATACTGTTGAATGTGATAGAAAGGGGAAGAACCTTTAAAATATAAACATAAACCACTTGCACATACGTGGCAATTGGCTGAAATTGCAGATGTTAATGACCTTATATATTAAATGATTGGGAACCCCTTGCTTAACCAGCCCTGTAGGTCTCACTGTGGTTGTTCTCTCACTGATTTCCTGGGGACCAGGCAAGAATGCTTGGCTGGAGTCTCCTATGTTGGAGACCATAGCTGAATCATGAGCAACACTTTAAAAGGAGGGAATAAAGCATGGGGCGAATCTACACGTGTTTCTACAGAAGCCTACCTTGGATTGTGCAGGACAGTACGGATTTCTGCCTGCCTCTGAGAGGAGGCCTTGCCAGCTCGTATTTCTTCTGTGCTTTAGTGGTCTGCAAATCAGGAGACCTTTTTTTGACCAATGTCTTTAGACAATAGTAGGATAGCTGAAGGCTCTTGGTCACTTTTGTCTTGTCCAAAGCAGGCTGACTGTAAGAAAAAGCCTATGAGGAGTGAGTAGCCTGAAGCACGTGGATTCGTTCTGCATAGCCTGGTAGAAGTGGGTGCAAACCAAAGGTTCGTGCCTGTTGGCTTATTCATGAGACAGGAGAGCTTCTAAAAGGGAAAAGGCTGACACAGCCACGGTTTTCCTTCAGCAACACTTTGTTGTGATCAGGCGTTATTTGATGCTGGTGGGAGCCGTGGCCATAGCAAACCACACACCAGGTGCTGACAAGTGGTTCCTGACACAGTTTAAAAATAAGCTTGTTGTGGATTGTTAAACTCTTGCAGTGTCTGTCTTCTGGCTCTGCTTTCGGTCCTGCTTAGCTGACCCGGCTTTTAAATGGAGACTGGATTTCACTACAGCAAATTGAAATTTGGTCCTATGATACCAAGTTGAATTGTGGTTGATTGTTTGATTCATTACTTCCAGCAAGTCAACAGCTGAAATATCAGTTTATATTATCTTTCCTTCAAACCTATGTTAATAGTGACCCTTTGAGCCATTGTTAAAGCAGCAGAACAAAAGGCATGTGGGAGAGATCTCCAGTCACCTGCTGAGAGAGTGGGGACTCAGAAAGCCACGATCCAGCATGCTTGCCATCTATTTCTTTGGAGAAACCACTTCAGTGTGTCAAAAGGTTTTGAAGTAAAAAGCCACACTCCATGTTAGAAAGGGAAGAAATTCCTTTTTCCTTGCTTACGCTCTATCCTGCTGGTCCTGGGTCTGTCTGACATACCCTTTGCTCCCTGAAAACCTCAATGCTAAGCGTGAGTAGCAAATGCCAATCTTTCTCAGCACACCTTGGGATATAATGTAGCCCATAGCAATTAAATTTGCTTCTGCTTGTTCATCCCACACTGATTCAACACCAGGATTCTCCAGGCTGAGGGAACACTAATGACTTTTCAGCGTTTGGGATGGGATGGATCATTAGACAGTCACTGATGGTTTCATTTTGTTGTTTGGGTTTTTTTCTTACTCTTCATGAAGTAGACCAGAAAACTGGATTTTTTGGATTTTTTTTTTTCATTTTTCCCAGGCTTTATCTGAAAAATAAGCCTTAAATGTAGCATTGTATTTGGCTGTATTATTATCTGAAGTCCAAAGGTCCTTGATATATTCTTGTAGAGGGCAGCTTAGCCTTAGATTTAATTTCAAATATGAGTATGCCCCCATCCTTTCAGTAAAGTTTTCCAGTTTTCCTTACTTGCTTGGAATCTGTACAACCTTTGCAACACTTCATTTATGAACACTGACATAGCAAGGTTAACACTGACCTTTCTGTAGCAAAGGTACCCCTCCTACCTCTTCTCCAAGGCCCATAGGCTGCTGTTGAGTACAACTAGCACCTCACACTTGAAATTCCATATTGAGCATAGTGCAGAGGCAGCCTGGTCAAAAAAAAAAAAAAAAAAGAATTTNAAAAAAAAAAGAGAATTTACTTATTTTGTGGAGCCCAATTTCTGATTCAATGAACACACGCAAAGTAAGATAGAGCATACATAAATTAATGGACAGTCACCATGGGGCTGTTACTGAATTAAGATAGAGAAACTACCTTTAAAATTTGAAGATAGTGTTTATCTTCCTTTCACTCTTTTTTGTTTGTTTGTTTTGTTTGTTGTTATAGTTACTTCACTTTTTCTAATATATGAGTACTCTGAATGGCAAAGGACAATCTTTGTTGCGGTTGTCAAGCACGGAGCACCTTTGGTGGTCAAAGAGGGAGATGAGAGGTCTCTCTCCTTCAGCCCTGTGTTGAGGAAAGACTGTGAGGAAAGGGGATTTGGGGAGAGAAGCAGAAATGTGATACATGGGAGATAGGACCACCTGGAAGGCAAGGAGATACCCACAACTGCAGAATTAGGATACCTCAGGAATTTGCATGGGTTAATTTAGACTGTATTTGCTCTGCAGTCCAGCTTCAGTCAAACCAGTAGTCCTTGTGGCACTTTGCTACAGCCTTTATTTCAGAAATGCTGCTCTTCAAGGGTTGGGAAACTTGATTTCAGGGAGATATAAATTTTACTGATATAAGACAGCCACCATGGGATAATCTGTCAGGAAGCTGTAATTCAATAATAACCCCACAGTGCCTGTGCATCAGTAGCCGACATTTTCCCTTTAATAATATTTTTCAACTTTGGACTTAAAAAAAACCCCATCATCCAAATATATGCGGGCATCCTGCTTTTGGGACCGGAGGTACCATCTCTGATGCTGGCTAACAGCAACACGCTCAGCAGAAAGCACATGGCTGTGAAAGCCTCCCTGGGGGTCTTTACCATGTGGGAAAAGGCCTGGGTAGATCCACATCCCAGCTCTGCGTGGCTCCTGGTTGCACAGACTGCTGCTTTATCTGTGAACAGAAGTTCACATCAGCTTCAGAACCCTGCCTGAACTTCCAGAAAACGAGAGGAGATGTGCCCTTTACCAGGGTTTTAGGCAGGCAGCAGGGTTGATGCAGTCCCTCTCCTGTCTGTATTGCTGTAAATCTTGGCTGGCACCTTGGCCAAGCGAAGATGGGACAACGGGTCCACGGGAGGCAGAGTAGTCTAAGAAGTCATTAGTTTTTGAGTTAGCAGTGAAAGTTCAGACCATTTTCTCGTGTGTTTGGACAGAAGCAAAAGGTTTATTTATGCTCTATTTTCCTTTCCCCCGGATTTTTAAAATCCAAGTTTATTTAGAAGTCCTTTGAACAAACAGACTGTGTGTGCACAAGGAGAAGGGGTAGGACTATATTTTAAACCATGTAACATATCGGTAATCTGAGACTGAGACGACGATTGAATACAATATCCCTGCAGGCAATTTTTCTTAATTGCTTGATCTGAGAAATTTTTTATTTTTTTAGTTCAAACCGGAATGAAGGTGGCTGTCCCCGTTTCATGATCCAAATGTTTAAGATACCAGCTGCAGTTCATGTTGTCAATATGTTTGAACCTGTTTTGTTACTTCAAGTAAAACACAGTTTAAGATCTCAGTAAAGTTGCTACTGACAACATTATGAAACTTTTTCTAATAGTTAAAAAAGATCCAATTTCTTTTTCCAGATCAAAACCTTGATGAATATGATGCAGTGTAGAAAAAAAAAGACTTCAAAGAAATGGGTATGTTTCCTTCCCTATATTAAAATTTCTTGCCTAGGTCTGTTGAGCAGCTCCTAGCAAACATAGGAATATTTCATTTCTGTTGAGAATATTGGCAGGTACTTTTGGTATCGTACATCTGTTTGACTCAGCTCTTCTTTAAACTACTGAGCATAAACAAACCGGGAAGAAGGGAAAGTTCAACTTTCTTTTGGAAGCCTTTTGGCCACCTGAGAGAAGGAGAGATTTCTTTGCTGTTTGGGTAGGGCCTTGGTACTGGAGATACTTTTACAGTATTTATTTATTTGTTTATTTATTTATTTGTAACTCTTCATCCCCGTGACTGGAAATTTCTGTAAGTGTAGGTAAAACACTGACATCTAGTGCCTAAAACAAAGCATCCAAATATGATCTGAGACTCCAGCCTTGAGTCTGCTGGGCTGGGTGCTAACTGTCCACTAATATTAAGGACTGGAGTATATTATGGATATTATATTAATGCTTAGCTCTGGATCAGTGAAAGGAGGCCACTGGTTTGTGCACTTCATATTGGAACATGCAGCTGGAAGGTGCCTGGGGAGGCAGAGTGGGAGATGAAGGTCTCTGTCTACTGCTGTGCTGGAGTGAGGGCAGCCAAACATCAGCAAAAACAAACCTGTGCCTTATGTCTTGTTGGTTCTGAAGATATATTACCTTTGAAATTCCTTGTGTTATTAAATAGTAACAAAACACATTTAAATGCAGAATATAACAAGGGGGGAAAAACCTGGGTTTGTCAAAGAGTCTGTTGTAAAGATTAGCACAACCCTTGGAGTCCTGCTAGATTCTGAATAAGCAAAGAAGGTGCTGATCAGCTTGGGAGGACACAACTCCTCCTCTGAGCTGAGGACCTTGCAGTCAGTCTCCATCGAGTAATTCCTTCTGTAGCTGTGTCAAGCTCCATATAAGAAGTGGCTCTCTCTTCTGGCCTGAATTTTGCCTCTTGGGAGCTGTTCCATAAATAAATTATTCTAATGATTATTCTCTAATCTGTTTCTAAGTTCAAACTTGACATATTTGTGGCCATCTAGAGTGACATGCTCTTGTGCCATTGCTAATCATGCTTTTTTCTGGGAGACAGAAGGAGAAACGGAACTAAACACCAACTGACAGGAGCAAGTCCTTTAAGTGACCTGTCTCACCAGATGCTTTGCCATCTCCTCCGAAAAAGGATCTCCTGGTCTCTTTTGGAGTTGCTTTTGCCTTTTCTGTAGCAGTCTCATGCTGGTGGTCCAGAGGCAGCCTAGAGATCTCCTGATGAGCCATCAGAGGTTTCCCATTCTCAGTTTCCAGCCGATGGACACCTGCAGCAGAGCTGCAAAATGTATTACTCAACCTTTTTTACCTTCATTATTACACAGGTCCTTAGAACTATTTCTTTCCTTCTGTTTATGATGATCTATTTCAATGACAGCTTCTGGCAGGTGCTTCCAAAGAATATCAAAGACCCACGGTGCCAGGGACCAAAACTCTCAGGAATTAACAATCCTGGCAGCAGGACTCTTCTCTCCAGCGTCATTCTTTAAGCTGCCCTTAAACACACAAAAAACAAGCAAACAAAAAACCAACCAACCAAACACCCAACAAAAAAAAACAAACGAAAGCAAAATAAACAAGCCCCATAAACTCTGTTTCTGCCCCTAGATTTGATCGTTTTTTCCCCATTACAAAGAAGCCTATGCGAAGTCTTGTTAAAATGCTTTTCTTGCCAAGTGAATTGTTAGAACTCTTTACTTTCCTGTTTCTCGTGCTTCTTATTATTACTTTCTTCTTAAGCCAGGACTGCCTACTGATTTTTAACTGGCATTTAAAAATTATTATTATTGTGAATAGTAATTTCAAAGCCATTGTGAAAATGGCAGAAGAAAGCTCTTGTTTGCTTTGTTACCACTGCCCCTCATTCTCTTACCCCTTCCCCTTTTTTTTTATGCTTAATGAGATTCTTTTTCAGTCATTTTCAGTCATTCTGCAAAATGAGTAGTGCAGATATGCACAGTAAACAGCTAACACAGGTTTGCAGGTTCTGTAGTTCAGGCTTTAGTGTCTGGACCGCTTAAAAACATGTTATTCTGCCCCTGCAAGACCCCAGATCATGAAAAAAGCTTTTGAAATTCATGCTCAGGCTGATAACGTCCAGACTTATATGTCTTTAAAAACAAAGGAGACTTTCTAACCAAAAATCATTTGTCAGGAATTTCCAAGGCAAATATTAACTCGTGTGTTATTTCTACAGGAGACTCCGTTGTTCCAGGTACAAAAGCTAATGAAGCCAAGTTGCTTTCGTGCAGATTGCTTTCCTAAAAATCGTTTATCTGACTCCATGGATGCAATGTTACCGAGATCCTTCACCTTGTTCCTGCTATACCGTGCTGATGGGATGCCAGAAGCAGAAAAGCAAGCCCATAGCATGGGCTGGGAGCCACAGTGAGTGGGCTATTAAAACACGGATATCCACCAATAGGTGGCTGTACTTATTTCTCAAGAGGAGGTAGTTAAGCCTCTAAATCAGCCAGGAAACCAGCTCAACAGCCTGGAATAATTATAGGGCATTTCTCGCTCATTTTTATATAATCCATTAAGTATATCTTAGATTTATCTTCCTATCTCTGCTGTTATATGTCATTTGCAGTTTCTAGTCTAAATAACTATATTTATGGGATTAGCCAGCAGACAGGCTGATGAGATTTGGTATCTGGAATCTAAACTCAGGAGCAAGGATTTCCTTCAGTCCGACATGAATAACCCATTTTGTATTTGTTTTGCATCTCTTGTTGTCTAAATGAAAGACTAAGTATGTTCTAGATACTTTTGTTTTATTCTGGCCACTAAAAGTAGGAACTACAGAAGCTTTCTATGCCAGCCTGTCTTTTAGGAAACCTGAAATCATATCTCAGTTATTAAAGTTTAATAGCTAGTGGAGGGAGGAAAGTAATTACTTCCCATAACATCTTTCTCTATCAAGAATTTCGTTGTAACCCTTGCTGTAAAATTACTCCACTGGCATTATAAACCTCCATGTAATGTCCTACAATGTCACCTCTTACTACCACGGAGAAACCTTTGTTATGACTTAAATTATACATTCATAACCTGCACCAAAAATGAAGATGAATATAATGAAACCAGGTTGCTAACGTGTCAAGGTGGCTGAGAATTTGAGCTGAGAATTGTAATTTTTTAAATACATATATGAGAACAAGAAATAAATTGGCCAGATTTTTGTCTTGCCAAAAAAGGGGCAAAACTCAGTTGTCTTCAATGGCGTTTTCCCCATTTCCAATCAATAACAGCATTAATAAATCTCAGATTTCCTTTTGGCTTCACTGTTGGTTTTTTACAGAGTTTTTTTTGCATGGTTGCTGGTGATTTTCCTCTATTCTATTTCTTTAGACAGGAGGCGAAAAGCCTGAAGTTGGGTTTGTCCTTCCTTTCTCGAACTGATAGTCCCTTGTTTAAAGTCTCCCTTCACTCTTTACTTTTCCACCCTTCCTCATACCGCAGTGTTCAGTGTCACCCCTCTGGAATAAAGCCTAGCCAGACGTGGGTAGGATGGCAGCAAAGAAAAATTCCCATGAAACATTTTGCTGTTGGGAAAGACGGGCTTTGTTCAAATAAAACACAGTGAAGGAATGTAGATGTAATGTACATGTCAGATGTAATCAGCAGTGGGCAGAATAATGTCACATATTAAATCTTTCTTAACCTGTTCATTCCGAAGTTGAAATACTTCACTTGAACTTTCTTTAATTTAGTGTCGCCTTTGTGCTTCTTTTTTTTAAACCTTAAGTATAGGATGTTGCACTGAAGAATTCATAAGGCAGGGAAGTAGGATTACCTGTATGAAATTTCAGCTTTATTAGAAATTATTTGGTGGTTTTGAATAAGATTATTTTATGGCCTTTTTTTTTTTTTCCTTTGGGTCTTTGATTTGTCCTCAAATGCTATATTCTTGGGATGGAAAGTTAATTTCTGACCTCTTCTGGACAACCACATCAGTATGGAAACTGAATTGTTTTAAGGGCATCCAAACACATCAAATTTCAGGTTCTTCAAACTCAAAGCAGCTTCTCTCTGTCAGATACAGCCTGAATCACTTTTATGGTTTTTTTTCTTTTTCTTTTAGAAGCAGCAGTCATATTATAGCAAGGTTGTTTGCCTTGCCAAAAATTTGCTAACGCCCATCAGCAGACACAGGTTTCTGACACATGCAGTGATTCTGCTGATGGTATTTCAAGTGATCCCTGTAATTGGTGAGCATCAACTGGCAGTGAAGTTTCAGCATTAAACTTGAACTTTGCTCATTTGGGGTCTTAATTGTGCTTTGAAATGTTTGATGGCTTGGCTGACCTTTCTCTGGGTTGACTGAAGACTAAGATTTGTCTGCCAGGAGAGAAGCCGCTGAGGAAACTTTGGAGCACGGCACCTGATTGGTGTCAGTGAGACGGCGTGGTCTGATATCTCTCGCTTTAGAAATGCCTTGAAGCTTTTTGTGGGTTTTGACTGGAGCTGTAGGAAAAAGAAGACACTGGATATTTTACAAGAATTTTACAGAGTGGGCGATGAATATAAATTGAAGAGCTACTTACATTGAATGCAGGGATTGCAGGCTGTAATCCCTTTTTGTACTTCTAAAGCATTTGTAAACCTTCCTTTCCCTACGGGAGATCTCCCAGGGGTGTGGCAAATTTCCCCTGCTAGTGGGAAAGTCCAGCATTGCCATCTACCCCAGACTGCTTCCCTGCTGCCCCGGGAATGGGTGCCCTGGCTCCCAGGGCACCTCAGGTGAGACAGGGTGAAAATCCTTATGGTTTGCAGAACCCTCCCTTTCTGACCCAAAGCTGTTTGGGAAACCAGCAGTTTTCTCCAAAACGAGCAATTTTATCTTTTTTTTTTTTTTTTTTCCTTCAGGTCAGATTCAACATTACACAGAGGGACAGATGATGCCTGCAATGAATGCAGATATTGCATCTGTAGACTTTCTCTCACCCCTATGAATGTTTGATTTCCATGCCGGCCTTCTGGCTCTGTGCTGACATTTGTTCTGCTGGTCCCCACGGAGCTCAGCGCCGGCACTGTGTCCTGAACCACCCCGCGGGATGCAGCCCCTCATCACTGTGTAATTAGTCTGTGAGCCACGGGACACAAACCTTGCCTGGCCATGTTTGTGCAGGAGGCAAAGGGCAATATCAAACACAGAAGGTAAGCAGCAGGGCAGGCAGCTGAATTCAGGCTGAGGGATGATTTGGGGCAATGTGACTAATAAAGGGGGGCTCATTTGAGGGGGCTGCAGTGCCCGCTTGTCACTGGGGCCCAGGAGACAAACCATCCCTCGGGATGCTGCTCTTCAAACCTCCATTCTCAATGACAAAAGGGAATTTGGTGCCTGAAAACAAATCCTCTGAAGTCCTGCAGTAAGGATGCATAAGCTCATCCCAGGTTAGCTGCATCCCAGCCTGCAGGTACTGTCCATATTCCCACTGGACTTGAGAGCCCCCTCATTAGCAGCCCCCAGGAGAGGGGAAAACCCTGTGATGCTGGGAATGACATTGATAGCCAGGGATGTTGCACATTTTGGTAGAGATTATGAAATCACCTACTACCAGCTTTGATGTGCCTGAGCTGGCATCTTACCTGGGACTCCCCAACAGTCCCACTCTCAGCGTAGCATCCCCATATGTTTAAAGTCCTGTCTCCTTGGCAGACACCTTGTTAAATATTGGCCTCCCACAACAGTATTTTATCTTGTATTTATAATCCCAGAGCATACAAAAGAAATATTAAGACGAATATAGTTTATTACCTTACCTTCATCCTTCAGAGCATTAGGTTAAGCTCAGCCACTGAATAATTGCACCTGGAAAATAGGTTTTATTGGAAGAAACAAGAGCGGAAGGACTCTGCAGTGGAGATCAAGATTGGTTGCCTCTGTAAAACCATTTCAAACCTTTTGGCTTGAGACTACATCATTAGCTTGTGTCAGTGATTAATTTGAGAAGTATTTATTCAGTAATGGACTATCTGTTGTATATAGTTTAGTCCATAATCTACTTACTTGCCACTGCAAGCGCATCTCACGGTAGCGCTGCAGCTAATGCTGAGCAAAACTCTGAGTGCTGCAGCATCACCTTCTGCCTTCTTCACGTGCCATTTATTTACTTATCAGGGACAAGTCCGGGGGATCTCAGTCTCCCAGCAAACCATTTACTTTTCCTGCTCTGGCACGCCTTGGTCCTCAGCTCACTGGTGACACTCTGTTGAGACCGTGGTTTAAGCGCCATTCAGTCAGAGCCACTGTGGAGCAGTGCAGCGACAGCGGCTGAGGAGCAGAGGAACATGGGGCTGGAAGGTCACAAGTCTGCACGAGGAAGGTAAAAGTTGAGGGCCAAAGCTGTTCATTGAGTTGCAAATCAGGAAAAAACTGGAGTGGAGAGACTGAAACATTACTGTCAGTTAGGCTGGCAGCATCCAAGTGTGGCTTGCACTTTTACCTACCTGTTTTATTTCCGGCTCGAGAGCCTGAGCTATGCAACAGGAACGGATGTATGGTCCATTTTTAGTAGCATCGTACACTGCTTTATTTCCCTCCATCCCAGCTGTGTCTGCTGCCCACACACCCTGAGCTATCCTCCAGGGGCCTGGGACAGCACTCAGCTCAGCTTTCCCAAGTATCTGAAGCAGCAAATCCTGCTGCCTTGTTATCCGTCAAGGACACAGTCTCTGAGCAAACACTTGTTTTACCTGGGCTTAGCGCTGACTTGATGCTACCAAGGAAACTCTTCCATGTTGAGAAGGAAAACAGTCTCTTTTCAGTTGGCATGACAAAGCCAAAGCACGGAGAATGCGTGTCAGCAGCAGTCAGTGTTGCGATGGGCTCTTATGGGATTTTCTTCTGGGTGTAAACCTGGGGTGAAGGTGGCACTGCTCAGCTCGGCATGGAAGCAGGGTGTAGGACCATGCCAGGGGTGGGTAATTGGCTCTCTCTTTGGTTCCATGTCCCCCTGTATCAGTGATGAGTGACTGCGGGGCAGGGATTGAACCCACCCATCCCGCCTTCAGCCGGGGAGCGACTGAGGGATGCGAGCGGCTGGATCCCTGCAGTGCTCTGCTCCCACGGAAAACAGGATGCGCACCCCAGCGATGCCAGAGCTATTGAGGGGGGTAACCCGTTTTTTAGGCGAGGTTGCGTTTGCGGCCCCGTAAGCGTTAGCTTTTGGCAGTAGAGGAGCCGTGAGAGGGCAGTGTTGTACTGCGGGAGCAGCAGCTGCCGCAGCGGCACCGAGACCCGGTGGGCTCCGGGAACGTCTCGACTGTGTTTTGGGGTGTCAAGCCTTGCTACTTTGCAACAGGGATTAGTTGTAATAGACGCTCTTTTCCCTCCTGTGCTTCTTCTTTTTATTTTCTTTTTTTCTCCTTTCTCCCTTTTTTTTTTTCTCCTCATTTCTCCTTTTCTTTTGAGGCAGTGCCCAGACCTTGCAGCAGTGTTTATGGAGCATCCGAGGGCTGGAGGGTGACTCTTTGTCAGCTAAACATTGCTGGAATCACTGGCTCACAGGTGGACCAGCCAAGGTATCCCTGATGCCCCACCACACCCCATGTGTTCCTGAGCTGTTTGTCAGCCAAACTTCAGCACCACAGCCACCTCTGCTGCGTGCCCGCTGAGGTTACCCTCTGGCTGTCAAGCCCTGGAGAAGGGGTTACACCGAAGATTTTACCTCCTTTAAGAGAATAAAAAGCCCCACTGGCCACAGCAACTGAAACAGGTGAAAATGTGCCATGTTATTTTGTCTTGTGCAGTGCAAAGCTGCCCCTTTCCCTCCTCTGCTTTGTTTCATCTCATTTTCGATTGCTAAGTGGTTGCAAATGACTTTATTTGTTTTCCTTTCATTTCCTGGAATCCAAAGTCTTCTGTAGGTGCAAACTATTGCACCTGAGCACAAGTGATGGTGAGCTGCCTTCACCTTTATCCGCTGTTCTTGGACAAATGAATCCAGGATACAGCAGAGCACTTGCAGATAATTATCTTTCTTCCGTAAAAATTTACCTGTCAGTATAAATGGCATCTGGAGACTGGAAAACAGAAGTTCAGGTACTTCACCTTTCTTTCACCAGGTCAACAAGGAGATTATGATTTTTCTTGTGCTACGGTAGCAAAGCCAGGGGCTCATTTTTGATTCCTATTCTCTATGAAAAATAAGAGTGGGAGGGAAGGACAAAGTTTGGAGGGACCAGCTCTGCCCATTGCAGTTATTGAAGGGATATCTACCAGTTGGGGTGGGAGGACAGGTCTTGCCAAGGCAGACAATTTGATCATCTCCCTGTGCTCACATAGCTTAAATGGGTCCTTCCCGTTCACGCCAACCTCTTATTTCACTGCAGTTGTCTGTGTTATGGAGGCTTTCCTCAACTTATCAAAAATCTGAAGGACTAAATAGCCCCAGCAATGACTGGATCAGGAGTTATTCCTTATCTAAAGCATGCCTGCTGAGGGGCACTCTTTCTGTGATGTTTGTCAGGCTAAGCAAAGTGAATGACCAACACAAGATGATTTTTCCCCCCCCCTTGTGTTCCTTTAGGTTAAGGTTTTGAGAGGATAAGGATTATCTCTGGAACTGAATCCTGCTTCTGAGCTGATTGATGCATTGCAGGCCCCACTCCCTTTGCACCCTCAACAGGAGGAGATACCAGAAAACCAACCAGCAGCAGCCCTGTGTTGTTGGAGATAATTCATCTACAAAGGTAGTGACATTTGTACCATTACCTTTCCTTGACGGCTCCCCAAGCTCTGCTCCTGTGAGGGAGCTCAGTGCTGAGAGGTCATCAGGAAGGCTAACATGCTACCCTGTGAAAATCAAGAAGCTGTGCTGGAAAAAGCCCCTTCCAGCACTGAGTTTTTACAGCAGTCCAGCGGGCTGGCAGGTGCCGTTTGCTTTACCTGGTAGTTGGGTTGCTTTGATCTTTATCGTAAACGTTTAAGAAGAAAGTGATTCACCTGTTCTGCACAGTAAAAAAAAAAAAAAAATTCACCCCAAGACATGATGGGGGGGAATCTCTGCTTATCTACCTGCATCAGTGATGCTAAACTGGTATTTCAGTGGGAGAGAGGCTCAACCTTGGGCAGGTTTTCCAGGGTAGTTAAAAGGAATGCAGTGGTATCAGAAATGCCGCTTGCTCCATGTGCTCGTGGCTTTGTTAATCGCAGAGATCGACAGAAGTGTGTATGTAACATTTCTCTTTACCCCTGAGCCTGTGAAGAGAGGATGGGCTATTTTAATGGCTTTCTGTTTTTATTGAAATCCATCTTTTTTGGGTATGACGGGGTTTACAGTGACTTAATACCTTTCCACAACACATCTCTCTATCAACAGAGACATCTGTGTTTACAGGGCAACATTTTTCACTTGCTTGTCAGCATGTCAAGCACTACCAAAACACAGAGTCTCCTTCTGAATCCCACAGCAAAGCATTCATTTATTTAAACATCGTGTAGTGTCAGTAATGGTATTGGAGATGGGTTAAGACAGCCACGATTCTGCATACCCACAGAGAGATGAGAGGCTCAGAGCATCTACCCGGGAGGGGCCACCAGTTAAGAGGGAAACTCTTCTTGGCACTGTTTTGTTGTTTAATTTTTTGTTTTTGTTTTCTTGTGGTTAACTTGAAAAGAAAAAAAATGCTAGCTGGCTATTAACAAGTCAGTTTAGCGTTCACAACAGCGCTTTTTGGCATAGTGGGAGGCATAATCTACTTAATGTCCCACAGCAGAACACCCCTTCAATTCACATCTCTTTTATAAGCAGTGGAGGCAACGGTTCCCCCAGATATTAAAGCCTTGTGTTTCATTTCTGAGGGAGGCTTGCTCATGACAAAGGAGTAAAAAATTGATCATCCAATCCACAGAGGGGGGAAAAAGCACATGAGAGGATAAATCACAAGAACTAAGACGGGCAGACAAATTTCTACAACTCATATATGTAAAAATCTGTGCCTGGTAGACTTTAGCTGGGTTAAAGGTCTTGTCATTTTAGATGCATTTCTCCAAACAGCCTAAATATTTCTGTCCATTGGGAAAGAAGGAAATTTCATTTTTCATCAAAGCTCAACAGTGATCCCATTATTAAAAACAGAGGGAAAAGATATATTGGGAAGTCAAAGCAGTTGCAGCCACATAGTTGTTTTCAATAATCCGGTGAGTCACTGCGTAGAACAGCCTTTCATTTCTCCCTGTGGTTCAGACTAAATTGTTTATTAAGGTTTTGGTGCATTATTTAAAACACAAACAAAAAAAAAAAAAAAAGAAAAAAAGGAAATTGGAACTCTTTATTTTAAAGACTGCGGCAATAAAAATTTAGATTATTCATATTTATCAAGTGCACCGTATAAGGCAGTAAACACAGCAATTTTTTTCTTAATACCACAAGATATTCCCCAGCTTTTCCATCTCATTTCTTGTCATACATGAGCAGGCTGATTATGAGGCGTTGCTACAGGGAGGAAAAAATATTATAAAAGTGAAAACTTGATCCAACCAATGGCTGTGATTGTAATGAAAGACCTAGGTGGAAGGTAAACAGCAGCTTAATGTAATTCTTTAAATCCAGTTCTTGAAAAGTGATGCATAACAGCTGCAAAGGGGGATCTGTACTTCAGATCCTCACCCATGCAGAGGTGTGGAATAGAAGTGTATGCATAAGTAACTGTAATGCACACTGAGCAGCCAAAACAGAGACGCATGAATATTTGATACGTTTCACTGTTTTTAAATCACAAGGTCGAGAACTTGCTTTTTGGTTTTGTTTTTGGTTGAGTTTGGTTTTTTTTCCGGGAGATTTTTTCAGGAAAAGGAGGCCAGCTGAAAGTGTACTAGAGGTCTATGATGATTTCTTATGCCATTTCAGGGAAGGATTTGCTCTGCTCTCAAACATCTAAGTATTGTTTGGGACTTATTTTGGTTTCTTTTCTAACTCTGATGCTTGTCAAGCGAAATTGAACCTTACAAACATAATTAGCCAGGGACTGAACATTTAATCTTAAATTTTGAGTCTTCATTAAGTCGAAATTCAAACCTTAGGAGGGAAGCTTGCTTGTAAGGACAGATGTAATTTGTGGCAGGTTTTTATGGCAGAAGAGGGAAACTACTGAAATTAGGAAAGCTCGGAAAAACTGTGCTGAAGCCAGTAAGTGGTCAAGTGACTGTGTCATGGATAGTGGGAGAGGATCTGGACTCGAGTCACCTCTTACATGATCACACCAGGCCTGGTTGAAGGGGGCTTTGGGCAACCTGCTCTAGTAGAAGGTGTCCCTTCCCATGGCAGGGGACTGGAATGAGATGGTCCTTCAGGTCCCTTCCAACCCGAATTGTTCTGTGATTCCACGACTGGGAATTTATCTGAGTGATATGGGAGGGCTGGAAGGCTTGGTTGGGTTGAAATATAAGAGCTTTCCCTTCGTATGAGGGTTACTCCAAATCAGGACCGGCTGTTTGGCAGTTGTTTGGTTTTTAACTTTGGGTGATCTTCCAACAACAGCATTGTTGTTTTTGCCTGAAAAGGGACAATTTCTGAATTTGGATCAGTTTTAGTCTATCGAGATACTGCAGAAGTTGAGATAAATTTCTAAATTAGAGATGACAGAGATAAAAAAAAAGGGGGGGGGGAGAAAAATCAAATAAAACAGAACCTTAGGTTTTCTTCTGCAAGCACTTCTATGACCTGGGAAGTTGTGGAGAAATGTGAAGTTGCTGTGATTTCTCCTACACCTTCCTTTCCCCTTTTTCAGTGATAAGAGCTATCAAGTGACATCTTTCTGAGGCATGTGCCAGGCTCTCTGCACATGGAATAAAGGCCAAGAAGCAGCAGAATGAATTCCTATCACTGTTCATGCCAAATCTGTTCTCTTGTTCAGTGTTTTCAGGATGGTGAGACCTTTGTCATAATTTGAAGTAGAACTCTCTTCTTTCCTGACTGCCAAATATCCAGAAAAGCAGTAACAGAGGTTAAAAATATCTATGAAAATCAATTTCAAATTTAAATAACAAGACTTACATAGTACTAGTACTTGCTGAAATTTTATTTTTCTAGTGCATGCTCTTAAAAAAAAATAAAAACAAAGGAAAAATAGCGCAAGAAGAGAGCATTCACCTCGCAAATGGCTGGATTCCAGGAAAAAAAAGAAAAAAAAGAAAAGGCAAAAAAGGGAAAATTTGGGCGGAGATTTACATGGCTGCCTGCAGACAAGGCAACCAGCTGGCCTGCTGCCTGCTCCTGGCCTGCCAGCGGAAGCTTTGCTCTTGCCTTGGCAGCAGCACCCTGAAATCCTGCTCATCTTTGTGCTGCGGTTCTCGATGGGCTCCGGCTCCGGGGGGGAAGGCAGGTGGGGGTGCCCTGCATGGGAAACCACCCACGTGTGAGCCACCTGCCAGGCAGTGCCCGGACCCCCAGGTACCACCTCAGCATCAGTGGCACAGCCCCATCGCTTCTGCTTTCGCCACTTGGATGAGGGCACGTGACTTCAATCCCTAAATTTGTAACAACACCTGAAATCCCCCTTTGGTGCAGTTTGCTAAGTTGAGTGCTTCTGCTTACATCCACAGCTTCATGACTCCTAGAGCTACACAGAAAATTAAGAATGAATAGAACTATTTAACACAGGAACAACAACCTGAAAGGATCTGACTGTGCAGTTGTTCCTACAAATCAATTCAGCGTGTGCTTATAAGCAGACGGGCTGGGTCCCCTGCAAGCTCGTCCTGGGCACGTTAACTGCAAAGCTTGAAATAACAGTGACTTTTGGAAACTGATTTTGATAACCAGACTCAATTTGTAAGGTATTCGGAGCTAATAAAGCTACTGTGGTCCTGGGAGTGCCCTTTTCCTCAAGCACAATGGGAAACTCTTCTCATTGGGATTGCTATAGAAACAATGAATTATCAGGCAAACGGGACCATCTGGCAAATTGTGCCAGACCAGGGATGTGTGCTGATAAAGCAGCGGCATTAATTTTCTCTATTTTGTTATAAGTAGAGCTTGCCTTGCCTATAGAAATGTAAGGAGGCAGGCGAGCTGGAGGGTCTATTATTTATAGACACATTTTGTGCTGTATAAATGAATTTTTCATAGGAAAACTTTGTGTAAAAAAAAGGCTTCAGAAACTGCTTCGAAAATCGTCATGACTGGGAGCTTCAAGTGTGCTTTGGAGAACGGGTGGACATCCTTTAGTCCCTCTTAAAATTTGTCAGATGCAACTCTGAACGTGTTGAAAACACTTGGGTACTTCGACCCCAGGGGAGAAATCCCAGCCCCATTATTGTCAGTCTTTAGCACTGGGCTTGTAAAATATTGAACCATGGCTTGTATCACCTGTCATTGTGCAAAATTGAGTCACCCATAAGCAAATGCAAATATTATTAGTATGTTGATGTGCTTGTATGGCTTGAGAAGTGACGTATGAGGACCAGACTGAATTATGACCCACCAACTGCAAGAAGAAAGAAGCAGGAACTCTTCTGGTATCAAGTTGGATGAACTCTCTATCGTCTTTACTACACTCCGCTCAATGCTATTTGGGAGGAAGCTCCTTTATTTTTAAAAAGAAGGAAGATGTAAAATATGGCAGGAAATCATTAGGCTGAGAGGAGTTTGCCTGCAGATGGGAGACACACCACCAGGATCATGAAGAAGGCAGGGGGAGAGGTGGGACAGAAGATGAACGAGAGAGGTCTAGGCAAGAGTAGGCTGCATTTGGATATCATATATGACTCCACTGGGAGGAAAACAAAAACACGCCCACATTTTGTACGTGGATGAGGGGAAAAAAAGCACTGCAGCTGCTACTGGGCTGAATGAGGCACTGGCACAGGTTGCCCAGAGAGGTGGTGGGTGTCCCACCCCTGGAAATGTTCAAGGTCAGGTTGGATGGGGCTCTGAGCAACCTGATCTAATTGAAGATGTCCCTCCTTATTGCAGGAGGGTTGATAGGACCTTTAAATTCAACACAGATTATTCTGTGATACTGTGAAATGTGAGGCCCTTGGAAAAGCAGGTTACCAAGGAGCTTGATTTATACAGGAGGACTGAAAAAAAAAAAAGGAACAATATGATGTCCTAATTCAGAGTGGACCTCATAGACCTGTTTTAAGCCTTCTTTAACTGAGAGTGTACTTTAATCCTTTTGATAAAAACCAAGTGCAGTCTAAAATGTTTTCTTGAGATCAAACTTTAGTTTCAGAAAATATGGTTATGAGGTCTGTATTGTGTTGGGTGCTGCTGAAATTTTGTCTTTATAAGGTATTTTTTTAATGATCTAATTGGCTGGCCTGTTTCAGGTTCCCGGAGTACTCTTTGTGCTCCAGGGGAATTTTTGTTACTCCTCAAACAATAATTCTGAAAGAAAAACCCACAAAAAAAAAGGCAAACTCATGCATTGCGCCACCCCACAATGGGCCCACTGTTGATGCCAGATTAAGTGTCCCCGGTGAATGGCCGAGCTCACATCCCTCTGCCTGCCTGGAGCTCCACTCTGCTCTGCCTCTGGGGTTATGATATCATCTCTGAGGTCCTGCAAACACAGCTGAGCTCCACACTGCTCCCATTGTGGGTCCCACTTCTCTAAACGTGGAGATGGGGATCTCAGCCAAGCGGCAGAGCATCTTCTCTGCAGGAGGTAGGGATGCATCCATGCCACTCTTTGTCTCCCCACAGATGTTTTCACAGTTATCCATGAAGGCAACGTACTTCCAAAGCGCTGCTCACCTGGGTGTGTCCATATAGATCCTATATTTATTGTCCTGCTTTTCCATGTGTGAAGGGAAAATCCTGCACCTATAAAGAAACTTCTATAATTGTCTTGACATCAGTTTGAGGTAGGCTAGTTGGCATTTCCCAGGGTCCCTGCTGTCTGGAGGTGAGAAGTCATCTTCTTCTTGCAGAAGCTTTCTTCTTCCTTGAGGTTTTGGCTGCTCATCATGTGTAAATGAGGCTCTGCTGGTAGACAAGAGGATACCCAAGTGAATACTTCTCTCACCCAAAGTGTTTGTATTTGTTTCAAGGCTGCTTGCAGCTCTTTGCTGACCCACTCTGTGCAGAGGTGGCTGCTTCCAGCTTTATGCACTCTGGCACGTGTTGCCTAATGGACCAAGGCTTCTTGTTCAGCACGGCTGACAAGGAGCATCTCTGTCACCACAGCTGACACATGCTTGCTTTGTTAAATGACATAAGATGCTGCTGTGCAAGGCACAAGTTCTCTCACACTTACAGCTGAGCAATTTACTAATGTGCTTTATACATCCTTCTTTAGCCCAGCAAGCCAGGGGGACCTGGAGTTGGTTCTGTGTGTGCCAGCCTGGCCAGCTCTGTCCTATTTGACACTGCAAAAGCAGTGGAGGCAACGTGATGCGTTGACCAAATGCCCCACATGCAAGATTCCAACCTGCTCTGTGTGACAGCTCTCAGACTGCCTGCTGAGGTTTAACTCCACATGGCATTTTTTGCTCTGCTCCATTGTAGCTTCTCCAACCCTCCTACCTCTGCACCATGCCGGGCATAAGCAAATCCAGGGGTTTGGAAAGCACATTTGTGACTGCAAAAGGCAGTATTTTCTGCAAATCAAATGTTCATCAGTGACTGGGAACACAACCAAAGAGTTGGGGGAGGAGAGGAGGAAACCAGCCTTGATCCCACGGAAACCACAAGCCCAGTTTTGCCTTGTAAGGCAATTAGCCAGGCACTTATTTGGTTAGGCTGGCTGCACTACTTTGTAAAACATGACCTTTTAATGAGCTTGGCTTTAGATCTGCACAGTGGATCCGAGTTACGGCTGGTCTGCGCTGGCAAAGGAAGGGCACCAACGGTAAATTGTCATCAGGAGAGGGGAACGTGGGTGATGCAGCTGTCAAAACCGTCTCCGTGCACATCCAAGTCCTGCTCTTGCAGGACTGCATCGTGCAATCATATGCTCAATCCTGCACCATCACACTCAGCCTTCCTCCCAAAGCCACGGGGATGCTGCAGCATCCTTGGGTGGGCAGTGCTGACTCAGGCACACGGTCCTGTGCCCAGTCCCTAGCACTGCTTTCCCCCAGATATTTCACAAGTGGATATAAAAATCCCTGAGTTTGCAGCTGCAGTCCCTGCAAGGGGAAGCAGTTAAAAGGCTAATTTTTGCCCTGAACAACGAATGCCTTTTATTGCCTTTTTTTTTTTTTTTTATGTAACTGTCTTGGCCATAAATGTCTAACCCCTAACAGCTCTGTGGAAGTGGTAGGGCTCTCCATGGGTTAAAGGTGCTGTTTTTCAAGAGGATCAAGTTGTCCACCAGGTCCCCAAAGCCCCACTTGCCCTGGTGTGGCCACTCCTCCTTCTGTCAGTGAGGGAAGGAGGGCAGCAGAAACCTGTGTTCTGCCAGCCCTCAGCTTTCCGGGGTTGTCAGGGGGTTATTCCATCACTCAGAGTGTTCCCTGACAGTCATGGGAACTGCTGCTCCTTCAGGGGAGAATAAAAACCCCAGTCTGCTCTAGCTGAGAGAGAGATTTAGGAGTTTGACTCCAGGCATACACATTTAAAGATATTGCTCAATTATTTCTTAATTTTTATTAATTACGGTTAGTCATTTATGGCCCCTTTTTAATTCAACCTCTCAAGAAAAATATTATTTCAGGAAAAAAAAAAAGTCATTTCATGAACAATTAGCAAAAACTACAGCTGCACCATAAAAGAGAAGTACTTGGTGGGGGAAGGAATGTTTCAAATCGACATGGGCATGCGAGTTGTCAGGTGGATGGAAAGCCTGCTGTGATCCTAAGGAAAGGGTGGCACTGGAGAGAGGCAATTCAGGCAGGAGAAAGTACAGAGTGTAGCATTGCTGGGTTCGTCATCAGGCCTGCTTTTAATTACTGGCTTTATTAATGATTTGGAAGCCGTGGGAAGTGTTATGCTAATTGCACTGGAAAACGACACTACATTGGGAAGAGCTGAAACCAGTGGTGAGAGCAGAAGAAAGAGCAGCAAGAGATGCGAGGAGGGCTGAGGGGTGTAACAGAGGGATTTGATTTGATTCAGGCTCTAGGGGCTTTTCCACAGTTTTCCTCCTGGTAAAAGAGCACCAATAGTGTTTGCGGATGTGGGGGGGGCCCATGAGAGGTCAGACAGGAGGGTCTGGTTTGAAGCAAACACCATGGGGAGCCTTCCCACCAGCCGCAAGGGAGGGATGGAGACTCGGCTGTGGTATCAGGCAAGGAGGGTCCCTGTACAACAAAACTGATCAGCTTGGAGGGGCAGCTGATTTCAGAAGCCCCTAGATTATATAGCAGAGCGTAATCTAGCATGTTTAAAAGAAATCTGTAAAAAGTTAATACATTACTCTGCTTGCTGTGAAGCCCAACTGAAGGAAGGAGGAAAACCAGAGCCCTAAATCCAGATTAATTTAGAAATTGTGTTTAATGATCATCTTGAGAAGCTGTAGGATGAAGCTGAGGGAGTGAGGTGCCGTGAGCTGTCAGGGAGGAAACCCTCTGCCCACCGGATGCCAGTGTTGCTCAGCATTAAATTACATGGAGAAAACTCCTGTGGTAAGAGATTATTTGGTGCTTAAAAACACCCATTGCTCCAGCCACCCAAACACCTCCCCTTTCAGCAACGCACTTGCAACTTATTTGGTGGCACAGTTAAATTGTTTTGCAACTTGTCATCCCAGAGGTAGGCAAAGGTGGCAAAGCCAAGGACAAAGGACTGCGTGAAATTTTACTTCTACTAGGCGGGCCCTAAGCAAGCCCAAGCGGAGTTTTATTGCGCAGCTCCTTGGGCTGACAGTCTCCATTAACCATCGGTTAATACTGCAGCGTCAGAGCAAGCCCGGAGTCACGGCCCTGTGCTGCTAGAAAGCGTCCTTCATCCCACCAAAAAGACCTCGGGGTGAGAATATTTTGCATGAAGAGCCACCGGTTTAAGAGCTGAGCCTCTTGGTTCTGCATTGCAGTCAGCGTGTCGTGTGCCATCCCTCCACGCCACAAATAAATCTACAATTTCTCAGCTGGGTGCCTTTGGAAGCCACACGTTAATACGCTTATATGGGAAGAGAGACCAGACAAGGTTCAAATAAAGAGCTCATGTAATAAATAAACATGAGGTCAGTATGGGAACAGCAATAATTGCTTTGTATGACAAGATTTGCATAGCAAACATTTGTGATTAATGTACAGCCAGCGTTAGGTAAGAAGCCTTCACTATCGTTGCTCCATCTGCACCTTCCAATCTTGAAGGCACAGCAGCTCCAGCCAGACCAATTAGTCACTGTTTACTGAGAGGCAGATAGAGCAAAATTTTTCTAGTTCAATATTTGAGTGAGTTTCGTCTCGCAGCCTCCCGTTGGATCCATTTCTGCGACAGGCAGAAATTATGCTTCTTTCCTGGGGGCGGCGAGGAGGGATGATTAGCATTGTTGCTAATCCCCTTGGCAAGGGCATAGGCTGGCCCCTGGCCCCTCCTGCTGGCCTCACCCAGGTGATGGTCTCAGGGAAAACCCTAAGAAAGATGCTGAAGACCCTGCCCATCAGGGCTCTGTTTCCCCATTGCTATTTCTTTCACCTGCCTCTGCCTGCTGGTGAATTGCCCCTTTGCCTCTGCTGATGTACACAGAGCTGTCACAGGGCAGTGGGATGCAGCACCGAGAGCAGTAAAACCTCCTCCTTTATAGCCTCCTTTCTGCAGAGCCCAGCTAATTCTTTCCAGCTCAAACTTTCAGCTCTTTGGAGAAAGTCGTAATCCGACTTGAAATACTGTCTTGATTTGGAGATTTTTTTTTTTTAAAGACAAGCAAGCCTCTGGCTTCATTGGAAAGGAGGCAGTCTGGCTGGAGGGGCTGGGATTACTCCTCCTTTGAGGTTAATTCCTATGGGAAAATTGTTCCATTGGAGCTGGCTGAAAGAAAGACAATCACTGCTGCACTCTTCCACTTAATCTGCCCCAGGGTGCCGGGGAAAGCTGTCAGCATCACTGGGAAGTTGCTCCAGGAAGTATTGTGTAGACCAGCTAGAAAAGCAGGAGGAGAGCTCCTTCGTGTTGATGAGATCCACAAGGGCTTGAGCAGGATGAGGAGGCTGCAAAACCCAATGCATACATTTCAGGGACATGAAGTGAAGAAATGAAGGTGTTTTTCTCTTGTGCATTTGCAGCTCTGACTGAGACTATGAGAATGCCAGTCAACTTGTCAAGAGTAATAAATGGCAGCTACTGTTTCAACCCTGTGATGAGATGTTGAGATTTTCAGTTGCCAAAACATTCCTTGCTGAGGTGCTGGTCCCCTGGATCTGTTAGGATGTCTGTGGGCATTTCCCCCCTGTGCTGGGGTGGGTGGTAGCGAGGGGGATGCTGAGCTGGTAGTTGCAGGACACCTGCACTGTAGCTGTCCCCACCTGGGTGCTTTTAGGAATGTGCCACAAGGCTGGCAGGGGCCATCAAGATTGTGGATGCATTGGTGGAAGATGTCATGGCACCTCTTACCGTGGACTTGCTGGTGGGCTGGAAAGAGTGGCTACTCATCCACTGCTTTAGTGCAAAGTCCTCCCACTACCCCATTGAAGAGTGAGCTCCGAGGTGCCACCACCCTACCCTGTTGCCCTTATAACTTTGCCCTCCTTTCCAGCCCTTCCACACTAAAGGTTCCCAGTCACCTCTGCTGAGTGCTGGGAAGCCCTAAATTCACCCTGGAGCTGAGAGTGCAGGTGGGGGCTCTGGTCTTTGTACGTGGTGTGGAGCTGCGAGCATCCAGCGAGAGGGGTGTGTTGAGGCAGAACCCCAGAAGCACCCAAGGGAGGAGAGTGATGTGCCATGTCCTCGTCCGCATCAGGCGCGGGGCGAGGGGGCGGGGGGCCCGCAGCGGAGAGAAGTCTAGACGGGCTTCACGCTGCTCACGATGTTTTTCACACTTCAGCTCCGGCTGCTGCTGGGACGGGCTCAGCCCGCACTGGGGCCGCCGCCACTTAGGGGGAGCTCTGACGGGAGGCGGCCCCGTGCCCCCCAGGACAAGGGTCGCTGCCCGTCCCGGCTGTGTGAGGAGGTGTCCCTGTGACCCCCTGAAACAGGATCGCTCCCCGCCCCGGCTGTGCCGACTCACGGGACGGCAAATTTCCCTCGGGCGGTCGTTCCCTCGGGGGACCCCTCTCTCGGGGTTTTCGCTGCCTCCCCTCTGCCCCCCACGTCCGGATCTGCCCGGGGTGCGCACCCGGCCCTCACTTTTGGCGGAGCGGGGCGGGGGGAGGAGCGGGAGCGTCTCCCAGGCAGCGGCACGCGCGGCTCCGCAGGTGCGGAGCGTCCGTGTGTGTGCGGGGGGGGCGGCGGTGCGGGGCGGTCCCGCGCGGTGCTCGGCCCCCGCCC
>VZRE01002051.1:214880-231105 GCA_013396775.1 Cephalopterus ornatus
CGCCCGCCCGCCCGACAACTTCTCCGGGTCCCGCGGGGTGCGGGAGTTCGCGCGGGTCCCGCGGAGCGGCCGCGGCCAGAGGGCGACAATCCCCCGCGGGAAGCGGAGCGGAGCGGGCGGTCGCGGATCGCCCGCGCCGAAGCGTTCGGTGTCCCCGCTCGGTGTCCCCGCTCGGTGTCCCCGCTCGGTGTCCCCGCTCGGTGTCCCCGCTCGGTGTCCCCGCTCGGTGTCCCCGCCCGGCCCTGGGGCCGCCCTTCTCCGCCGGAGCCCCGGCCGGGCGCGGTGCATGTCCCCGCAGGTGCCGCTGATGCCCCGACGGTGCTGCGCTCCCGAACTTCCCATCGCGCCGCGCGGGCGAGGCAGCGTTCGCTCCTCTCACACCTGTGCATTAGTCCGTACGGCGTGTCCCAACACCGCAGCGTAAACACAGGTCCGAGGGTGTTTGCGCGCAGGGGAGGGCGAGCAGGCGGCTTGGAAGTTAACGCCGGAAAAGGCGCTTTTTCCTCTGGCAGGGATTTTTCAACTTTCTGGAGGGAAACTTGCAGCGTTGTCTTGAATTTTGTTTTCCCGTTGGCATCGGCGCAGCGCTCTCCGCCGCCGTAGTACGGGCTGTGCCGGTTCAGTTGCCCGGGGAGGGCACGGGGATCGCCCCCCGCCGCATCGCCCCTTTGCTGTGAATAAAACATTAAAAGGAAGTCTCTTCAGTCTTTGTAACTTTCCTTTTTTTTTTTTTATTATTTGTATTTTTTTTCCTTCCCTCCCCGTTGATGCAAAATTTATGATGTTTGGGCGGTATTGGTGCAACAGCTCCTCGTTCTCACAATTCGGTTTATATTTTGCGGCTTTATGTAACAGAGAGGAGAATACATGTGGTGAGAAGCGAAAGAAGCCTGTCCGGGCTCTGCCTGCCTGGTTGGCCTTCGCAGGCGGTTTTTGATCTTGGGGCACAGTTTACTTTTTCTGCGTATGACTGTTTCCTAACCCTCGAAATCAGGAGGGGTGAAAAGCTGGGCAGTTGCTTTCTCTTACGTGTTCTCTTCCCGCAGTTTGAATTGGTAAATCCCAGCTGAAGGAGAATGGTATTCCTGGTTTCCTGGCTCTGCTTCGCTGTACCTTTTTGCCTGCCTACCTGTTTACACGCAGCCTGTCGTTTCCCTTGATTTGGTCCTTTTCTGTCTCGCACTTTCCCCGTAGCCTGTCTCCCTTTCAGGCAGCAGCCATCCCCACTGGATTCTCCCAGGCTCTCCTTGCCACTGTTTGAACCTGGCTGTTGGAGCGGACTATCACAAAGACTGGATTTATACCTCAATGAGAATAAAAAGCATTGGTCTAGGGTCGTTCGCCTGCCTTCCTGCTGCCTCCAGGGAAGCCTCCTGGATCTGTGCTGCTGAAAAGCCTCTATGCCCTGCACTCTGCAAAACAGAAAATCTGTTTATTAAAATAACAGGGTTGGAGTGACATTTCCTGTTTGGAGGAGTTTGGGCACTGCTGTGGGCACTTGCAGTTAGATTGAGTCTTGGTGCTTGCTGAAATAGCAAGGCAGGCTGGACAGGGAGCCATGATTTGCAAGTATTTAGGACCCCCCATAAATTTGGCTCGCTTGGCTTTTGGGTGCATTAGGATGAGGGCTCTGGCTACCGCCCTTATTTTCAGTGCATCAAGAGAGATGCTGATGCCTTTGCTCATGCAAGCGAGCTGTTGGCTAAACTTTTGATTTTGTTATCCCGTGTGTGTTGGTTAAGATGCAAATACGTGAATACATTGGGGTTTTCTGATTTCTTCTGTCTCCGTGCTTGGGCATATAATGTTTGCAGTGTACAGCTCAGCCAGGGTCACGTGAGCCAAACAGCTTGGGCTGTTACCTGGAAGCTGGCGAGTCTTTGTTCTGCTTGGAAATAGCTGATAAATTAACTCCATTTTCTGATATATGGGGCTGGTGAGTTGTTAAATAATTATAGCCAAATTAACTTAGTGCTGTTTGAAGTATTCAGCTGCTCTGAGAAATTAATTGTACTTCAAATATTTTTGCAGGTTTTTTTTTTTCTTTCTTTCATTTTTTTTTCTTCCCTCCAGTGAGGAGCGTGTTCGGCTGATGTATGGGCAGGCTTTAATTTCATGCCACTGCTCCTCTCCAGGCCATGTTGGATGGGACATTCCGCATGCCTTTGGAGAGATGCAGCTCCTTTCCTTTGCAGGAGCCCTCTTTGGCACCTCTCCCATTTACTCTGCCACGATGTCTATTTGATGGTTAAAATTAGGCTGAGCTCTGAGTGCCTTCCAAAGGCACGATAAATATTGACTGGGAGCTTCAGCCTGTAACTGCCTTCATATAGCTTAGCCCCTGCAAAGAGGTTGTCCCATCTTGGCCTTTGAACCAAAGGGCAGTGCATGCTGTTATGGACTCAGCATCCCTCCTGGAAGCCCCGCTATCCCCCCATGCAGCCCTTCAGGTGTGGGGAGTCTGTGGGGAAGTCTCTGCATCGTGGCCAGGGCAGGCTGCCACTGACCCCTCTGTGTCCCAAGAGCCCTGTGAGCCGGCACTGCCACAGGGCAGAGGAGACTGGATGTGGCCCTGCTCTTGGGGGTCATTCCCAGGGAACCTGGGGCAGCTTTGGCTCTGGGTTGCACTGTGCACTGGCACTGCTGAGTGCCCCAGTGACTTAACTGTGAGTTCTTTTTATTTTTTTTTTAAGAGATGGTAATTGATGTTTATGTGTATGGATTTTGGCACTAGGAGCTGTGCTTGTAATTAACATGAAAACAGTCATAATAAGGACCTGAAATACATGCCTATGAGTAAACCAAATGAGACTTGGCAGTAGCAGCTCACGAAGGGAGAAGCCCTTCTCCTGAGTGTGCACGGTAAGGAAGCAGGATGGGTAGCAGGGAAAGGCATGTTTGGTCCCTTGGAGCATGACAGCAGAGGGCCCCCAACCCTGTGGGTGCTCTGAGCTGAGCACCAAGTGCTGCTTTGCACTCCTGACCTTAATTTGTAATGCTGAGTTGTTCTGAAATGTGCCCTCAGTTTTCCAGCAGGGTATTAGCCCCAAACCTTAATTTAACTAAATGTTTTCTTGTAATTTTCAGGGGATTTTAATTTTTGTTTGTTCGGGGTTTTTTGTTTCGTTTTTGTTTTTAATTAAATTTAGCCAAACCTCAGCAAGTTCACTTGGACTGATCTGAAAGCAGAGCCTGTCATCCAGAGCATGCACATCTTCAAAGGCATTTTGGAGAAACACCTTTATGTGAGTACTGGCCAGAGCCGGTGAGCTGCTGGGGTGGGTGCTCAGCCTTTTCTGGGGTTGGTGCTGGGATGCAGTGGGGTGCACGGGCCGGTGAGCCCTCAGCCTCGCTATGTGAGCATCTCTAGGTGGCAGCAGCCCCCAGGAGCTCCCAGGCAGCAGGACGCACGGCCCGGAGTTGCGGATGTGATTTCCCAGCCTCTGGTCCTGCTGCTCAGCGTAACTCCGCGCCCCTTTCCTGGGCCGGAGAGCAGCTTTCCAGCCTAGTGGGGAATCGGCTGTCACTTGAGTCCTGTCCCCACCTCCTGTGCCCTTACATGCAGGACAAGGGAGGTGTGGTAACACACGGGGAGAGTAACCCAAAGACTGTGAAGCGTTTAATATGAGCAACCAAAGGAGCTCAGGTGACTTTTTCTGGAGGACTCCTTAAGCTCACCAGTAAGCCAGGACCAGACTGATGACTGGGTACGGAAAGGGAATGAGTTCAAACTGGGAATTAAGTGCATGCTCCTAATAGTGTAGTGAGTGTTGCGACAAGCTAGAAAAGAAAAAAGAAGGTACGTTGTCACTCAGCACCGTTACCTCGGATCAGGTGGTCCTTCTACCATGTTAAAAAGGATGTGTGTAATGTTAATGGTAAATTCCTTTACTTGTTAAAAAGGATGGTGTAGCCCATAGGTTTCTTTTATTTTTCCTGGTTTTAAATGTTCATTCTGGGCCTTTTCTTAAAATGCAGGTGCTTTTGCATCACAACGATCCCTCGTTTCTCTGGGGGCAGTAAGGGTGAGCTGGTACGGTATGTGGTGGTTGGTGTAGGGCAATAGGATGGTTCCCTGGAAGCTTCTGAACTTGCCTTATGTCCTGCCTGTGCAGACTGGGGTTTAATGCTGTGCAATCAGGCATTCATGATCTTAAGGCCTCTGGCAAGCGATGGCAGCTCCATGGAAACAGCTAAGCCAGGTCTGCCCTTATGCGCTCTGCACACTGTCAGCGCACTGAGGTAATTTTGCTGGGAAAGGAGAGAGGGCTTGTTCTGGGATTTGGTTTTTACTATGGCAGGAGTGAAGGCAGGAGGGGGTGACTGCAGCCAGGCTGTTTCCGTGAATCACACGTGTGCTGACAAGTCCTCAGGGTGTGCAACAGGCTCTTGCTTTCACTGACTTAAAGGTTTTGCAAACAAGCACAGGCTGCTGGTGGATTTTATGTGTGCCCACGTAGCCAAAGCTGAATTATCCCCTGGGAGTACTGCAGTCTGCCAGAAAGATCCATCATTTCAGCAACTTTAGTTAATGTTTGTTTAGTGACTTCTTGCTTTGGAGGAGCAGTTTAAGCTGTGCTCAGTGGCTGTTCCCTTGTGATGAGCTGTGTGTCCACGTGATGAATGGTCTCATTTCTGCTGTCCGCTACCTCTGCTGGGCATACGGGCACATGCCAAGCCTCCTGAAGTCTTTGAACAGCTGCTGCTATTTATAGCTCCTTATTTTCTTTTTTCCCCAGCCTGCCAGGGAAACTTGTCCTTCTTCCCACTTTGCATAAAGGGTGTGCAAAGTCCAGGGTTGATGAGTATTTGCTTGCGCATCAGTGATGTGTGAGGGTTTGATGCTGGCTGGCGTTTGGGCAGTGAAGTCAGTAATTCAAACTGCAGGAGCACATGCTGGTTATACTTCAAACTTGTGCTATAAGAAGACCAAGAATATAAATATGCACGAGTAATAGAAATTCATACTGCAAGAGTATCGAAGTATTTTTCTTTTGCAGTGGTAACTACTTTCTGTTTCCATTCCTGAAGCCTATAAAATCTAGCTCATGACAAAGGAGGAGGTGGGAAAATGAAGTAAATAAATGGGAAAGTAATATAAAAAATGATCAGTAATCATACTGTGTTTCTGTGAAGTCCTTTTTAGAGATTTCCAAGATATATTCATTTCATGTTTGTTCCTCTCTGTTGTGATGTCTGTGCAGCTACACGTATGGTAACCGAATGGGCATTTATAACTTTATCTTTCTTAATCTTCTCCTAATAAATCAATGGTGCAACATGGGCTCTTGTCACATGGTGGCATGACTCCTGTGTCTCATCACCAACTGCTGTTAAGCTTATAGAAATACAGAACTTACAGAAATCTTCCCAAAAACCATCAGGACCAGCCCAAGTTCAGACCAATGCTGAGCTGCTCCATGAAAGGCAGGTCTCCCTCCTAGGCTGTGCCCCCGTGGGACTGAGGAGGAAGTTGAGCTGTGGGACTTGCTGCTGACAGGCTTTAAATTCATATGGAAAGGCTACTGTGGCACTGCAGGGCATTAGCTGACCCTTTGCCTGCAGCTGCTTGACTAAACTGCCTAATAAATGTCAATTAAGAAGTGCGATACCTGACCTCTCTCTTTTTTTCACCCCTACCAAGTCCTGTGGCATTGTGATTCATGAAGGAAATGGCTTGAGCCAGAGGCAGGTTAATGAAAAAAGCTTCCACACTGTAAAAAAAAAAAACCCAAAACCAACAACAAAACCTTCTGAACGAGGTCGCGTTATGGAAAAATTGGAAAAGCTTGAAACTGTGGAACAGCAACGTAGCCTTGGCTGCGAGAGCACACTGCCCTCGTGTCCTGGGTTGGTGATGATTCACAGGGTACAGCTCTGAAAACTATCCCTGTTCTACTGGCTTCTGGCACGATTTGGCTTCTGCTGCTCCTCTAGGACTCTCCAAATGGTGCTTTCATACCTTTGTCTCCTGTTTTCCCAAGAAAGCTTCTCCTTTGGGGCAGGCACCTCTCAGTTGTGCTTGCTGCCCGGCGAGGTCCCTGAGCAGAGACTGCAGATGTGCTTGGGCGCTTTACATGTAAGCGTGTGCTGACATAACAGCACAGAGCTGAACGTGCTGGGGAGAGATTTGTGTCCGTGTTTTGCTCACCTGAACCCCAGCGAGCTGCTGAGGACCTGCTCCTGGGTTTGCAGCCTCCATGCTGGGAGCTGGTACCAGCAGGTTGGAGCTGCTTTGGTGCACACACAGGAAGGAAAATCATCACACTTAACTTGATACATATCCTAATGTTCAATTTCCATTAATTGAAATTACGTTGAAATATTGAACGTTTTAAGCATAAAAGTTTATGTACCGTGGTTAGTATGCTAATGGAATATTTTAGTAGTCTTTTAAGGTTAGCGTCGCAGCCAGATGCAACGATAAGCATTTGTTCCTAAGAGTTATTTTGCTTTAACCCCTTTTCTGAGAGTGTCCACGTTCTGGTGAGTGTTCATTGGCTGCACTGTGGTTGACATCCAGCTATCATTTTAAGGTGGTCTTTTTTTTTTCATCTGATCCACTATGCAGAGTTGAATTGTAGTTATTTTTGCTCATTATCTTTGGCAGTAAAAATGTATTTATCTAAATTTAAATTGCTGTTTGCTGAGGATATGTGACAGTATTTAGAATTCAGTATTATTTTATTATCTCTTTGAAGGGATAAAAAAAGGCTCATTTATTTCAAGAGATATTTCTGCAGCATGTAAAAATACCAATGAAGTAGCTAATGTTTTCCAGTTGTTGTTGACTTCAATTTTAGCAACCATTGTCCCTGTTGATATATTTGATGCTCTAAAAATGTACTTGCCATTAAGTAGGAAGCTGAAGTGATTGGTAGGCAGATAATATTCTTTAGTAGCTATTAATAATGCTCAGAGGACATACGCATTGGAGCGTATGGAAAAAGCCGTGGAATTGTGTAGGATGGAGGCAAAAATAATGTATATAGCTGTTTTATTTGAAAGCCGTCCTTATGTGCTGCAGCAGTTGCTGCCTGAATTAGCACATCATGAGCAAGAGAAACCGATATGCAAACAGAATGGTGTGCAGCTAATTTTGTTTAGAAAATTGAGGTCCAACCCCTGCCATTTCACGTCCTCTGTGAGCTGCCTGAGTCCCGGTGAAATGCGCGGGGGCCTGGTTCTGAAGGGGGATTTGGTGGTAGAAGGTGGCAGTTGTTCCCCCCCAGAGCCGGCTTAGCTCATGAGAACAAGGGAATTAGTATCCCCTTAAGAGAAAATCAGAAATTTTCAGAACAAACGTAAAGCCCTTGCAACTCTTCTCGCTCGTTTTGTCAGTTCCTTCACCCAGAGGAGGACTTTTGTGTCCGCGCTCTGAGTTTCTCCCTGCATTTCTCAGTGCGGAGGATTTCTTTGTCTCCCAAAGTCTGGAACTGCTCTTAAAATCGTGCTGGTTTGGGTCCTCTCGTGCAACACGTTTAAAAATTGTTCCAGCTCGCCCAGCTGTGCAGCCCTGGTGTCACCCAGGGCCGTGCTGTGCATTGGGAAGACTGTGTTAGGAAAATGTAGAATTATTAGAGCCTATGAATAGTCGTGATAATTTGCCCAGCATTTATGTCGCCCTTGTGCTGCGTAACGCACTGAAGTCATGAGCTACGTCTGTTTCTGGTGTTGCTTCACGTGTCACTGTGAAACTTCATTATATCACGATATAACAAGCAGCTGCTGTGTGGGTAAGGTGGTGCCTGCAGCACAGGTGGGGGGTTCTTTCTGGAGCTGCCAACAACTGTAGCGACGCTTCACATTTTCCCGGGCTTGGTCCAGCTTCTTAGAAAGGAAACACAATCACATCTGTGCTGAATGTTTCTGACTGCCCAAGGGTTTTGGTGTTCAGCTCAAACTTTTAATAAAATTGCTAGTAAAAGATTATTTAAGAAGCTTTTTCTTTCTTGTGGGAGCCCAAGACTGGGAACAGGAGGAGATTGCTTTTTTTTTTTTAAGATTTATCAACAGATTCACACAGTCTTACTGGCCACAAATTTCTTCGTTTGTTAATTTTTCCCCAAGATAGTCGATTTGTGAGAATCTCAGTCTTTATATAAAGGAGAAAAAGCATCTTTAGCTGCTCCGTGTGCAGAGAAAAGTTAGAACTCGCATAGCTTAAGAAATGGGGGGGAAAGCCCAAGGATTGTTTTTATAAGTCACGTTCCTTTGTATGATTTTATGGAGGGGCTGGTTGAATTATGGTTTTGCAATGTCTTGCAAATACTGCCGGTGGAATTGGAGGTGGAAACATGGGTTTATTAAGATTTAATAGCTTCAGTCCAATTGCTGCCATGACACGTGGTTAAGACATTAAAATACATGGGTTATACCTCATGCTACAGTAGAGCAGTTACTGGGTAGTTGTCCTTTGATACTGGAAAACGATCTTGCCAAAGTGTTGCTGTCAATTTGAATAATCTCAGTGTTGCTGAAGGCCCATAGAAATGAGACAAAACATTGTGAATAGTAGCTTTCTCCAAATAAAGGCCATAGGAGTGTGTGTGAATTTTTAGGTCCTTTCTGTCCCAGATGGATCTTGTCCATGTGGGCAGAAACCTTCTGCTCCAATGCTCTATGTGCTGGGCTTTTCCTGGTTTAGAAGTGCCTAAATTGTCCCAGGCTGCAGGAGAATTGATGACACTTGTTTCCTTTTGGTTTTTGTTTGTTTTTTTTAATTGTTTGTTGTTGTTGTTTGTGGTTTTTGTGGGTTTTTTTGTTGTTTGTTTTTGTGGTTTTGGAGCTTTTATTTGGTTTTGTTTGTTTTAGGTTTTTTTATCTAGTCTGGCTGTATTTTGCAGTGATGTGATGAAAATTATATCAACTCCTGGTATGTTCTTGACATCAGTGTTTGAGAGTGCATCCTTTTTGCCTCACTCATGACTGGGTCCTTCTTCCAACAGGGGAGCTTTGGCATAGGGTAGCCTCTGCCAGGTTTAGATTTGCTTGTGTTGCCTTCTGGGGCCATTGTTTGTCCTGAGCTTTCATGCTGCCGGTGTTTCCCCGGGGCTTGGATGGAGTTTAAGCATTTTACGAAGCAGTGCTTCTGCAGGATGGTGGAGGATGAGTGCTGGAGCAATGCCAGCAAGGAGGAGGCAGGCACTACCACCTGGGTTGTTGCTCTTTGATTTGGGTGGTGCTGATGTGAGCCAAAGTGCTGAGGTTTCTTGGGATCCCAGCTGACTCTTGCAGAACATGCTTAAGATCACTGAAGCTCATCTTATGTGTGTTTCCTAAACCAGTGATTGAATAAATCCTGTGAGAACTCTTATGAACTGAACCATGCCTGTGTTTCTAGGAATATATGGAATAAACCCCCTGTTTATTTGGTGGCACAGGCTCAGGGGCTTATTTTGCTGGGTAAAATAAGGCTTTCCTTGGGAGTCACCAGTGTGAGGTGGTAAACCAGCATAATTTCTTGGATCACAGGAGCCTCACTTAGTAATATTAAGGAGGGTGTATCTGTGTGCCCCAAACTATAGGACCTTAGTGTCATGTGGAGACGTGATAGAAATAAACACCCACAGCAGGTACCAAAGGAGCGGGGAAGGGCAGAGAGAGGAGCAAACACCAGCTGAGATCCTCTGTGGCCCATGGTATAGGTGTGATGGATGAAATACAGGCCTGAGGGCATTGGGATTGCTTTTCCCTGGGTGTCTGCAAGTGCATGTGGCCCAGGGATTGTGATACCAGGTCTTTCCACTGACATGCGTCCCGAGGGAGCTGGAAGGGACTGCCTCAGTGGTAGTCTTTAACACTCTACTGAGTTTCTTTCCCACCAAGTTTGGGTTTCCAACAATATGATTACTTATGGATTTGTAAGTCAGAAATAGCTTGGTAATTGCTATATTGCTTTGCCTGCAGTAGCAACAAGCGTCTTAAATTTAATGCATCATCCACACAGAAAATTGATATTTGGCCAAAACTCGCAGGCTCTGACAGCTAATCTTAAAGAGCTTTTGCTTGACATGTAAAATAGAGACTTGTGGTTGACATGCACAGGAAAATTGACGGTATTTAGGATTATTCCATAAAAGAAAAATGCTCCTTAGGATTGGCTGAAAATACTTGAGGATGATTAAATTTAGATAGAAACCTCTCCTTAGAGGTGAGCAATGCGAAGGCTCGGGACATCAACTGCTTGGATCACAAGCAAAAAAACCTGCGTCAACTCATAATTCAAAGCCTGAATTTTGCTTTATCTTCAGGGTTTGTCTGATGAAACTGTACTCATGAGCTGCTGACCGGCTTGCTAATAATAGGTTTCTTTTAATGTGCTTTTACTTTGATTTTTCTCCCTAGAATACATCCTAAGTATCAAGAATGCCCCAGAAGTCTTTCTCTGGAAGAATTACAACAAGGAGCTTCATGTTTTTTCTGATGAAGATGCCTGGCATGTTTGTACAGATACATGTTTATTATGTGTTTGGCTGCTAGTTGCAACTGAAAGGACTCGAAGTTTCAGCACAGAAACTTGTGGCTCAGTTTGGTGACCATGTGCTGCTTTACAGGGTAACATGATGCTCTTTTTTGGGTAAATGCGCATTTCAGCATGTTTTTTCAATATTTGGTTTAGAGTCAGTAGGTCTGGATGACTTGGCTTCAAAAGTACTCAGTATCTGTTTATTAAATACAGCGCTTGTGTTCAACACAAAATGTAAGACCCAATTTCAAAATTAGGCCCACACAATTATGCAATCAGGTAATCATGCATGTAATTGCTTGCACAAATGGTCAGTTAGGTGTCTATCTGTCCATTTGCATGCAAAATTAACTGATTTTGCAAATTGGGCTTGGGATACTCATGGAAGAAAACACAGCTTTCTAGAGGTGGCTGTGTGGTCACGCCTTCCCCTTCCACTGGTGTCCTCCTTTTATGAGATTGGTGTGTTTAGTCTTCAGTGCTAGTAAGAAACTGCTGACACAGAAGGAGGAAGTGTCTTTTCACTCTGAAACTGAGTACAAATTGATGCAGGAGTTGAGTGAGCCGACAGCAGGTTGAACAGGAAAACTGGATGCAAGTGCATCCATCAGTACTGTCCTCCATGGTTGCAGAGTGCCGTGCTTACGTTACCCATACAGTGGGTTTTAACAGCACTGGAGCTGAGGTTGGTAATGCTCCCAGTGTAACACGTACAATCAAAGCAGGGGGCAGGAATATTGTGGGCAGCCCATGTGCCCAAGGGCTACTAATTTCAAGGCAGAGACGGGTAGAAAAAGATGCGGTGCCGAGGAGCCGTGTGGCTCACCCACCTTACACAAGCCAGGGGCAAAGCCAAGAGCAGCAGTGAGCTTTCCTAAGTCCAGTGTGTTTGGACTTGCATTTGCTGAGACCTTGTGCTCCAGATCTGTGACAATTGCTGAAAAGACCGATGTGTGCCTTACACCAGTGCATACATTAAATTTAAGATTTACTAACATGCGCACAACCTAATTGCTCTGAACTTTACTGTTTTGAAAACATTTAATGTGATGCTTTTGCAGCAGCAAGAGAAGTTGTTTGATTTGAATATTTATATATATGTATTTTCACATGCGTTTCAGAGGGGGTTTTTTTGCCCTTTTTTTTTTTTTAATCTGGTGTGCTGCCAAGATACTTCTTTTCAATGAAAGAATTCAAAGCAATAGCTGAGCAATCTGTAGAAATACTCAAAATGACCACTTTGCAGTTAGAGCAAGTGATGGTTCATCTGCCATTGTCTCTGGGTGCTCACATGAGCAAGGCCTTTGGTCTCTCTGTGGCTGTTACCACTCCATGTATTTGGACATGAATTCTTCTCTTCCTAAAAACCCAGAATAATTGTGTAATTGGCTCAATGTGTGTAGGCTCTAACCCTCACAGAGAGGTGGTGGGGATTTGTTGTCGAAATATGGCACTTCTGAGGAGGGAGTACTTGTTAGTGCCTTTAGAGAAGGGTGTGCATTTGTGCTTCTCTTCCGACTATGATGAAGGAAATACTGTTGTTCAAATTGTTCCCACAGGGCAGGGAGCCACATTCCCATCCATGGCATCCTCTGACTGTGCACGTGTGCATTTTAGGGCTCAGTGTGGCACTCCCTCAAGTGTGACAAGATGGATTTGGCAGGAATCTTTAGAATTTGTCTGGGACATCCAGGGTTTTGAAACTCTGAACAGGTGAAACCACAAGCTGGTGTGGGGAAGGGCACAGGTGGGCATTATAAATTAAATACATCTCTTTGAGTGCTTTGGGTGGAGTTTTTCCTTGCAGCTTCAATGGCAGCGGTGCCCCTGTGCTTGCTTACCTGTGTGGGTGTTCCTGTGCAAAGTGCCCATCGCTCCTGTGTAGGTGGGTTGAGAAGCAAAACCAGTTTCTCGTGTGTTCCTCATCATTAAAATCTGGCCCTTTGAGCCAAATCCTGCTGATTTTTCCCTGAAAACCAGCTGTCTGGAGTGGTTATCTGCACATCAGATCTGTGCTCTGTGCTTTCCAGCACCATGTTGTCTGGGCATGGATGCAGCTGCCCCTTTCTTGTGTTCTGCTCTGCATGTTACCTCCGCTCCTACTGCTGGGATGCTCCCTCCCAACAAGGGAATTTCCACAAGGATTCCTCCAGTGCGCATGTGGGATGGATGCTTTCACTGAAGGGCGAGGTGGCACCTTGGTTTCACGCTGGGTTGTCTTCCCAAAGCGATGGTGTGCTGAGTCCAGGAAGGAATTAAGCAGGAGCATATTAAGGTCACTTTTTATCCCTGAGCGAGAGGTTTATGTTCTCTGTGCATACTAATTTCACAGCTTGGGACATGGTAGAAAGGAGAGCAAATAAGAGTGCAAGCATGTTGGGTAGCCTCGGCAATTGAACTGGGGGAGAGAGCTCAGATTAACAAGCTGCCTTTCCTTTCCATGCTGCATTAGCACGAATGCTGTAAAAATGGGGGAAAGATCCAAGCCCCAAACTCAAAAGTTACCAGCATTATATTTGAATTCTCTTTACGCCTGTGTGGCATTTAATTCATTTCGGCTGGTGTTTGTGGGAGGTTGTGGGAAGGAAGAAGAGGTGGTTGTGGGCTGCCCTACACAAATTTTACATCTTCCACGTCTTACATGCCTATAAGCCAAAGCTTGCAAAACTTCCTCACACCTTCCTAGTAGCTTTGATGAGGGTTATGCATCCCCAGAGAGGGAGAGAGAGAGATGGTGTCAGAAAAGCCTGGTTTGTAGTTGAGCTGCAGCCAGGAATACAAGTGGAGGATTACCCCAAAATGATGTTTGGGAGTGGTGTCAGAGCACAGGAGGCTCCCTGAGCTCTGTCTTGGCATGCTTTGATAAATTAAAAATCCTTTGACTTTTTGTGGGATGCACAGGCAGTCTTTGCAAATTCCAGTGTGGGTGACTGTGTTTTCTTTGTTCTTCTGTGTAGGGACCCATCAGCCTTTGGGGAGGATGGCAGCTCGATAGGGGATTTGTGGGCAGGAGCTGCTGGCTCCATGGTATTAGTTGTGAGCTTGGCATTGCTAGACCTCTTGGAGCATGTAGATGTTGCTGGAAAAGTTTCTGTGGCTACCTGCTCACCTTTCTGCTGTGGGAACTCTAAGAATTGGGAAACACAGTCTTGAAGAGTTGAAAGCTCTCCAAAGCCATGCATTTCTAGTCCATGGTATCAGTTCAGGCTCATGAGATGAAGCATTCCATGAAGCATTTCCATAAGGCATCTCAGGATAGGGAGGGATAAAAAAATGCACTATGTAAATTAGAACACTAATTATATTATCAACAGAGGAGCTCACAGCTATCCTTGCTCCTTAGCAACTTCTGTGCTTTGTTACAGATAGTGCTGTGAGAAAATGCAGATGGAAGGGTTAAAGCGTGTTGTCCAGGAGGACACTGGACTGTTCTCCAGTCGTGTACTGGTGCTGTGTGATTTACAAGCACTGTGGGATCTCTGGGCTATCAGGCTCGACCCCACAGTGGGGGTGGGGGGTAAAAGCCAACCCCACAGGAAGCTTGCAAGGCCTGTCTGCATTCATTTTTGGGTCACCCTGCCTCCTCAGAGTCACCGCTGCAACTTCCACAGCCTCCAGTACCAACTAGTTTATCTCTTAATGTGGCCATGAAATAAAAATATTAGAGCTGAATTAAGAGATCTTTTTATTAAGGCAGTTCTGGCTTACTGTGAGCAATCTAAAAATAGGTTGTGGATATTCTTGATCTTTAGAGGCATTAGCCTACCTTTAAAAAACAAGTAAGGAATGTGGTATTTTATACATGGCTCTCAGCGCTGTGTGAAAAGAAGCAGACTACAAAGCACAGCACAGGGAAATTGATTCATCATCAATTTATTGCTTGGAGCTTTAGGCAAACTCATCTCAAGACAGAACAGAGATCTATAAAATCTTTTCATCTGAAACTATGAATTAAATTGGGAGGAACTGCTGATGAGACCAGAACCAACCCTTAAACCAGACATTCTTTTGGGAACGGGTCTCCTGCTGCAAGCCAAGGGGAGTTGGAGAGATGATGCCGATTTTCACCAGCCAAGGATGTGGAACTTAATTCTTATTATCCTATTTCTTTCCTTTCAGTGAATCTGGCTTATGAAGGAGCAAGCCTACAATACTCCCCCTGCTCTGCCCACCCTTGATTTCAGCATAATTTTTCCTTTTTTCATCAGTGCATCTTGTTAATCTTGCAGTTTCTCTTCCTGACGTGTACTTCTTTTCTTCTATGCGTGTGTGGATTCTTAAACCTTCTAATAACATGGAAACTTGCCTTTTTCAGCAGGAAGCCTCTGAAAACAAGCTGATGCATCTCCATTGTTAGATCACTATATAAATAAATAAAATCTCTTCATACATTCCCTTCAAAGAAGCAAGGGAGACAATGCTCAAGAACTTCTGCCTGGGTGGTTTTTTTTTGTTGTTGTTTTTGCGTTGGGGGGAAGCTGTGTGTGTCAGCTACCTGTAATAAATAGCACTGCAATGAGAAGCGACAGCCTCATTCACCTTGCATCCATGCAGAAATAACTAAGCTCTCTTCCCATGCCTTGGAATATTAAAAAAAAAAAAAAAAGAAAGAAAGAAAGGAATTAAAGAAAAGAATTGACCTTGGCTTGCAGTCGCTCCTGCACTAGCAGGGAGCAGTCTACCAGGGAGACACTGAAGTTTGCTGGCCCGTGATGCAGGCGGCGCATTGCCTGTGTTTGCTGCAAGCTATTCAGCCCAGAGTGCATGAAGTGTCTTTCTCCTGCTGCCTGAAAGTGTAGTTAGCTGAGCTCTTAATTGGCAAAGGACAGAGTTTTGGAAGGCTGAAGTTTAACGGGGTGAGGGGGAAGGAAAGAAAGAAAGGTTTATACAATAATGAGGTGCAGTGTAATCAGACTGCTTCTCTGCAATTGGTTATTTTTTTTATATCCTCAATTTGTCAGAATTTATGATGAAGTTAAGGTAATTTGGAGGCTTTCCTGCAAATTAAAGTATATGCTAAATAAAAGGGGGAAAACATAAAAGGCTTTTAAGAGAACTGGTGGAAGACAGACCAAAGGAAACGTATGTCTTTCTGTTTGTAACATTGGCTGTTAAATCTGTAGATGGTTTTCTTTATTGCTTTCTCATTGGACTGTTTGATTTTTAAAGTTCATAAAACACGGGGAAAAAAAGAATGTTTCTTTGATAGGGTTATTATGTGCTGGTTTTATATCAGCAGCTACCTGCCCTTTGCCTGTGAAGACTCTCCCATCTGTTCCTCTCTGTGCTGGGATACCCAGAAAGTTTCTAGGGGTTGGGAACCACAAGCTCCACTGGCTTTGGGGTCCTGTGGGTGTGCATCCAGCCCTGAGCTGACACGCTTGCCCTGCTGTGTGGGGTGTCGTGGGTGCCCCATGTCCCCTCTTCTGGTAACCTGTCGTGGGAACTGCTAAGCCCCCTGTAATAGCCTGGCACTTGCAATGATATCCAGCATGTTGGGGGTGACTGAATTCCTCCTTTGCTTTGCCTGGGAAAGGCAAATGGCAGCTGTCATATTGTTTTAGCATCAGGTTACTTCTGAGCATAGTGTTATTTTTAGTGTGTCTGTGTGTCTGCCTGTCTGTTGTCTGTATACAACTGCATAGGCCCGTGTTGGAGACCTGCCTGCAAAGGTGTGGTTTCCCCTGTCAAGGTGGGAAAGGTGGAAGGATGCAGCAGAAAGACAAAAACAGTGGGAAGAGAACACACAAACCAGTT
>VZRE01002051.1:241420-286370 GCA_013396775.1 Cephalopterus ornatus
GGGGGGGGAAGGGGGGAGTTAGTGAGGGAAGGAGTTGAGTCCTGGGGCCGGATCAGCCTGTGGGAATGCGGAGCATAAAGCAGGGTGGAATGGTCCATATGAGAACACGCAGCTTGGCTGGGTCAAACCTTGTCCGATAACCTGGCTCGGAGAGCAGATGCCGTTTATCCTTGGAAGGATGTGAAAGCAAGAGCCGCATGTAAAATTCCCCCCTCTGGAAGACTTTACCGGGCTCCCACTATTTTCTGGCTCAGACCCCTGAGCAGGGGAGGTGGAGACTCACGTTGAATTGGACTCGATGGAGGCTTTCTCAGCTGAGAATTTGTTTGCTTTTTTGAACCAAAGCAGACTTCGGCATCCGCAGCGCCCTGCCGCATGTGTGCTTTCTCTGTGCTCCCCCTTGCTCTGATGGTTTAAGACGTTTTTAGAGGAGTTTTGTAGAGCCCTCTGAGACTTGTTGCTGTTTAGCCCATGGCTGCTCTGTGTTTACAGTGGCCATAAACTTGCCAGCGTATAGTTGTCATTATGGCTTGAATACTACACAAAACAGTTTTTCTGCAACTTCTACTGGAGGATTTTGTTTAGAGGTTTTTGTGTTGGTTGTTTTTTTGTGTTTTTTTTTTTTTTCCAAGGCACTGGTGGCCAAGCTTTGATGGGGTACCTGAGCAAAGCAGGTGTTCCTGCTGCTCAGAAGCCAGTCCTTGGCATCACCCTGTCCTCTTCTTTCATCTGAGTCATGGCTGCCCTGTTCTTGGGGAAGACACAGTTTATTGCCTGGATTTGCTTAATGAAGCAAATAACCTGTATTTTCCATCCCAGCCACTGACATTTTCTGCACAGTTTGCTAAATTTGATTATGCCATTTGGACAAATTCTAAGATTTACACGCTGTTAGAAGGGACAATTTAAACGGTTTCAAGAAGTGGAAAGATACGAATTGAAGTTTCAGCCCTTAATTTTGTGGAATACTGGTGCAATAAAGCTGTAGTTAAAGGAGTTCATATACTCCTACCGAATACAGGGCATACTGACTTATTGCTTGTTTATTTTCACCTATGCAACTGCGTGTAAACATAGCTGCTCTAAAATACTGTCCCCTATCCCTTGACGTCTGTCATCAGACAACACTGACGTGTTGGAGGGACTGGATGTGTTGCAGACTTTCCATAAATAACCATGTGAAGAGTTGGTAAGGAAGAAATGCAATTTCCGTGAGGTCTAGTCAGAACGCAAGGATAAAGACTTGAAGTTCAGAGGGAGCTCTGCAGTCTGATCCGTCTTTTTGGATGTCTGTTTATGGATCTGGATGAATCAGTGACTCATCCCAAACTTCGCAGCCCTCCGAATGGGAGCAAAGAGCTGCTTTGGTTTAAACAAAGCCTTTGGGTCAAAGCTGTGCGTGGGATGTGTGCCAAAATCTGGGATGAAAGTTTTTTCATTTTGGGCTGAGGCAATAAGATGCTCCCTGGCAGCGTTTTTAAAAGGCTCGTGAGTGAACCTGTCCTCCCTGGTTTGCAAAGAAGGGTGGACTCCGTTCAATGTCTGTTCTGGGGTTTGTATTTGGGGGTTTTTGTTTGTTGGTTTTGTTCTTAATTATTTTTCTGGTTTGTTTTTTAGCAAGCCCTGCTAAACTGTTCCCTGTTTGAGGAGCAGACATTATTGGTGTTTCTGATCAGTGTAAAACCGGAGACCTGCCGGTAATACTCTATTAAAGTAAATATCTTTTTAAAAAAAAAAAAAAAGCTATATTTGCTGTGTGGAACACTCAGTCTGTGTCTTGTGGTGGCTGACAGGGACATGGGAAAGCCCTTGCTCAGGTTGATTGCCTTCATGATATGCTCGATATGAGTTACCTTGTTTTCTGTACCTTATACCATTTCATTTTGTGGTAGCAAATAAGGCTTAGATGTAGTAAATGTAATGTCTACTGCTACTTGATATTACAGGCCGGTGAATAAATGTACTTCCTCTGATATTCTATATCTTCTCCTAATAAACAGAAACGCTGCAGCAGGATTGTGTGTGAGTGACTGGGAATTACTTATCTCTACCTTGCCTCCTTAAAATTGTTTTTCTTATGCACTTGCATGCTTTCAGTTTGCCTAGAAAATAAATTTTGACATCAGGTTTAGGATTGATGATTTAAAGCTGAATCGGGGCGCTCGCCCACCTGATTGTTGAGTTGGGGTCTGTGATTCTTCAGTGTTTCAAAGTCAGAGGTGCTTGACAATGAAATCATATATCTTTGTAACTAAAAATGCTGAAAAATATTTAGAAATTTTCTGTGTTTGAAAGCAAAGGGAGTAGCAACAACAGCTTGTTAGATGGGTCTTGATCATGCATTGTTTTTTAAAATTTTTAGTTTATTTCCAAACATGTATTTTAAAAAAAAAATCTGTGTGGGAGGCAATAGGGAGGCAGAGGTTGTGAAGATTTTGGTGCATTAAAAACCAGTCATCCTCCCAAGATGGGTGCCTTCCCATTTGCTGCGTGGGTCCACGTGGGAGCAGGGAACACCCTGCGTTTGCACAGAGCCAAATGGGAAGTGGAGTGATGCCCTGTACGGTAGATCTCGAGTCAACAGAAGAGGGAATTGGAGTGCCTTCGTTGGCATTGCACGTTGGCAGTCAATTCCCCGTGCTGTGGCTTGCCCACGCTTCCCACGGCATGAGCTGGGGTGCCCCTTGCCCACCTGGCTGAGCGAGCGGAGCAATGTGCCCAGCCGTGGTGCCGTGAGCCACGCAGAGAACCCTTGGCACCCGCGGCCTTGGATCCCTGCCGGAGCAAAGAGCAGCAGCGTTCATCATGGGCACATGAGCGAGCTTTGGGGAGGGACCTTTTGGGATTAATGCCAAAAATATTGAGGTAACCATCTGAGTGCTTGAAGTTGTTTGTTTGGTTTTTTTTTTTTCCCGAAGGCATGGTGAGGAAGGAGATGAAGACTCCTAATCTGTGTGCTGTCCTCATAGCACAACCTGGCTGCTGAATAGCTGAGTGACAAACAATCTGGCCTACCCATATGACCATATTGTTTTCCTCCCCTAATTAGCCTGGTCCTTACTGTGCTGATGAGGAAACAGATGCACTGAGCAGCAAATTACCTTCATCTCGCCTCTGCACAAAAAAGACACAGCACTTAATTGACTCATTTGATCTCTGGCAATTCAAAGCAAGTAAAGTGGAAATATTTGAAAGTGGCACTTTATTTCTGAAAAGGGAGAAAGTATGTTGCGAGTGTACATATATGCATTGTGCATGCTTATACTTTTACAGTGTCAAATGGGAGGGCGATGGTGAGGTTTGTGGTGTTGCCTTTTGATGTCTTCAAAGAGAGGCACGAGGAAAAATGGTGGAAAAAATATCCTATTACTTCCTTTGTCAACAACAAAATATTTGCATACTTAACTGCACCAATATTTCTTTAGAGATCCTTGGCTGTGAATGTTCCTTTTCTGAGTAGCATGGCATGCTGCATGTACTGGCAGCTGAAATGGCTCATTCCTGAGCTCCTGCCTGGGCACTGGCTGTGCCACAGGGGTCCTCTGCTGCCCCCATTTTCTCTACTTAGTTTTTCCTGCATTTATATAGATACCTATGTATTTTTTCGCTGCTAGGTTTCTTTGCCTCTTTTCCTTTTTTTTTCCTAATACAAATATATTATGTGTATGTTTTGAAGGTGCTGCTCAAGGGATTGAGAAGAGCTCTTAATGGCTGTGTGTAGCTGGTGCCTGACATGCGCCGCGCTGCTGGTGTGGGTGCCGTACCCTGCCACCTTCTTGCAGCTCTTGGGATCACTTGGAGGGTCTCAGCAAAGGTGCACGTTGCACTTTGTCAAAATTCCCATGTGGACAAATAGGATGTGTCTAGTACACCGCAGTCTAGCCTTAAAGACCTGGAAGGAAACTGCCTTTTACTTTATAGCCTGTGTGTGTTTCTGCCTACAGCCACCTCTCAGGTCCCCAGGGTGAAAGTCATCTGGTAGAAGTGATTTCATCTGGTAAAGGTGAATGGTTACTCCCTGAATTTACCAGCTCAGTGTGGCTGGACTTCTTTTGCTGTGTCTTAATCCTTCAAGAGGTGGTTTCTCCTGCAGCTCTCTGCAAAAAGGAAATTTATCATCATACAGACATTGGGGTGGCCACCCTCTTTGTTGGGACACTGTGTCTTAGCAGATTCTAAGGGATGTTTAAGGTGCAGATGTTTCTTCTCCTCTGCCTCCAACCTGACGTGGCTTTCCCCATGTATGTTGTGCATCCCATGGATTTGGTAATCTGCAGTTTAGTAAAAGCTGTTGCCAAGTCTGCTTCCATTTCCATCTAACTTTGAAGTGTTTAAAACTTAACATAAGTAATAGTACCCTGTTGAATACTACCAAAGCACAAACGGGCATTTTTTCAGGTCAGCTTGCATTTGTCAGAGGAGGGATTTCTTTGTTTTTGACACCTAACAATTTAGAAACATTAAACTTTCTCATTAAATGACTAAAATTCTGTATTTATGCCTGCTAGATGATCACTGAAATATGTTCAGGCAGTACTGACTTCAGCCAGTGGACTTTGCCCCCCCATGCGTGCCTTCTGCTTCTTCTTTCCCTTTTCCTAAGCTTTCCACCTTCTGCATTTGCTACCAATACCTGTTCTGTAGATTGCTATTGCTGGTGGATTTGGGATGGTTTTTAAAGACTTTTTTTTACTTGTTTACCTCTTCTTTTTAGCGTTTTCCTCCAGTTTATAAAGTGCAAATGTGAGAGGAAACTTTTGAAGTGGGTCACTTCCATCAGGAAAGCTCCTGGACACACACCAGCCTGAATGTGCAGTGCTAACTCAGTAATCAAAGCTACCAAGCTGTAGAGAAAGGCTGACAAAATTAGGGGGTCTCTTTTGGATGTAATGTGATTTACATATGATAGATTTGCCATGGTAAGAATCCCACCATGTCTGTTACTTGGGTGATTTTTTAATTTTTTTTTTTAACCATGAGGTAATAGATACTTCTTGTAACAAAAAATTAGATATGCTTATTCCATTTTAATTGGGTACAAACCTTCCAGGGGAAAGAAGTGGGCTCAGGTAGTAGAGTCAAATAACTGTAAGCATCATTCCTGCAGCTGTATTTTCCAAGCTGTTTTTTCCTCTGATTATATGACGCTGAATTTCTTACACCAGAACAAAGAAAGTAGAAACTAATAGTTGTTAAGCTACAGAAGGCAGAAACTACAAGGGCGAGGACAAGGATAGCTGTAAAACAAGAATAATGGAAAGATCAGCTTAATTACTGATACAGTAAGTGGCACCTTTTTACCTAGCGTGGTATTATTCTCATCCATGTAATTATCTGTTGCTTTTAACATTGCATGTGCTTTAACAGAACTGAATAAATGAAAAGTGCATCTGCTGCTTGAGTCAGACTACATTTGTGATGAGCTTCAGATTTTAAATAATTTGTTGGAGCAATAGTCCTGCAGTTTATAGTAGTAGTTACTTATTCTGAATCAGAGACCATTTGAAATGCTGTTGGTACATTGTATACCTGCATGCTTGCCGTGTGTTCTTGTGAGAAAATCAAGAGTCAATGAAAGTAAAAACTCACCTCTGCTTTTATGGGTTATTTTAGGTGATTTAATTTTTTTTTTTTTTTAAAATGACTGTGTTGTGTTTGGTCAATAATAGACCAAAGTCACTGAAAGTTGAAAGGAGCTGCCTTGTAGTCCTGCATAAAGAAATGTATAAAGCTCCTGCTGGGTTTCAGCTCAGGAGCTGTGTGTGTCTGGGCTGGCGTGAGGCTTTGGCCACCAGCTGAAAATCAGAGCAGAGCTTTGAGTGTTACCCTGGGACAGCTGCCACTGCCAGTCAGGGCTCTTGTGCCTGAGAGGTGTTTTGCAGCGGGTCTGAGTGTGGCTGCAGGTGTGGATTTTGTTGCTCAAAAAAACCCTGGAAGGTGCCGGGGGGATACAGTGGGGAACCTGCGGCTACAGGCACCAAGTGTTACCTGCGGTGTCCATGAAGCTTGGAAGAAAGACTGTGTTCCTGTCTTTTTCAAGATATAGTGAGGAGTGGCTGAGTCTGCATTTGTTTTGGGTGCTAGTTTGGTTTGGGGTTTTTTGTTTGTTTGATTTGGGTTTTGTGTTGTTTTTCTTTGGTTTTGTTCCTGTGCGGTTTGGGCTGAGTTGCTGACAGATGAATCCATCTTGCCATTTCTGGTCAAGGTGGTTCTTTGGAAGTCTGGAAAATCAGGGGTGTGGGATTTCAAACCAAACCTGTCTGGTTCCTCAATGCTTGAACAGCTGTCCTAATGCAAGCAGAGAGTCAGAGACCTCGGGGCAATGCTGGAGGTAGGTGTTGGTGCTCGATGCCTGGCTGGATCTGGAGCAATGGGGACAGGCAGAGTGAGCCTCCTGCAAGTGGTCAGCAAAAAGGTTGGGATCATCACTCTTAAGTTTGTTTTACGTTTATTTTCCTTCTGCTCCTCAGCCTAGGATGAAAGAGTGCCCTGAGCATCCTAAGTGACTGATTTGTTGAAAAGCACCCCCATTTGTATGTTCCCCTCCCGTCAGGTACAAAGGAAGAAGAATAAGAAGCTGTTTAACAACGTGACAAAATAATGAAAAAACAAAAAGCGTTAAGAGCAGGGGGGAAAATGCCACTAGTCTGAAAAGAAAAGTAGCAATTTTACGACCTGGCTCAAAGGACCAGCTTTTGGGTGCGGTGGTTGTCACTTGGGCGCTTTCAGGCATTTCTGACAGTACATCACTGAGGACCTGTTGTGGTGCTCTCCTGCCCGAGGTTTTGAGTGCTGATAGACAAGTATTTATGTTTGCACTGCACCACTGTGTCAGTCATCTCATCACAGGAGTGGGAAATTAATTGTTCCACCGTGGACAAGATCTGAATGCCAAGTGCCTTCCTCTGCCTCTCTGCTTTTCTTCTTTCAATATTTAGCCAGGGCAACAGAGCTTAAATCTAAGATTTTCCCATGTCTTTGCATACATCATTGAGGGACTGTAATGCCAATTCCATAAGCCAGAATAGGCCTCAATCACCTTTTGAACTCAGCGGTGCTGCTGATTGAATGAAACTTGTTGGGAAAGACACAAAATAATTAGTTTGTGTCTGTTAGGGTGTCAGTGTGGAGCTATTGTAACAAAGCGTCTCTCTGCCTTTTTTTTATTCCCATGACTACAGTTTATGTATTTTTTAAAGTATAATTAAAAGGAGAGCCAGAAAATATGTTGTCTTTCATGGTGCTGAAAATGGCTAGTTGTTACTTGTCAAGATAACAGAATTTGAGGGACAGGGAGATAAATACTGCATATTTCATGGAGCACTTGCCAAATGCATTTCCGAAGTGTTCTGAAGATGTGTGGCTCTCAACGGCTTGGGGAGGGGGTGGTGAGGCTCCAGTTAGAGTGTGGCAAGATGGGGGCCCATCTGGATTACAATTTTGTCTCATTTCTTGACCATTGGCGAGGGGTTTCCTCTGTCCAAAAGGAAATCTCTCTTTTGCACTTTCCCTTCTGAATTTTGCTAAACAGGAAAGGGATAGAAATGAGATTTCCTTGTCTTTGCAAAGTGTTTTGAGTTTTGTGGGCAAAACTCTTCCTAATCCAAATAGTACTCGTTTACAAATGTGGTCTAAGCGAAGTCCTTACCTGAGTAAAACACCCTTGATCCACTGAGAGCTGGTCTCGGGCAAAAAACGTGTGGCGCTATTTGTGCCTTGTGTTTCTCAGTGTTTTACTCAATAGAAAAAAGTGTATTAAATTTCTAAAATGTTATTTTTTCTTAACTGAGTGGGATCACCTTGTACATGCAAATCCTGTCCTTGTGTTCACTGCTGCTGCAGGGGAAGCTTCAGTGAGCAAAGCACTCCAGAGCATGAAGTGTTTTCACCTGTATTGGTGGGGCCCGAAACGCAAGTTCAGAGGGCTTGGGGAAAGAAGGATTGAGAATTACTGGTGATTCTCACTTACTGGTAATTTATTCCATGCAAGCGAGATACCCTGTAGCTATTATCAGTGCCTGTGGTAAATTGCAGTGTTTGGCGTTTGCAGTTTTGCAGGGCTATGGCAAGGACAGGTTTCTATGTGCAAGTTAGCGAGAGGTAAATCCTCTTACAGGGTGCTCAGCTGGAGCTGGGACTACCCTGTCGACTTTCCTACCTATCCAGCTGAAGCGTTTTCACTCACAATTCAATTTCTCTGCCCTTTTTATGGAAAAGCAGATGTCATTTCGGTGGCTCCCCTGAACGTTACAGTGCACACCGGGAAACTGAAGGCATGATGCATCTTGTGGTGGCTTGCAGTATGTGTTTGCACTGTGCAAGATGCTTGGAGGCGGTGTGCACCTGCAGGTTGTTAGCAGAACAGAGCAACTCTGCCGCGAAAGTAGTTACTTCATTTATTTGAAAATAGCTGCCTGTCGTAGCATCTGACTTGCTGAATGATTTCTGTGCTTGCGGGCAGTGCTGGTGCAGGGTCCTGGGCCCCTCGCAGCGGATGCTGCGGCGTGTTTGCTTGTTTGCCTCCCAGCATTTTGGTCCCCTCCACCTTCTCTCAATGGCACTTTTCTTTGCAGCATGAAAGCTTTGCATAGTAAGGACCTCACAACATAAGAATGAGTGTTACTTCCTTTTCTTTATTCCTTTTTGTCCCCTCTCCCCATTCTGCTCTCTGCATCCACAGTTTTTGCTCTGCACTGCCAGGCCAGAAGCTCCTTTGTTCCGTCAATAGGGCTGGCCAAGTCGGGGGGCTGTAGCCCTCTTTTACCCATGGTGGCTGACTAGTAATATGTGTGTGTTTGCATGTATCGCTTTCTTTTTTCCTCCCATTAGCCTGTCAGAGTAATTAGTGCGGCTTTACGGCTGAAATCGGTGAAGAGAGGAGCAGTGAAATCTGTCTGCACTGAAGTGCAGCAGAGGCTTTGATTAAGCTTATAATTGAGGAAAAACTCAAAATGAAAGGAATGCATAGCAAGCAATGTCACAATTTGCTGCCCATTTTCTTTCCAACGGACAGCAGGCTGCAGGGGGGTTCAACCTTGTCTCTTTGTCATGCATGTCTAATCCTCAGCAATTTGGGTCTGCAAGAGAGTGGGCTGCAGCTTGTGCTCCTTCTGCCTCCCCCTCTCACCACAAATCTCTTATTTCGACTCCCAAAAATGAATCTGAGAAAGTTTCAGATCAAAATGGTGCGCAGGGAGCCGTTTTCCAATACGGTATGGAAAGCCTGATGTTGTATTAAAATGTATGCTTAAGAAAAAAAATAAAGGTAGCATGATGAGACTGGACTTTGGCAAGATTTTGGCTCACTCAACTCCTCCGTGTCTGAGAACTCATTTCTGTGTGAATGCCAGCTTTTCCCTTGTTGGTACCCCTGGATTTGAATACCAGTGTGATATCCTGTTGACTTTATGCTTAGGTAACTTCCTTGTAAAATACTCAATTTTCATTAGCTTTCTTATTAGACTTTTTTTCCCCGTGTAGAGTTTCATGTAATAATAATTGGACATCAGCTGAAAAAATGTAAGTCAGCAGTTTTCAGCCTATAGAGCATTTTTCTTTTTTTTTTTTTTTTTACTTTTTGACATATGAGGGGCTTTTTGGTAGAGGGACTTTAGGTAATTTCTTCTGATCTGCTTTCAGTTGTCATACCCTCAAAGAAGGGCTCTCTGCTATTACCTGCTTCATTTATTGAATGCCCAAAGTGCCATATGAGTCTCTGCACAGTGGGACTGAGCCTTGAGTGGTGGGATGGTAGAACAGATGCTGTAGATGAAGAGCTGTGAAAAAATGGGGCACGGGGTTTCCTGCCATACCCAAAAGGACCATTTGCTACTGAGTGAACATGGGGAACTAGGATTGAGAGGTGGTGGGTTGGATACTAAAAGTGGTGAGCATTCAGCTCCTGTATTTTTATGAACTTGAATAAATTAATATCCACGAATCTTAAAGGACACTGGTTGCCCTGTTCATTCATTTGGCCAGTTATTTCTGTTATATCTAGAGCTGGTCAAACTTCTTCACATGAATAACTTTCCACTAACAATATCTTGTTTGGTTTAAGTCAGTTTTCTAGGAAAAAAATGGTCTTTTAAGTTTTTAGACTGCTATAGCTTAATAACTGTAAAGAAACTGTTAATTCCTCTCATGTCTGCCCCCCACCCAGCTTCTTTGTATTTTTCTTTTTAAACAAAACTGAAATAAACATCTCAAGTGGTTATCTAAGTGTTTTGCAAAATTGGAGAGCAAGTGGTGTTCACAAGTAACCTGAAACTGGAAAGGCACCTTTTCAAAAGGGAGAAAAAAAAAATAAATATATGCCTCTAAAAGGAGGCGTATATTTATTGTGAGAAATCAGTCTTTGGAATAGGATCCTTTCTTCTTGCTCTGTATTTTGTGTGTGATAATATTCTGCAAAAAAATCCCGAATACTCTGTCTTGTTTGTGTTTGGCAGTAAGGGAATAAATGAGCACTGATCCATGGCACTGCTGGCAGATGGAGAGGAGATGATTCTGCTCTGCCCCTGGTGCCTCCCCAGGCAGGAAAAGGTGAAGGGGTGGTGACAGTGGTTCCTCCTTAAGGCAAATCAAGGCATTTTCATTTTGGGGAGCTAAGTCTTCTTTTAGTAAGTGCCCACCCAGCAGACACTGCTGTGAGAATGCTGCTGCTGGCTCTCCTGGTGATGTCCCACCTGTGGGCTGCCTGGGTCTGGTGCTGGTCCCATGAAATCGGGGGTAAACAGGTGAGTACAGCTACATCAGTGCCCATGAGGAGTGAGCCTAGCCAATGTAGTTTGTGGTCCAGATTATACATTACTTATGCTCTTTGGAGCCTAAATTTAATTGCTTCCTATGTTTTTGGCAAACAACTACAATTCGAAGCAAGAATGACTTGGTTTGAGGTGTACATTTAAGAAGATAATTGAAATGCCATGAGTAAAATCAGATTTGGTAAAGAGTGTGAACTTGCAGTATTTTCTTGCTTACATTTTCCTTTAAAATCTTCTTATGTGACAGGGGCATGTCTCATACAGACTGTGTAGGATTGTATATGATTTTCAGTACTCCCCTTTTAAATGAGAACTTTTTATAAAAGGACAGAAGTTATTACAGCACTAACTCTGCGACTAGTTAGGAAAAAAAGGTAAATAAAAAGTCTAACAACCATCATCAGTCTGTAGGAGTTGGAATGAGAAGAGCTAACGATCGCTATCCAAGTGATAAATGGGTGAGCATCTGAGAGGGCTTTGGCAACAAGAGAAGACAGATGAAGGCAAAATAGCTTCTGTCTGCCTGCTTTTCGTTCTTTAAGGACTATTATGATTAAAGCATATTTAGCAATCAAGATCCTTAGTTGGGTCTAAATGATGTTTTGAACACTAATAAATTAGAGCAATTAGTGAGTATGTACCGATTTTTCATATAGAAACTGTGTGCCACGACCTCACGGGGAAAGGGAGAACCTGATTTTGGAGTGTGAAACATGTGTTGGGGGGTCTTCAGTTGAAGGTCCTGCCTTCTCTAGTGGATGGACTTTGCATCATTGGCCGTGGGATTGGGATGCAGGAGGTCAGAAATAGCCCATGTAGAGCACTCGTGCTGGAAGGTGGCTGAAAGGATTGGAATGGGACTTAAGGAGTTCATTTTGGGGAAAATTTTTATCAGATCTGAGTGCATTTGATTTGCTGAGTTTAGGCTGGTTTTGATGGGTCAGTTAATGACAGTCCTTCTGGGGGTGAACATTGTTCTTTTAATGCCAACTAGCCGAGTTCAGCAAGCAACCAAGGACCAGGTTCTCCAGAGGCACCTTGGTACATAAGATGCTGCTTAAAGTTCATCGTAAGTGCTTTAATGTGGAAGGATGAGCTTAAGTGTGTGTAAAAACCTTTACAGGATTGGACTGCAAGCAGGAGAGGGACGTACTTTTTTTTTCTCTGTGCTTCTGGAAAGGTCACTGAGTTGGTGGGATCCTACCCTTGCAGCAACTACAGCTCTTTTCTTTGTCAGATTTACCTGGAGCAGTGTTTCGGGAACCAGGAGGTCAGATAGGACATCTTGGTGCTGGCATGCTGCCTGGTCCTATCAGCACCAGCAAGCGGTGTGGGGCTGCAGCCATCCCAGGGAGAGCTGTGTGCTGTCTCACCCACTTTGTCACCAGGGTGCACGTTGCCTCTTACAGAGCACGTTGCTGTTGCCTCCAGTTCGAGGTGTCATTGGTGTGTGGCCTTTACGGAGCTTGTTCCCCAGCTGCTCCACCACTGAGGATGTAAAGCCTGAGTGCCTCTGGTCCCGCCATCATCCTTTGGTTTGTAAACTGTGCTGACACTTTTCCCTTGCTCCCAGAGCCTGTAAAACTTAACTCCTGTTAAGGACACGTAGGTGTAATGTTTTTAAACTGGTGAGAGTGAAACTCATTCACTTATTTACTTATGTATTTGCAGAAGGGTGTGCGGGGGAGACCTGTGTGAATTTGTGCATCCATAGGAGCAAGGACTTAAAGCAGATTTTGCCTGGCTGTTTGTACCCAGACATTGCAATTTCTGAACATGTTACTTCTAAGCTTATTTACTCTGCTGCCATGCTGAGCCATAAGACTTGGAGCTGTAGAGGAGAAACCATTGCGCTCCTCTCCTTGTATCGTTGGGGTTGCAAATACCAAAGCAAATTTGTCATATGAGAACAGCCAGGTTTCCTTCCCACTTTTTGTCATACAAGGACAGTGTAAGCTAAACAGTTACACACCTTTTTTGTGCTGTTTCTCAGCAACTGCAGCAGGGAGAGAGATTTGGACTACAGTGGTGTCAGAAAGAAGGATGTGAAGAAAAAAATAAAAGCAATTGCATTCTAACAATAAATCTTACTGGAGAGGTACCTCCTGCTTTCCAAGAAGATAAAAGGCTTATATAAATAAGGTAGGCAATGAAGTTTAACTGAGAAATGGAATACAGAATTAAAAATGCAAGTGCCAACTCACTCGATACAGTGTCAGCCTTCTGATAATGTGCTGGTCCCTTGAACTTCGAATCAATTAATCAGTCAGCTGTTCTTTTTTTAAGCAAGCAGTTAAATACTGAAGGAAGTAGAGTGGGGTTTGATTCTGTGCATCAGTAATTTAACTATATGTTCATATTGTGATATCTAGGGGTATAATTCTACAAAACCACTGATAATAATGATCATAAGTGTTAATTAGTTGATACCAGTTCTATTAAATTGTATAGCTGCTTCTTTAATTGAAGTGACTCATTTCATTAGATAAGCCTTAATGCTGTGCTACTCACCTGTCAGAGTTCCCAATTTAGAAGGAGCTCAGTCTCACCAGATTGGCAGTGATTTGCTGTCATGCTCAAAGTAGGTATTTTGATGACTTCCATAGAAAAGAAAATAAAATAGAAAAAAGTGGTGTATGGGGAATTATAATCTAACTGGTTAATACTGTGTGATTTGGTCTCCAGTGCAGTTATCAAATTGCTCAAGTTCCCCTGGGGGGGAACGTTTTGGATACCCATCCTAGCCTTGGATGATGCTTCTCTTTTTTCCTTAAATCTTGTTTCATATGTGCAGCAAACTTCTCTCAAAGCTCTTCTTCAGTTTATTGCCTCTTGTGTGGCCTATGAGTGTAAGGGATGTGCCACCCACCTGCTGAGGTTTGGGTGCCTGTGCATTCACAAAGACTCAAGGAAGTGGAGACTGAGGTCTGTTATGTTGTTGGGCGTGGTAAATGGGGAGAAAAAGGACTTGTTTTTACATCCTTTCAAGATTTCCGAGGTATTTGATGTTTTATCCAGCCATGTGGTAGCCTTGGTGGTCTTTAGGTCTAGTTCTTGAGAAATAAGGGAGAGGCAGGGGTATCTGTGCTGTTGACTGACTTAAGAGATAAAGGTGTTTGGCAGATGGGATCCCTGAACTCTTCACAAATTCATATTGTGCCTGGGGGGCTCAGCCTGCTTAGTCCAGTGTCATATCCCTGAAGGGATACATGCAGGATGTACTGCTCTGTCTTTGTGATTTTAGGGGGATTCATTTTTAGCAAAAACACATGATTTTGTTACCAAAATGAACTTGTGCAAATAGACGATTGTCACATCCACTGAGAAGGTGCATTTACTAACCAGTATTAGAGTTATGCAGTAAATTCCCTTTCTCCCCAGGATTTTTTGGGGAAAGGTCTGAAGTCCATAAAGACTTAATCTGTTGTATTAATATTCTGTAATGAGTTAATTCCTCTGGTTTTTTCTAATTTCTCACTCCCCTATTTGAAATCACTGCTGACTCTGAAGGCATTATGAGGAAAAGGCATTAACCCGCTGTCAGCATTTATGACATTGCAGTGCCCTAGAGCACAGGTGAGTTCTTCACCCTTCAGCTAAGCAGAGGAATTTCCTGCCTGAAACTTGGTGTCTTTTAAACAGATTGATGTCTGAGAAGGGTTGCAAGGAGGCACGAGGAAGGGGATAGTCCATCAATGATGCAGGTAAAGCTCTGGTGAAAAGCCTGAGACTGAAGACCATGAGACCTTGGCCTCCTCCTAGAGGAACAGGTGGATGGGGACTAGCTGGAGAAGGGAGTTGGGAGCAGATGGGCAGAGCTGAACAGTGGTTGGGGGAATAAGAGGGTTTTGTATGAGGAAAGACTTTGCTTGGTTAAGTCTGGACAGCAAGAGGGGTCAGGTAAGGTGATGCTAGAAGGAAGGAGCTGTAAGTATATGGGTTTTCACAAAACCACAAAATGCCTTTTGAAGTCTGTCAGGCTTGGTGGTGTGACCACTTCCCTGGGTTCCGGTACGCAACCACCATCTGGGTGAAGAACCTTTCTCTAATATGGGACTTAACTCCCCACTTCTCACCACGGAGAACCTATATTGTTCACATTTATTAGGTCAAAATGATTGAACATTCTTGAATGATTCATCAGATATGTATTTCTGGGTCAGAAATTATATGACCATAACCTTTCTGGTCCGGTAGGTCATATATATTGATAAGTTTCAATCCCATACTTTTTTTTTTTTTGCATGGGCTGTGGTGTCCTCCCTGGCACTCCAGCCAGAGGTGGGCTGCTCTGACCCCCCTCCAGTGGTTGGGAACAGTTGGTGAGCAGTGCTGAGTGTTGTTCTCTGCAGCCTTTTTGGGGTCGAGGCCTTCAATGTGAGCAATTACCTCCTTTAGGGGGGTGTTGTGAGACTCTTAAATTAGAGACATCTCATTAGCCACACTTCGTGTGCCAAGCGTTAGTTATAAAAAGATGCACCTTGCTGCTAAGACTGAGTGATTCATTTTCAAGCCAGCAAGTTGTTAGGTTGTGCTAACAATTACCATATTTGATAGATTAAAGCCCGCAGTAGGGTATCTGTTACCTTGGGAGTTTGTTTACAGTTCCTTATCTGTGGCAGGCAAAGAATTCATGGTGTGACAATTACTATGCAACGTCTCGATGATCCCGTCACATTTAAAAATAATGTCCAAGCTGAAAATTCTGCCCATCTGTTTGTTATGTGGGGACCACTGGGAAGCTTGGCTTCTTCCTACAGGAAGCCATCAGCCAGATGTACGTCTCTGCAGAAAACCTCCCTTCTGTGAGAATAGAATTAAGAAACCATGAGGCTTGTGTTTTGCCCTGAAATGAGAATGTTACCTTTTAGACTGTATGTATATGTATACACTATGGCTATGACCATGTTTATGTATGTGTATAAACTATATGTAACTTACAGTTTGCACAAGAAATTTAACTTTCTCTTGTTGGAGTTACTTCAGTTTGGCACCAAAAGTGCTTGATTATTTATGCTCAGAAGGAAAACGACTGACTTTATGATCCAGTGGTCTCAAAGTTTCATGTTCTTCAAAGCACAGATTAAAACAATTGGAGGTGACGGTGGCAAAGACAAAGAGAAGAAAGTCACTGCCTAAGCTCTCTTTGATCAGAAATGATGTCCTATAAAGTGAGGAAATTCTCATTGCATTATTTTTTGCAAATTGATGTCCAGCCTCCCAAGAGCTGTTGTCTTCTCTGGGACTTCGCATGAGCACTGAAACTAATGTTAACAGTCCTTCTCTGCAGCATCATCACCTGGGAAGACAAAATTAGACGTGCCCCAAAACACCCATCCCTTCAGGAGATTTTTGACCTGCATCCTTGCTTATGTAAAGTTTCTGTACCTTTTGTCTCCCTCTTTTCCAAACAGTTTTATTCATTCTGACTTGTGATCAGGCCCTGTTTTAATAACTCATGAGCCGCTGTTGTCCCCGCAGAGCAGAGAGGAGGACTTTGCGCGTCACAAACCTTTAGCAATGGGCAGCTCGCAAAAGGTCATCGTCCAGCCAGTGAGATTTATGGGCCCTGGGCAGCTGTGCTGCATCCCTCCTCCTCATTCCATGCGTACCTCTGTGCCCATGTCATTCCTGGGCACTCTCCCTCTCTCCTCCCCTTGTGTTACTACTATTATTCTACTGTTATTTTTTTTTTTTTTAATGTCAAAATGAATGATGGTAACTGCCTCCTGTAAACAAGTTTTGGGGAAAAATAGCGATGTGAACTCTGGCAACCCAGGCGATGAGTGGGGAACAATGTCGCCCTTGTTCTGCTCTCTCTCTCTCGGGCATCCACAGCTCACCCAGCCCCGGAAACCCGGCTCTGCCCGGGGCATGCGGGGCAGGCAGGAGGGAGGGCACAGCACGCTGTGCCAGCTGGGGGCTTGCAGAGTCTGGCATGTCCCTTGGCATCCTGATGATGTGGCACTTGGGATGGCACCACATCCTCTGCACAAGTTTAGTGGCTGCGGGGCTCCAGTGAGTCACTTTGGGTTTTTTTTGTGTTGTTTGTTTGCTGTTTGGGGGCAGTCCTGCAGACCAGCTAGATTTAACAAGATGATTCATAGCCATTTAGTCTGTCGTTGTCGTATCGATTCTTCAATCATCACTAAGAGATCTCTATTACTATCTCTTTCCCTTGGCTTTCGGTAAATTTTCTGCCTTCTGCCCCCAGTAAAGCCAGTAGCGGATAACAAGGATGCTTTGAAATTACATTACAAGAACCACAGCTGGTATAAATAGATTTTACTTTGATGTATCTGATCTGATTTGTTACCTGAGGATCAGGCCTTAACTGTTTGTTTAACTCTGTTATTTCTGTTAAAAAATAGCACTCAGCAATAAATTCCCTTTCACTGTCAGAGCCATCTCCATCTCAGGGTCTGATGGCACTATGCCACGAAGGTGGCTCAGGTCACAGTGGTTTGGGGCTAACTATGAATGGTACGAATATGTTTGCAAAAATAGCACAGCACTTGGTAGCATCTAAAGCAAAACTGAATGAGTTCACAATGAAACTCAGCATTTCTGTTTGGAAAGGTTGATTTCTTAGGGAATGTTTGTAGTCAAAATGCTTTGAATAGATTGACCTGTGGTCCATCTCCTTTCTGCATGGACATAGGTTTTCTCCAAGGAGGACTGTCTAGTTCATGAGAAAACCAGGTGGCTGACACACCAGTAAGACCTGTCATGAACAATCTGTGCAGAAACCAAGAGGAAAATTGCCTGGAACGGGAAAGGAAAATGGAAAATTGGGTGGGCATTTTTTTTTGGTGACAAGATGTGGAGTAAAAGAAGACAAGACTGCTAAGACAAGACTAGACTAGGATTTAGCATTAGCTAATTATTAGCAGTTAACAAATAGGGCTAATGTTGTTGCTAATAAGTTGCTATTAACTAACAAATACAAATGTGAGCACAAGCACTACTTTTTCCACCTTGCATCTGAACCCTCTGGTGGTGATACAGGCTTTGCAGTGGCGTGTTGTGGACATCCAGAGTAGTTAAGGGAAAAAAGGTGGAGATATAATTGGAGTTTGGACAGAAGAGATGCCTGCAGAGAGAAGTGTCATATAGATTTTGGTATTAAAAAAAAATTAAGGTAATAAGTCTAGACACAGAAGTGAAAGAGAGGCTATAACCTCAATGGCCATATGCTACAAAAAACAAACAGGAGGAGGATCAGTGTAGTGCAATATAAACTGCAAACCCTCTCCACTGGGCTTAGCAGGACTTAAAATAAAGGGGAAGATAATAGTGCAGCAAACCCAACAGGAGAGAAAAATACTCCAGCGTCACTGAAGAGGTCAGCCGCTGTCTGCCTTAAAAGCTGTGATAAGCAATGCCTCACTTTCTGAAACTGTGATCTGGGGTCCTTGGTTTGTGCCAGGACGCAGTGCAGAGCATATCTGAGCTGCAGAACTGAGACAGGGGAGGAGGAGGGAGGAGGAGGATATCCCTTAGTAATGACAGGAAGAGATATTTGTGTTTCCCACAAAGGGGAAACATTTTAAGGAACCCATGGCTTGATATCTGGGGTTCTCCAGATGCAAGCAAATGTGCCTCAGTTTCTCCATCTGTAAAATTTTACAGGCTTCTTCGTGAAACATGCTTTGAGATCCCTTCTATACAAAGCTGTAGTAAGGACTGAGGAGATACCTGACTGCACCTAGGAAACATCTGGGAGCTGAGCTCATGCCCTCTTGAAAATGAACCCAAATTTCTGTGCTGCTGCTGTGCCGGCAGGAGGGTGGTTGCGCCTTTCCTAAGAAAGATGGCACTTCTCTTAATTCTCCACGAAGGGCAGGACAGTGTTTGCAGCATTAATGGAATTGTCTATCTGAGGAGGAAAAGAGGGACTGTTAATCATGGGCCCCTTTCTTCTTCAGGTTTTGCTTTGGTCCTTGATTGTTACATTGGTATTTAACATTTGTCTTAAGTTCATTTTAGTTCTGTCTCATTTCACGTGCTTGTTACTTGCTCTGTTGCTGATTTGAAAAGCACTCCCAAAATCATGGGGACTTTTCTGGCTTTGTACCAGTCTTTGAATTACTTTGTTCTCTGAGTTTTTCATGCATCGCAGGCTATGTTTTTTTGGCGATAAGTCAGAGTAATGTTCCTGGGGATGATGAGAATTCTCTTTTTCACCCATTTGCTTGTCTCCCAAATGCAGCGAGAAGCACTTTTGTTGAGTACTTGATTCCATCCTCCCACGCTCTTCTGGCTTACAAAAAGGGCAATTACCCAAAATTCGCACTTACCTTGTCACCTGTAGACAAGGCATCTCCTGTGCCTGGCGCCAGCTGCTCCATGTTGTCTGACAGGCTGGTCTGCACCGGGGCTGGGGTGGCGAATTGCCTGGTTTGAGAAGGACCCCGTGGATGGACTGGGCTCTGGCATACTGAAACGATCCCACCCTTGCACGTGTGTATACAGGTAGAGGTTGTGTATGGGTGCGTACATATGAAATACGTGACTAATGTACAGGGTTTGTGGGATCCTGTGCAAAAGCCTGTCTAGAAACCCCTGTGAGGCTTCCTAGACCTGCTGGCGCTGAAGCTTCCTACAACCCACTGCCCTGAGAGCCAGAGTGCTGCTTTGGGATTGGGGAAAGGTACTATATTAAACAGCAAATAGTACGTCAGGGGTTTTCAAGTGTGCCTAGAGGGCTCAGAAGTTGTGGCCTGTGGTCCATCTCTGGCAAGGGGCAGTGGGGGCTGTTTGGGGAAGCCTTCTTCCTGAAGGCATTTTGCATTTCACTTGCTGCAGTTTTGGTTCCGCTCTTCCCAGCTGCTCTGGACTAGAGGTCAGTGCACACCCTGAAGCACAAGCATTTATGTTTCTTGCAAAGCTTTTAGTCATTGCAGTGGTAATCCTAGTTGGTCTCCCTTTCATCTGTGGATTATTCACACGTAGTAGAAAAGGCAAAATGAAGTTGAAGAAGTTTTTCATGAGTAATGGTTTTGTCCAGAATTATTGCTGGTGAAGATGTGAGTGTAAGGGCAGTATTTTATATTTTTGGCTGACATACAAAAGCAAGAGAGAGCCAGATTTTTTTTTTTTTCCTATTTAATAGAGAGGTGAGAATGTCTGTCTCTTTATTGGCTTTATTTTTAGGGATATAGAAAGGGCAGATTGTAAATTGTGAGTAATTTAATTTTAATTAGTTCTACTAAAAGCTTTATTACTCTTTCCTAGTCTCTTTCCATGAAAGTGATAGCAAAGCAACTGTTTGTGATCCTGAGTGCTGGAAGAAGGTGCTGTTTTTCAGACCTCCTGGCACAGCTTGTCAGCATCTCTAAAATTCTTTGTGATCCCCGAAGCCTGCACTTCTGAAGTGCTCAGCTCTGCCCAGAAAAGCTGTGACAAATGATATCTCTGCTAGGGAGTGGGCTGAAGTTATTAAGAATTTGTTGTTATGGTTATTTTAGCAAATGAGTTGCTTGTTTGGTGGGGTTTTTTCCCCCTCAAGAACCTTGTTACATGGAGATTAGCAGTACCTGTTATGTGTAAGGCTTTGAAGTTGTTCTTATCCAAAAATGAAGTGACTAACAAGAAACAACCAAACAATCAAAAATCCCCCAAAAAAACTGAAAAGAAAAACAAAACCAGAAAAAAGCCAACCCAGTGTAAGAGTAACCACAGAGACAGATCGTCTTTGCTCTCTCAACTGCTCAGACCTCTGCTGATGGAGGGTGGGGGGCAATGGCAAACCCTTCAGGCAGTACTGGGGAGCACAGCCACTTCAGCCTCTCCATCTACTTCCAGGAGGTCAGAATTTAAAGTCATCCTTTATGGGATATCCCGCTTATACCTCCTGTTGCTGTTGTTTTATGCAGGTATTCATTTGCATATACTAGAAAAATAGAGTGCGAGTGCAAGTGCAGAAAGCGAATGCATTTTTGAAGTTGCCTGACACCGTGATTCATGCTGGTTAGTGGGCTGGTTCAACCGGCCTTTGGAAGCCTTCTTTGGTAAGGTCCTTCCAAGCAGTTGCCTCTTTTCCTGGAGCTTGGTGCATTTCCTCAGTGCTGCCTGCTGCTGAGCCACGGGGCAGGGGCCAGGACCAACGCCTGGGAGCAGAGGTTGTTTGCTGGAGGGCATCAGTGGTGCCCTTCCCAGAGGGTGGGGACGAACATGCACTTTTAAATGACTTCTCTGAGCCTGCTGTGGCCCTCAGCTCTCCCTGCCTGCTAGCCAAGATTTCAGTCTTGCCTTGAGGCTTTGTGCTATTTTTGGGCTAACCAGCGGATGCTGTCTAATGTCCTTGCTACCGGAGAGCTGCTGGGCTCTGTGGCAGAGGCACTGCAAGGTCAGGATTTACCTCGTTTGTCACCGCTGTCTTCCTCAGCCATGGTGTGTGCTGCTGGAGCACTGCTCTGCTCGGTCCCTCGCCCAGCCCTGGGGGGGGGATGGACCCTCCTGGTGGGCTGCAGAACCTGGCTGGGCTGGCAGACTCGGGTGGTCAGCACCAGGTGGGCTGCCACGTACATCCTTGTGCGTGTCCTGCTGGTCCTCCTGCAAGGTCTCATCCAAGTGAGACTCTGACCGTGTCTTTCTCAGTGAAGAGTTTGGCTGGGGCAGGTTTTAGTGTCGAAATGACCTGTTGTGCATCCCGATCCCCGTGATTGCTGTGGGGGCTTTGTGTCAGAAGGAGGGATGCTTTGCTTTTATTGCAGTTGCTGTTACTTACTTGTGGTGGCAGTACAGCAGGTCTGTCTCTCTTTCTTTGTAGTTTGCCCAGAAACTGATTTTCATATTTTTTGGGGGGAGAAAAACCTTTGAAGCTCTCTTGTCTGGTCTAGTCTGCAGTGCTAACACTGGCCTCCCTGAGCTCAGTCTTCATAAACAACATCAAAACCCACCTCCCAGCTGACCATTTGTGTGCCAGAAACTCGGCTGCACAGCTCGAAAATGCAGCTCAGATGAGTGTGGTGATGGCTTTAGAAAAACAAGGAGAGGGGGGAAAAAAAAAAAATCCCTAATGGGATTCTCTCAGGTAATCTCTCAGTGAGGCGATACAAGTGCTAATTACTGCTGTGGGTGACAGGTGGAATTATTGAAGTGTAATGCTGCTTTCAGGTTGAAAAAAAAAAAAACTATATTTACAAAAAATAAGTTATTTAACACTCAACAGGGTGCATCTCAGCTAGCATTGCAATACACCTATTAAATTTTTAGTGCCAGATTATGATACACAGCCAGGGTACAGAAGTTGTTGAGCATCATAACCTAAGCAACAGTTATTAATTAATCAGGTGTTGAAAGTGCCTAAAGAGAGAGCAGTAGGCAAATGATAAGAGCCTCCCTGGGATACAATATACTATTTTTTCTTTTAGATTGCAAATTAGTTAAAGCGTGTATCATAATGTGATGTCCCCTTACCAGATATTGCATCCATTATTCTTTCTACTCTTATTAATAAACCGATTGATGAATTCTCTCATTCTTTACACTCTTCCCAAAAATGATTTGCAGTTAGAAAACCTTTTAACTTGGCAACTATTTGCACTGAGAGGAAACTTTGGGAGATACTGCAAATTATTTTGACAGATTTGAAAATGCTGTTTATATCCATTAGTCGCTACAAATGCTAGGATGGTGTGATCTGACTGCCTCATTCTTCCTTACTGAAAGAGGATGTGTTAGACAAATTTTGAAGTTGGTAAAGATTGAGGAAAAACCTCCTGTAAGAAAAAAACATGATCCAGTATGTATGTAGTTTTAGTTTTCTCCCAGGGTTATCAATTAAGTTTCCCTTTGGGGAGGCACTGGTGGGTCTCTGGAGCATCCTGCACAACGTGGCGCTGTGTATGCAATTCCTGGGAGGGAAGAGATGCCATTCCTCATGGGGGTGATGGAAATGTTGGAGAGCCAAGCCAGGACTGCCAGAGCTTGGCATACAGGTTGCATCATAATTGCCATCACTGCCAGGTTTATTTTTGTAAAATGAAATCAGATTTTTAAGGCTTCCTTAATCCTATTTTGAGTGAGAAATAATGTATGTGTTAGAGCTTATTAGCGCAGATTTGCTAATGGTCATTTTTGGTGTCACACTGGTTCTGTATGGCTCATCATTTTCAGTGTAATTAGTCTGCTTTCTGGGAGCTCCAATGCACAGGCATTTGAGTGGCTTGACCTCTCAACTGTGATTTTCTTTTTTTTTTTTTTTTTTTAACCACTGAGTCAACAGTATATGTAGGAGGATAGGGAGAAAACCAGGACACTGAGACAGAAAGTCCTGTTCCTGCAGAACAAAGCAGTATCTTTGCAAGGCTGTGTTAAAGAGCAGTACCTCTAATAGCAGCAGCTCTGTTGATGTAGAACACAGTGTCATTATCACTCGGAGAGTTGGACTGTCCTGTCATCCCTGATGCACGCACGGCCGCTTCCCCTTGCTGGAGGGGACGTGCCTTGAGCAAACAGCCTTGCTGCACCAGTAGTTCCCAGGTGAGATGTGCTGCTGCTCTCAGGGGTGGGGACTTGGTGGGTGACATGATCCCACCGAGTAAAAGGAATGCCTTTTTCCGCTCGTCTTTTGTGGCCACAGTTGTGAGCGAGCAGCTCAGGGCAGGGAGGTGTATCTCCATAGTTAAACGCATCCCATCGCAGAGCTGGAGAATTTTCTGCTCAGCTTACCCGTTAAAGTCGAACTTGATGATTAATTCTTTCTTCAGCGAGGGTTCCACAGGTTTTTCCTGGTACAAAGTCAGTGTGCATAATTGATGCCCCCAGTGCTTCTTTCGGCCTGAGAGCTGTGTCCAGCTGGTCTTCTGAAGGCTCATAGGATTGGGACTGAAAACTGGAGATGGGGCAGGGTTGGGCATATCTGCTGTGTAGTTGCTGGTTTAGATGAGCCCCTGCTGATGCACGGCATTTGTTTTGCTTCTTCCCTACAGCTTTCTTGGGAAACTTTGTACCTTTGGTATGAGTCACAACTCGGGAAGGCAAATGTGTAACTTTGGTACTGCAGTTTCTCAATTATTTTCTTGCGATACATGAAATTTAGTTGGGAAACATCCTATGTTGTGCTGGAAGTGGGCTGGGTGACACACTTGGTGTATCATAAGGAGGTTTTTGGAGCCTTATCATGGAGTGGATGGTGTTCTGAGCTGAGGAACTTTTGTGGTTGTTTCATAGCTGGGTTTCCTGTATGGGGGTCCTAGAAGCGGCACTATGATCAATGGTCATATCTTTACTGTCCAGCTGTCATTCTTGCTTTTCATTTGCAAATGAAGATGGCCGTAACCTGCTTTTTAACATATGGCCCATTAGCTACCACCTCCTATTCAGATGGTAATGTGGTGGACCAGTGGTGATTTAAGGCTCTGACTTGTATGGAAAATAGCAGATTGTTTACGCTGGTAATTGCACTCATTTCCATATCAATTGCTCCGGCTAGACCAATGCCTTAAAAAAAAAAAACTTACGGCAGAACAGTACTTACCCAACCCTGTTAACGGCAAAGCCTTGTGTTTGTCTGGTTTCCCAATAATTCAAAGCAGTACCCAAGACAAAGGGAGAAAAGGCTCTTGCAGACAAATCACGTATATAAGGAGAGAAGGCTTAGGGTGAGTTAGTAAGTCCCGGCATGCACAATGGATGTGAGGAATTTGATGAGGCTGAAAAAAAAAATTACTTTGAAGGATTACTCAGAAAATACTGTTCTAGATCACTAGCAGATAAAAGTCAGCAGGGGACTCCGGGGATCTATATATTTTTAATATGAGCAAGGGTTTTGGCCTCCTGACTTCCCTGGAGGGGCAGTGATTCCTACCAGTTGAGTATCTGAGCAATTTCAATGACTTATTTGTTTTGTAGCTGTACCAGGAGCAGCTGAGATCTTCCTGCTGTGCTAGGTAGTCAACAAGAGCTTGTCATCAAAACACAAAGACTTCATTTATTTTTTTAAGGGTTTGTTTGACAGGTGGTTTGTGCCCGTTGTAAGAGCTCTGGACCTGTGTATTGGCAATGTATAGGTGGCTTGTGAAGAACATGCTTGATGCTGCTCTCTGGGCAGAGGTTGTCAGAGTAGATGCTTCAAAGAGGTCAGCATCACCTGTCAATTGACAAGTAGTTCATCCAACCCTTTCCCGTCTCCAATGCTGTGACATGTGAAGTTAGTGGAGGTCTTGAACCCATGAATTAGTCAGACACTAATCGGAATGGCAGTGATAGATGAGACTGCAGGGCATGGTCTGCCCGCAGATGTGCACCAAGTCTGCTGTTGAATATAAACAGTTGGACTGCACATCGCCCTCCGATGTACTGCTGAGATTTTTACTTTTATTTGTTTTGTGGGCTTTCTTTTCTTCTGACCAGGTCAATGCACATCAGGTCTCAGTCTGAGCACTGTTCTTCCACGGACATTGAGTGTCCCAATGGGAGAGGGCAAGTGGGAAGAGTGTGAATGGAGCAGCAAGAGTGATTGGGAGCTTGGGGGACAAGATGTTTGGTGAAGGCCGATTGTTTAGCTTACAGAGAAGATAGAAGGTAGACCTGTGACAGCTTTGGGGTGGCAGGTTGCTGCGGAGAGGAGGAGATATCCACATCTGACAAGATGGAGACACAGTCTGGAGCACTAGCCAGGGACCATCAAGTTACATACTTGGAAACACATTCTGTTGGAAGGATTAGGGACACGTGGGAGACCTACGTTGCTTAGGTCCTTCAGATATTTTACATTAAACTTGTGGACACTGCTGGTCTTTCCAGATCTATCTTATTCTATGTTCCTGTTATTTTAAGCTTAGAAGAGAATATCAACAAAGAAATGTTCATGTTTATTTTTAGGGAGTGCAGAAATGGTGTGGGAACAGAGAGAGCTTTGCAGAATTTTGGTATTACAATTGCACTCTATTGTTCTATTATACAGAAATAATTCTAGTGCCTGGGAAGAGGTGAGACAGCAAACTGGAGGGGTGAGTTGGTAGCAGGCCAAGAAAGGTATCCCAATGTTAGCAGTAATCAGAAAGGAAGAGAGCCAGGGAGTGCCCCATGTCCCAGGTTTACTCTGAGCAAACAGCCACAAGCAGTTTTGCAGCACTCTGTGCATGGGACACCACATGCTTATTTGTGCAAGAGCTGCCAGACAGGAAACCACCCATGTCTCAGTCAGTGAGGCTGGAAGTGGTGCAGGACAAGTCACCATTGTTTAATGGCAATCAGTTCCAAATGAAATAAAGCAGCAAATAGTGACAAAATGGGCCCCCAAACCACAAATCAAATGTGCAACTCAGTGTTTGACCAGAGATGATGGCCACCTACTGCTTGGCAGGAGGTGGAGGAGATAGGTAAGGTACAAGAGAGAGAGCTTGTTACTGCGACTCTCAAGTTCCGTGAGTTTCCCGAAGATCCCAGATTGCCTTTACTGTGGGTTGATATTTTTTACATTATGCTGTCATGTGAAAGGTGGGAGTTTAGATTTTTGCTTGTCGATCCCCAGGAAGGTTGAGACCCTGATGTCCAACAGCCTGTCAGTGTCTCGTAATGAGACCCTTCACCAACAGATTCACAAGGTCCAAGGGTACCTCAGCCACCCTTGTTTGGGGGGACTCAACAGAGCCAGGACCCCTCAGCGGGTCCTGCCAAGGTGTTTTCTGCTTCCAGCAACTGCAAGGACTCACTTTAACAGTTTACAAATAATGCTTTTTATTAATACTATTTTGTGACAGGTTAATAAGGTTCAAAGGCTGTCGGTGATAGTGTCTACTGCAAAAATATGTTTTAAAGCAATCTACGGATACAGATATTAAGCACGCACAAGCTTAATATGAAGCAATCTACTAATATGCTATGGGGTAAACACAAGCAAAAGACCTGGTCCTAAAAGCAGCATTTAACATGTGTAGAGGATATTTCTCACCCAAGGAAGTCCCTCTGGGGTGGGAGAGGATGGACTCAGCCTGTCAGCTGATCCTAGCAGTCTCGGTGGAGGTCTTCTTCCTCTTTCCCCCTATCCCCAACTTACTTTTATACTATTTTCTTTGTTTGAGTTGAGTTTGAGTGGCTCTAGTCATAAATAGCTTTTATTTCTGATTGATGTTTTTAACGGGAGGGGCGTGGTGGTCATGGTTTGGCACCTGAGGAGGGGGTTCGACGAGGTTCTTCGCTTCAGCAGCAGAACATGTTGATTGTCCATTGTCAGACAGGTAGTGGATGTTCTCAGTACCACAACGTTCTCTCATTCTGCTGGGATTTGAGTGGAGGAGGGCCATGTAGTCTCCACTTCGTTCCACGCTCGTTCTGTTTCTCCGAGCAGATGTTTGTCTCTGTACTGGGGAGCATGTTGACCTCAGTCCATCCAGGGAGTCGCAACTGCTTTTTACCTTAAAATTTTGAATCACCTCTAGGTTTAAGTCTATCCATCATCCCACAATGCAAAACATAGAAATTAGATATGTATATTCCAAATATGATGGGCACATTATAGTTTGAAATGAAAATGATCTAGAAGAGAAATAACACAGAACAAATAGGTTTTACAGGGCAGCTTTTGCAATTATTGTAACAGGCTGTGCAGAGCTTTTTCCTTTTCTTCCACATTTGGCTTCACAGCCATTTTCTGGAATGGAAGACAATGACTCAGACTGAATGGAATAAAGACACTTGGTTATTAAAAAACCCAATAGAGTACAGTTGAAATACCAATAAGCATTTGTCCTGTGGTATGATGACACATGGGTGTGCTTTTGAAGATGTGCAGAAATGCTGCTTGGCATCGCAAATGCAGGAGCAGGTTTCATTTTGTTAAGCACTCCAAGATGTGCAGCATCCATCAGCGAGTTTTCCATAATAGAATATCTGATCATTTGTGGAGCTCGTGGAAGGCGTCACTTAGGGTACAGAACTGCGTAACACAACTTTTTTTTGGACATTAGCACGTTTTTGGTTTGAATGATACCTGTTGAGGAGCTGTTATCTCTCATCTGAAAGGTGACAGACTGAAAGAGGTTGGGTAGAACTCCTTGTCGCAGTGTAGTTTGGGGTGATGGTTGATGTGTGGAGATTAGGGCATGGGAGTTGCTTTAGCAAGGTGACCTGATGCTGGATGAAGGGTTTTAGCTTCTTGCTGTCTGTTTTATCTCCTCTTAAACAGGTGAATTTGAAGTTGTTGTTTCCCAGAACTGGAAAGGGCTTTACATAAAAGGTTCCATTAACTACAGCTAATTAGGTAAACATCCGACCTGCAAATGCTGATCAGCCTCACACCATAAATTTTAAGGTCTAAAACAGAGGGGGAGAAGTAAGTGCATTCCTTAAAAGGAGCTCCTGAATAAATACAAGTCTTACTCATCAGAAGGAGCTCCAATAGTTGATTAGTTTTTCTAAGAAATATTTTTTCCACCTATTAGTATACTGTTTTTAGTAGAAAAAGGGCACCTGAAAATTTGGTTCTAGGAGTATTTGGATGGCAGTCTCTGTGGTAGCAGGGGGCTGGAGATAGATTAATTAACTATTGTGTGAAAGAAGAAAAGGTAAATTGCACCATTTAACAAAAATGAAGACAAGCGATGAAAAAGACCGAAATGAAAGCGTGAACAGCTGCAGACTGCTACAGAGAGCTGGTGCTAACTTAGAGCATGAAGATGCACTACGGCATCTCACCTAGGATTTACTCTGACAGCTTTCACTTTCCTTCATCCCTGTCTCAACTCTGCTACTAAAAGCTTTCCCATAGTTACCGCTAAACTTATCTCTCCTTTCTAGAAGAAACCCTTAGCTGCAGCTCCTTGTAAAGTGTGGCTTATTATAAATGACTTAAAGATAAGAAGTTTCAAACAACCTGTAACCCTGAATGTCCCTGTTCTCGAGACACATAGGTTATATAGGGGAAAATGTGAAATAAAAGAGAGGAAAACATCTGTATCTCACTGAGAAAGCACAGTCCATGTGTATAAAATCTGTGTGTTACTTTACCTTTTCTCAGCTCACTCCTCTGGAGCAGCCTGGCAGTAAGGACTCACCCTTTCACGTACATTTTCCTCACTGTCATCTGCAGTAGCCAAATGCAACGTGAAAGTCACCTCAAGTTTTAATGTAGGCATTCAGGCACTCACAAGAGAGGAACCCTTGAAGCTTGTTAGAGGCCAGCTTGTACGTTTCCGTGCACATTTAATAGGTTTTCATAGGAACACCTTCAAAAAAGCGTATTTAAATTATTACCTTTTACTTCTGTAACCCTTCTGTAGACATGAGGAATGAGGATATTGTGTGTTCAGTCCTGTCAGATACTAAAGAGATTAAATCTGGTTTAATAATCTATGAATTGTCATGGCATTGGACGTGCCTTTGCATTGCTTGCCGTGCTCTTCTTGGGGTGAGCGTTCCCGGGGTGAGGCCGGACGCCCTGCTGTGGGTGTGCGTGGGGCAGGCTCATGAATTCTGAGACATGCCTGCCACTAGGGCCGTTTGCAGCTCACACATCTGCCTTTTCAAAGCTACAAAAGAAAGCTTGGATCTGATTTGCAGATAAGCTTTAAGCCAGAAACACAGAGCTCCCAATGCAATGCACAGCTTTTTGTGTCTCTGAGTAAGTCCCTTCAACATCATCTTGTGAGAATTACAAGATTTGTTAATTTTTCTGTTAGAGCAAGCGGTGCTGTTTGTTTCGGGTTTTTGTTTGTTGTTGCTTTTTTTTTTCCTTCTCCTGCAGCATTGCTTTCCCTGCAGGAAAAGTAATCTGTGATAAAGTCTTATCGGGACTATTCCAAGCACTGTGTGGACTGAAGGAACCCGAAACAAATCCAGCTTATGATTTCTGGTCAGAGTCAGCAAAATGCGGAATGCCAATATGCCGATTTTTATCTTGGGCATTAAAGAAACTGGGAAATGCTGCTAAAAAGCAGTTTTTCCTCCAGCCACCGTTTAGGAGTCATGTTTATTTTCAGTGCAACTGTGCATCCTGACTTGAGCTGTCTGGGAAGGGGGGCTTGCTATTTAGGGGCCACATTCTTCAATATGAGCCCAGCTCAAAGGGAAGGAGGGCCCTGGGCGTTCGTGCCAAAAGCACGACACCAAGGAGCATCCAAACTCAGCAATTTCAGTTCAGGTGCCAGTAACAGAGTGGGTTGATGGGCCCTTTGCCTTTGGACACAAGTTTGAGCTTGCCCAATATTGGAAAACAGCACGGAAAACAGGGTTTAGTGGGATATATTTAAGCCCTATTGCATACTGCACTTGGCAGGTGTTTTCGTGCCGTTGGGTGGGTTTGTATTTATTAACCTAGCAGCTAATATTAAGACTGCTGACCACATCTGAGAGGTAGTAAAATGGAAAAAACCAAATATTCGGTAGGAAATATTCCCTTCTCTGCTATTGAAAGCCTTTCCCAACATATTTTCCTATTTTTTGGTGTTTCCGCGTCAGACCTCTCAGTGCCTTTGGTTAAAGNAGGTGTTTTCGTGCCGTTGGGTGGGTTTGTATTTATTAACCTAGCAGCTAATATTAAGACTGCTGACCACATCTGAGAGGTAGTAAAATGGAAAAAACCAAATATTCGGTAGGAAATATTCCCTTCTCTGCTACTGAAAACCTTTCCCAACACATTTTCCTATTTTTTGGCGTTTCCACGTCAGACCTCTCAGTGCCTTTGGTTAAAGGCTTGTTATGCTCCTTTTTAGAAAGCAAATATTTTCAACAAAACCTACACTGTTATTTTTTTTTCCCCTTTATTTTATCAGAGTGCTTTTCCAGGATGAAAGGCTCTATGGAAATTTTCTTTTCATTCAAGTACCTGTATTTTATGGTAAATTAATACCTTCTGTGTGCTCCTTGCGGGTATTTATATAATCTCAATCAACAAAGGATTTTGGCTATTTTTCCTGCTTTTAGCTTCGTGCATGTAGATATTTCTGCTTGGGAGTGAGAATAGATACGTGAAACTTGCAGAGAGATTGAGGCTGAAGAGGCGTGTTACCGTGGCAGAGGGTCTGTCAGGACCCTGACCTTCTGTAGAGGGTTTCGCTCCGGAAAGTCGATGGTGTTCAGACAGAACCAGGGGTCACTTCCAGCTTGTGGAGCTTCCTTTAGGCCGTAGCTTCTGGCCTCTTCGTTTTTTTAACTCATTTTTCTGAAATGGAGCAAAACAGGCCTGTGGGAGAAGGGGCTGAGCATTGGGAAGGTTTATGCCTTCAGCAGGACAGCCACACGGACATAAAAACTTGCATCCTGGCTGTTTGCTGTGGCATCACAACGTCCCCCGGCATCGATATAAATCCATTCAGTGTGCTTCTTGCTTCCCAGCCTTGGAAAATAGAGTGAAAAATTCTGCACTGATTTCTAGTAACTTTACTCTGCGGGAACCAATTTGGAAGCATTTGAGTGCACATTTGCAGGAGGATTTGAGCACGAGCTCCGCAAGGTCTCCAGCAATACATTTCCTTTTAGATGCTGTAATTGGAGCCCTGAAATTCCTTTTAAGCGCTTTATTTTAGAAATAGCTGAGGGTTTGGAATGAAGCCGTATAAAGTTATGGCAGCACTTCACAATTTTAGGAGACTTTTAGGCTGCCAAATTGGAGCCCCGGTATCGGTATGCACGAGGCTCTTGCTTGGTGGGGCAGCAATCATGCCGCCAAACGGCTGGCTCTAACTCACAGCTGTCTTCTGGAGCAGTGGAAAATGGGAATACAGGGTTTTATGACCTTTTGCGAGCAGGACTATGAACCTGTCACTTATGAAGTTTTACAAAACGTCACCTTAAGGAAGGGAGTCGCACTGGTGACATTTTATGTGAGCAGATATCGTTAGCGAACTTGGCTGCTGGTGCCTCGCGGAAACTCTCACACTGTTCTACATATAACTGAATTTTGCAGATATTGTTGGTGTTTTCCTCCTCGTGTTTTTCTTATTACTGAAGTATGAGTGCAGGAAAACAGGGCACGAGAGCTGGATGGTTGTTGTTTTCCATATCCCACTTTGTGGTTTTTTTGTTTTTGTTTTTGTTTTTTTTTTTTAAATGGGTATTACCTTTCACTGCTGGGTTTTTTAACAACTATTTTTTTTTAATTTTTTTTTTTTCTGATGGAAAACTATTACTTGCTGATCATTTTCCCTGATGTGGGCACCCCACCCAGTGCTGCAGGCTCAAACTTGCCTCTCAAGACTAGAATTGATACCAGCTCCCTGGGAGGCACCAGGGCAGATCTCAACACCAAAGAATGTCTTCAAGTCTTTGGGCAAACACAAAGCAAAACCTTCACATTCAGCTGTGATTTATACTTGTAGCAGTAATTTCAGGTCTTTGTAAGTTGACAACCCCCCTGTGGAACCAAATCTTTATTGACAGCAAATAAATGAATCAAACACATCAGTTGCATCCTTTGGTTGGGCTTTATGGGGAACAGAATAGCAAATAAATCCAGTGAAGACCCAGGTTTGTGTGTGAGCTCCCTTCCACAAGTGTACTTGTATCCAGAGGGATTTTTTTTTTTTCTCTACAGGACTGGAAAACCAAAAATCAAATCTGAGACAGAGAGAATCAGCAGCTGAAATATGTTTTTTAATAAAGCAAAAAAGCAAAGATACCCTCTCAACCAACCCAAAGGATCATTTTGATTCTGTCTTTCTGTTTTTAAAACGTGTTTAGTCTCTAATTACTTTGCAAGCCTGTGTGCAGCTATAATTTTGTCTCCTCGCTGTACTCTGTTAGCAGGCCTGGTTTTCCTGCCACGCCAGGACTTTTGGCAAACATTATGCTGTTATGCCTTCCCTGTAGTTTCACATTTCACTAGCACATAAGGGAGCGTTTTGGTTCAGAGCGGCTGTGCAATCTTAGGGCAGATCCTTCCAGTGCCCTCACAGGTGTGTGCCAGTTTGGATCACAGCCTGTCCTTGGAGCAGGTATCCTAAATTTCCTTACCTTATCAAGTCCGGGGCTCCAATTCAGATGTGCACCATATGCACGCTCTGAGAGACCGAAGAGCCTGACCCAGTCCCACAGGCACTGTCAGTCCACACTTGGAGTCAGGCTGATGGGCTCATGGACCACCCTGGACCCCCCTCTAAAACTGTAACCACTTGTGGAACATGATGGTTTTGACCTACCGATCTGCTCCTCCTGTTGCATCAAATTACTTTCATGGGCATAACCTCAATTGTCCAGTTTGGTCTGCCCAGTTTCTGAGTGCTGTGCTTCCCTACCACAGTCTGTGTATAGCAGAAAAAAAAGAATGGGGAGGAGGGAGTAGAAAAATGCTCAGCATGTGTCATGCCTTGTGTCTGTTTTATAAGGCAAAAGTGTCTTGCTGTATGTGCTGTTAAAATTTTTGGTGTTATTATGAATATAAATATAGCAAAGCATTTGGAACCAGGCAAGGTTTTATCTGGAAGAGCCTTCCCTTTCTCCCAGGAGGCACTGGGCCAATGAGCTGTCAGAGGGAAAGGAAACATCAACATTTCATAACCAAAATTCTTCACAATCTTTGTTCCAGGGAAATAATTAGGTTAATTTGACAGTGCTTTCTTGATCCAGGATGTACATCCTGTGGCTGGCTGGCTGGCTTCAGCACTGGCATATGAGAACACCAGATTTATGATCAAGTTTACACATCCTCTTAGTGTTTATATATGAGGAGTTTTAAGTCATGTGGTTGAATTTTTTTTTTTTTAATTGATGCAAATTTCTGGTGCCTGGGTTACCCACGGTGGAGGAAGTCAAATCTGATTTACACTTGATGTCTTAAAGAGTAGCCGGTAAGGTGTCTCACCATATCATAATATTTCTGAAGTATTTTATTTCATGTCAGTGCTGTGGTTGATATTGTGTGCGTGTCTTTTTTTTTTTCCTTTGTACACAGCATTTGCTTTGCTGGTCAAAGGAAAAAAATGATAGGAATATATTTCTGTAGCACAAGTGACTTCAGGGAACTTGTAAAGCCATTAAAGGAAGAAAAGAATACTTGACTCTGACCTTCCTTCTCTTCTAGAAAAATACCAGGCCTTTTTCTGTATACATCGGATTTTGAATGCTAAGATATCTGTCCCTTGGGGGTCAGAAGCCTTTGTCTTCTTATAATCAGAGTGATTTTTTTTTTTCCCCCCTGATTTTGTAAAGGTTAACAACTCCCCCTTTGCAGGTTTTGGTGGGTTCCAGCATGCACATGTTTTGTTTTCCAAACTGAGGGCGGATTCCTTGGGAAAACATCGTGTAAAATGAACCAACCAGCTGCTGCTGCTGCCTGGTGGTGGGGAGGGTCCTGGCAAGGTATGTTGGTGGGAATGGCAGAAGTACGTATGAAGTACAGTCTTGTGTTCATTTGCTTGTGTGACATAACCATGAGCTGCCATGCTACGGTTTGGTTGTATTAGCTCAGGCTGCTTGTCTCAAATGAGATTTGTTTTATTTCAGTCTCAAAAGCTCTGGCTCTGATCTTGAGAAGGTTCTGTCTGTGGGCAAGAACAGCTCTATCCCAAGACCAAGCCATCCTACACCCTTTAAGATGTCTATCTTGGCAGGGGATCGGGCACCTTTGTAAGGTGCTGACTGTGCTTAGAGCACAGGCTCAAGTTTTGGATGTTGGAAACTGGGGGGTGGGGCAAATTCCTCCTTCTCCGACCCAGGGATGTTTGGGAGTGGTCCAGTTCCGACTTTTCCAAGTCTGAATTACCTGTTTATTTTGTCCAGAGTGTTGGCCCCAACCCCTTCCTAAACCTTTGCTGGTTTCAGCAGAACTTAGTCCGCGTCAATTTAAATCTCTAATGACCTTGCAGAGTCGTTCATGCGTTAACCCTGCTCCTCCTCCAACATAAATCTCATGTCCAGCTTCGTGGGTAAGGAGGGAAGGAGCACAGTGCATTCATTTCAAATGAGCAGATGGGGCTTTTGATCGCGACCTGGTGCTGGGGGAAGCATTACAGGAAGAAATTTGCAGTCCTTTTGCGTGAGGATGCAGTTGCAGTGCCGGCTTGGGGAACCCACTGGGATGTGCCTTCAGACACCGAGTCAGAGGCCGAAGTACATCTGATGCAGGACAGCATCTGGAGTGCATCACTCTCTTTTAGACCCTTAAAAAGATCTTTACATCCTTTGTTGTTGTTGTTATTATTCCTTCCTTACTTCTTCCTTCTAGTAGCCTGTATCTTCAGTACTTGTCAAATACAGAACAGGGCTAGTTTTTCCTGACTCGAACCCCCAGATGGTTATATTTATTCCAAAAATCTGGTGTACAAAGCATAAGAGTCAGTACTGGTGGAGGGATGTTGTTTCTGCTCTGGAGCTTGTCTTTAGACATTAAACAAGACTTCCAAGTTGGAAAGGAAATGCAGTATTTTAAAATTGTACAGAATAGCTGGGGTTGAAAAAGTAATTTGGAAATTATGAATCATTTCATATGTATAAACAGAATGGTATTGAGTAAAATAAATAAAAATATAATTAAATTAATATACAGATCTAAATATAATGACAGAGTTGGAACACAGCTACTCTGTGCTTATTGAACAGACATGTTTTGACAGTATTGAAATGACAAAGCAGAAACTGTTATGTTGACATTTTACCCATCACCTTTTTGCTGAAAATTGTCTATTCTGTTGAAATACTCCTGTTTGGGTGAAGGCAGACTTTGCAGTGCATACAATCCTTACTGAAAAAAAAAAAACCAAACCAAAATTCAAAATCACTAGTGGGATTTTAAGTGGTTTTGGCAAGTTTAGTTCCTGCCACAGACAGAATGAACCTGTGCAGTATAACCAGTGAGTCTCTGCTGTTGTAAAACATGAAATATAATTATCATTGTACCATCAGTGTCTTCTTAGGTTGAAACGTGTTTTAGGACTTGGATAAATAGTTGTGCTTTGGAGATATATGGATAAGAATCGAGATTCTCACCTGTCTCTTCCATAATGCTGTTAACTGTGGAAGAAATTTAAGTGTGTTGAGAATTCCAACTCTTTCTCACTCAGGAATGTAATCACAGAATCTTAGATTTTTTTTGGTGGAAGTGAGCTTTAAAGATCTGGTCCAACTCCTCTGCCATAAGCAGGGACACCTTCAAATAGATGGAGTTGCTCAGAGCCCTGCCCAGTCTGACCTTGGATGTTTCCATGGATGGGCATCCACCCATGGAAACTGGGCAACTTGTGCCAGTGCCTCACCACCCTCACTGTAAAAAAACAAACAAACAAAACCGAACAAATAAAATTCCAGTCTACCTGGTGCTGGTGCATCCTCACCTGGGAGAACTGGTGCTGGTGAGCTCTGGGAAAGGACAGCAGAGAGCAGCAGGTTTCAGCCTAGCTTCAGTTAGGGGTACTAAAGGATTTCTGAGCTCTGGTGGTTAAGCCTGGAAGTAATCCGACTGACGGTCCCTTAGTGAGCTCTGGCCATGCTAATACGATTGGTCTTCCTCTTTCTTTTAAGCTTGGCTTACATGGGATCAACTAATGATAGTGAGTTAGAAAAGTAGTTGTTTTGCAAAGCCAATAAATGGTGCCAGCACTGAATGATTTTTTTACAAACCTCTCATTACTGTGCTGAACAACCAACACAACTTCCAGTTCTGACATTTATTGGCAGCCAGGACCTACGGATAACCCGGTATCTTTTCCTATCAGTGTGAAAGGGGAATAAATAAAGCATTGAGAATGTACAAAATGATGCTGTCAGAGAAAATTTCACTGAACTCGAGGCAGCTTTTGAACGGAATATAATAAATTAAAGCTCTGACTGCATTCAGTGATACTTTGCCTTTCGTGGCCACTCATTTTGGGAAAGAACCTTCAGAGGACTGTGACATGGAAAGGTTTTTCTGTGCATGCAGCTTTCATGCTGCCAATTTCCATAGGATTGACACTTATGTCAGTTAAATGTGTGTGCTGGTGTGTACAGGTTGTTTTATTGATGAGAAACAAATCCTACAGATAAGTTCTGTATGGTGTGGTGCTGGTGGTGCAGGCCAGGAGAGGATACATCCACTGCCTCCCGCATCTGGCAAGTCTTTGCAAGGTGTGGTGCTGGCGTTGGACATCGAGTGAGTCTATCTAGGGAAAGGTGTGACTTGCTTGGGAGAAAAGCCGTTTGTCATCTTGGAAATATGTTGCCAGTGAATGCTTGTGCTTCCTCTGCTGCATGACCTGAGGCCTAGAAGGAGAGCAGTTGGATGTGCTCAGCCAAGGCACTCCAGTGATGGTTCAAGGCTTTCATCCTGTCAGCTTTCAGCCCATAGTAAGCAGGAGACTGATAACCCTCCTCTTGGAGACGAGGAAGGGTTTTGCTCCTGTGTAAAGCATCCTTAAGGGGATCTTACCTGTGTATTTTCACACTGCAGCCTTTAAATTGTGCTCCTACAATGGCATTGAAGATACCCAGCTCTAAAGCCCTTCAGTAGCTTTCCTTGAGCTCACTGCCACGGGGGCTGTGACACAAACCTGCTTTCTGCCAGCACAAAGGTGCCCCTTACTGCAAGGTGAGTGTGTTGTAAATACCTGCAGTACATCATTTGAGCAGTGCTTTCTTCCTCCTAGTTCAGGAGATCGGGTGATACCGAGATTCAGATTTATCCTGATCAGTATTCAAAAAGGTCATTACATGAAAAGCAGTATTTCAAGGCTACTTTTGAAGTCTTAACGTTTTGATACTGTTAGTCCTTCCTAAATAGTACTGTTGGTGCTGCATATTTGAAACCATAGCATCAAAAACTTCAGCCATCATATCTACTTTTTCAGTAGAGAAAATCCACCATGCCTGCAGTTAGACTTGCCATCCCAGTCATTATTCATGCTGTTGTCATTATTCATGCTGTTGTCATCCTCTACAGCCCTCTGGGGCTTGAATTCCTGTTTTGTTTAGTTTTAATGGGTACATAATCCAGTGAATATTGTCACTGTTTGAATGCTGGATGGTGATATGCTCTGTGATATATATGAAAATGCTTAAATGGAAAGAAAAAAGTCCCTGTACATAGGCATTAATTGCTATCAAATCCTCATAGCTGAGACCAAGTCATTCCTGAACAGACACACATTTGTTTGCTCTGCTTAGGCACTAGTGAAATGCTTCAGTATCTGCCATTAATAGCAAAGGAAAATAGTTGGTTTAGCTGGGGGAAAAAGGAACAGTGGAGAATGAAGGTCCAAGAGCACTTGCCAAATTTCTTTCAACCAAATTGGCTGCCAGTGCGTAGTGTGAATGAAGAAAATTGAGAACGGCAGCTAAGGCTTAACTAATGCAATCCTATTTGGGGCTGCAAACAAAGGCTTTGGCCTCTGTTCATAGGGTCCGACCTTCCCCTTGTGGATTGAAAGCCAAAATTATGTCAGGATTCAGTTTGACTAAGAAGGTGCGAGGAGAGCGAGACAGAAGCAGAAACCTTGGCCAGGTGTCGCTGAAAGGACATTTTGTTTAACGCTGGAAAAACAAAAGGCTTTGCCTTCGTTCACAGGTGTAATTTGTAAGCAGATTGAACAAAATCCTTCAGGAGTTCAGTAGGTGACAGCGTCCATCCAATGCCACAGGCATGCTGGGCTGTATAATAACCCACAATCCTGCCTCAGGAGTTATTAGGCATTGTCACGACTTGCCTCCAGCTCTCTGTCTCTCGGGGCATTTTTTTTCCATTTGCAGTTATTCACATGAAGAGCTCTTGGGTCTCATCCAGTATTAGCTCTTCATTTTCTCTTTTGTTTGATGCCCAGGGAAAGGCTCTCCAGGAGGGGTCTTTGTTTGCTGTATTCACAGGTCACTCCTGGCTCACTTGCTTGGAAATACCAAATAAGCAAGCCCAGCTGTTCCCATAAAGCAAGTGATAGTAAACTCAGCCTCCACAGCAAGGATAAAATAAAACTAACAAGTGATGTGCAGCGTGCAGGTATGAAACACACCAGAAAATGTGCTGGTACAGCCTCCTGCTGGTGGTTGCTCAGTCCCAAAATCTGTTGAGACCATAGGGCAGGCCAGAAGACCCTTAGGGAAAGGGGTAGAAATAACTTTGTGGGCATGCCCCAGCTGGGCTGTCCAGTAACACTGGAGGTGCTCTGGCAACAGGACAGGTCTTGGTTCTGGGTTTGGGTCCGAAACAACGTAGAGGTTGGCTTTAGCAAAATATGTATGATTTTGGAGTGCTTTCCTACTCGTGCTTTTTTGTTTGTTTGTTTGTTTTTAACAAGGCTAAGAAAGTCTGAACATCTGAAATTGTTTTAGAGTATTGATCATAAAAATGTCTTAAGAGCCTTATGACTGTAAACGCAAAAGCAATTCATAGCAGGAAAGTGTGTTAGATCCTCATTAAAGCCAAAACCTAAAATTGTCAAATTTGGTGGCACTTAAAATATTAAAGCCAACTTTCTCTTTTTTTTTTTTTCCCCCCAAGTTTCAACGAGGTTTTACGTAGTCCGCTACTGTCATATTCACTGGATGTCTTTTAATGCTGTGTATGAGAGGCTTTGGGAAGGTACAGGCGGTCTATACTTCGCTTTTCTATCAGTAATGTTGAAGAAGTGGTTTGCTTATCTAGTGACAGCAAACTGCCACTTTAGTGGCACTTAAGTTGACAGGAGCCTCCCAGCTTATTGGGGGGTGAACAGTCAGCCCATCTGCAGTTGCCTCCTTACTTTAGGAGGTGACACGGATCCATCTTTCCATGGATCTACCCGCGTTGGTGTTGATGTTACTGGGCTGTGTGGTATGGCTGGGTATTAGCTGAGAAGGCGTCTCCTTCAACATAAAGAATTAAGAAAGAATAATTCCCCCGTACGCAGCAAGGGAGTAACTAGCAATAAGCAAAATTTATAAATAGAAGATACGTCCCGGTTGTAGTGAAAATCCATCTGCATATTCAGCAATACGGCATTATGTTCAGAAAGGATGAAACATCATCTTTTCCTGGCTTTTTTTTTTTGTGCCCTAAAATATACACCCTTTACACGGGCTTCCCACCGTGCTGCGCTCCAGCTTCGCAGCCATTACAGGTCCCTCCAGTAGCCTGTAGACCCCCATTACATTCCTGGAAAATCAGGATATCACGGAAAACAGTTCCAGTTTTCTGGGAGAACTGACCTGCAGCTCCAGTGGTGAGATGAAAGACTTAAACATTGGTACTTTTGAGTCAAAAACTGTTCAGTGTGGGTGTCCCGTACTCCCCCAGGCTGTTCCTCCTTGCTGGCCCTGCTGCTCTGGAAGGACTCTCCTCCGGAAGAAACCACTGTGGCATAACAGCCCTGCACTAGAATCTCAACAGTTGGGTTCTGGGGAGTTTTTCTCCTTTTTTTTTTTTTTTTTTTTTTTTTTTTTTTCAAAGAAAACTAACACATTCCAGTGGGGAAACATACTTTTTTCTGTCCAGAATGTTTTCCTTTTAAAATCAAAACAGAAGCAAAATGCAATCTGTTCTGACAGGAGCGGGGAGGGAGGGAGGAAGTACTGGCTGGCTCTATGCATGCTATTTTTGGTTTGACTCATGGAAGACAAGTTTCTGGGAGTCTCCTTAGAATCCTTGTGCATCACAGGAGGCTCCCTGGGAAGAGTAATGGGGAAAGCTTCTTCTAGACACGTCTGAACTCTTTCTGAGAAAAAGAGTCAAGGCTTGCCTTCAAATTGGAGTGGTGATGGGTTGCTTTTTTTTTTTTTTTCCAATTGCTTTTTTTTTTGAAATTTTTTCACAGTTTTTAGAACTNTTTCTTCACAGTTTTAAGAACTGAAAATCTGAAAATCTTTCTTTTTCCTCAATGTTTTCTGCTCTTCATTTTTCCTGATAAAATTGAGAGATGTTAATAGTGAGAAGAATTTAAAAAAAAAAAAAGGGGCAACACAAAACAAGTATTTGATGATTTTTTTTTTTTGGGATGTGTAAATCCACAGAAAATGCCCTTTAAGCCCCCTTACTTTCCAAGGTATGATTGCAATAAACTCCTCAGCATTTTGCTTCCCACAATATTGCTGTATTTAGGAATAGCATAAGATCTTCTCATTGCATTCAGTGTTTCCTGATGGGTCTTGGAAATGAGATGTTTGTTTAACTGTACTGCACTTCATTTGCTAATTGCTTGGGTTTTTTTTTCCTCTATGACTGAAGTTCTGGGTTTTAAATGTCTGGTAAATATACACACACGTGCACCCACACATAGACACTGGCAGGCCAATCTGCTTGCTGCATGCTCGCTTTTTTAATGCCTTTTTTTTTTTTTGTTGTTGTTGTTATTTGAAAAATCCTGTAAGCATAATAGGGATAATTAGCTTTGACTATGAGCAAATCTGGCAATAAAACACATTAGCTACAGCTTTAAATCAACATCTCAGCCTGCAGCCTTAACTCGTAGTCCTGGTAAAATCAAATTGAAATGATCATCTAGGCATTTGATTTTAATTGCATGTGCGTGTGTATGTTTGGCTATCTGGCCTGTACAGGTGGTTTTCTTGAAGTAGCCAAATTTGCTGAGAGCTGCCTTGAACTTGGTGCTGTAATCACAGGGAAAAGACACAAAAAACTTAACAGACACACAGCTGTTAAGTTCAAAGCCTGCTAATGGCGTTTTGAAAAATTAGTCCTATAGGTAGCATGTCTGAGTTGCATTATTAAATGCCTAAGAATATTAGTTATGCATTGCGAAGAAAATCGTCCAGAAACTTGAGCTGAAACGTATAACAGCAGAACTTCAGCTTTCCCCTACCCTTGAAAGAAGAGCTCTGGGTTGACTCCAGCCATGAAAAGACATTTGTAATGCAGATTAAATCTGTTCTCATGGGGAATTCGTGGGGAATTACAAATGCATGTTAAATTCACGCTCTCACTTCCTAGGCACTAATTTCACCTTGTAGACCAGCCCTCTATCTCAGGAAAAGCCAGTGAGGGTCTGGCGCTGCAGGCACCAGACCTGCTTATGCTTTTTGGAAAGCCTTGCTGAGCACCTGCTGACGTCCCCTGTGCCTGATACCTTTGGAAAACCACCTAAGGATGACCCTAGGTGCTTGCCTCTTGTAAATGTGCGTGTTCCCACTGATCTGTCCTGACTGGGAATGTCACCTGAGGTCCCTAACAATAAACACAAAGAGAACAAATAAAAACAATGCAAATTGTCTCGTATACTTCCAGAAGAGGGACATTTGCCATCAGGGGACATTTCTGGGAGCCCGATGCATCCTTGGGAACCTTGGAAGTCTCCTGGGGTGTTTCTGGACACCCTGAAGACAGACCCTGTGGTTGGGTTTTATGCAAAATGCAACTTAAAACTGAAAGCAGAGACTTTGGGGGGATGTCATTGGATTTATGGGAGGCTGATGTCAAAGTATGTTTTTATTTCCCAGTGCTACTCAAAATAAGCAGAAGCAGCTAGGAAATTTCCACGTGCTCTGAAAAACCCCCAATGCAGTATTTTAACATGGGGTAACTAAAATAGGCTGAGTGCACCCTGAATTGTGCAAGGTGCTGGAGTTGAGGCAGTTCCGCAAAATGCAAAAGAACCCCTTGTTTTAATGGCTGCAATGCTTGAAAATGGTTTGAGCTCAGACCAACGGAATTGCTCAGATTCTTTTTTTTTTTTTGCAGATTCTTAATTTAATCTGTAGTTTATAGGTATGCAGAAGCCTCTATGCTGCAAGAAATGGCTTCAGGTGCAACATACTCAGAGCATTTGGTGAAAGCAGGAGCTCTGCACTGATGCCATGAGGTTGTGTGGTAGCAACTCTAACGCCAAATGCAAGATGTTTTTTGTTAAGTGTGGTGCGGGTTTGTTGGTTTGTTTAATTTTTTTTATTCGTATGGGATGCTCAGTACGGGCCAGGGTTTATTATGCATTGAGACAAATTTTATAAATTTATCAGGCAGCCGTAGTGTGTTGCCCTTCTAGTCGAGGGTGTGGGGGCTTTTGCAGCTCAAGGTGGGCTCCAACCAACATGATCCAGCTTTAGGTCTGCTGGTAGATGTGAGACCACACCATCGACTGCCTTGGCCAAGCCAGATGGGTTTGGCTTGTTGTTTCAAGATGTAGTGTTGAGTTTGGACCCTGGGCCTCTCTGCTCTTGATAAAGGGCAGGGAAGTGCAGCTTAAATTAAGGGATGAGATAGGGGTGAGCATGCGGCATGATGGACTCGGCCCTGGAGTTGGTCTGTGGTGCCACAGAACAGGCATTTTAAGAAGAGGGGCATCGATGGGCATGTGGAGAGAGTTTGCATTTAGATTTAATTTGCCAGGCCAAACTATTCAGAGCATGTCAGCTGATGGTGCACCGTGCTCCCCAAAGAAATGGTAACTCATTGCCTAAAGCCAGCTTCAGCACGAATGCTAATGATTAATGCCTGGAGATCCCAGTGGTCTTGGAAGCAATATAGTTAAGTAAAAGGCAATGGGTTGGATAAAAGGTCTTAAATCAGACTAATGTTAGCAAATGTCACTTGAAAGAGAGGGATTTTGGAGGGGGAAAAAAAAGAAATAAGGAAGAGTAATTTAAGAAGAAATTCAAAGGAGGGAAAGCAGACATTCCTACAAACTAATAAAATCTCTGCAAATGAGAAAATGAGCCTGCTCAGATTGAAATTTAATCACAGAAAGGATTTCATTGTAACAAGGAGAATTATAATTACCACTCGAAAAAGGAGAGGGTTTTCTGCCTCTCAGCTGGCATGTGGCTGCAGGAGCCTGGCGTTGAGCAGGAGGGATGGTGTCAGGAAGGGAAGGAAGGGCCACAGCAGTTGTCCTTCCAGTAATGAAAACTAAACCGGATTCATTAGAGAGGCAGCTGTGGATGTCGCACGTGTAAGTACCCTGAAAGCACTGCTCTAGAAACAAGCATCTGTGTTTCCCAGCGGTGCAGTGCTGCCCAGAGATGCTCCTTGTGGGTCTCCATGGTGCTTCTCTACCTGTGGAGGCATGACTTGGGAGGGATTTGGGGCATTGGAAACCCTTGGGGATTGTACCACTACTGTAGTTATACTTCTGACTTGCTTAAGGCTACCTGAAAGGTCAATAAAGGCAGACACAAAGTGTGGTATAAATACAGTATTTCAATGGTTAGAAAAAAGGAGCAGTAGCGTGCACACCTTGTATTTCCTTTTGAAAATTAGCAAGTATTTGTTTTAAGAGAAAAACAACGATAAAAATCCCACCTGTTGGTTTGTAGTTCAGCAGCACAAATCTTTCCAGGAGCAGGTTGACCATGCAGCTGGACTTTTAGCTTCTTTTAGAAACAGTTACAGCCACCTCAAAGCTCAAAATACATCCGTAGTTTCTCTTTAGCAAGTCAATATTTTCTCTGTTATTCCCCTGTTGTTTCCTTCCTTGTTTTTGTTATAGATGCAATTCTTCAAGCTGGGTTTGTTTGATTGATATGTTCTGTTTCTTTTCTCTATTTATGTTATCGAGCTCCTGGAGTCTCCACTGACTTCATTAGAGTATTTTAGAAAATAAGTATCCTCAGCATTATTTTCTCTCTCTGTCCTAGTAGAAGAAAAAAAAAAAGTATAGTAGAAAAGCACACTGAAGCGTACTTAGAAAAAAAGAATCAATTTGTGGGGTGGGGAATGAATGATACTGACAACATTTAGCAAGTTTCCCTCTAGCATTCTATCAACTGCAAGGTTTTTAAAAGAAATTAGGATTAATATATTCGATAGCTTTGACCGCATTTAAAGTTGCTGCTGAAGTGCTTCGTGGGCAAAACTCTCATTCTGCTGTTTTAATTTTTTTTTTTCCCTTAAATTATTTTGCAACCACTTCTTTCCTCTTGAATTTCAGAAATGTTGTTTGCTTCATCCCAAATGCTCTCGTGGCTGGTCTCATGAGGAGGAGGGCAGAATTTCAAATGGTGGGGAGTGAGCATTAGCAGGTGGCTTCATCAGCCACCTGACATGGTGTGAGATAAGAAACTAATTACAGTGATCGCTGTTAAAATGCACGCAGACCCACATCAGTGGGTGCTCCAAGTCCTTCCCTGAATGCAGTGGGACACCTGTGGGTTATTTGAAGACAGTCCCATTAGCCTTCAAGCTCAATGGAAGTAGATTTCCTTGTGTCAGCGCTGGAAGAGTTAATAAGATTAGGTTAAGAAAAAAATAAATAAATTAAACTCTTTAATTGTCCAGAATATGCATTGCTATGTCTCCAGCTCTCTGTGCCAGCAGAGGTGTTTGGCGAGTGGGAATTAAACAAAGAATTGTGCAAACATTGGGAACCGTCGCTGAAATTATTTAGCAGTCTTTTTTCCTTTTTTTTTTT
>VZRE01002051.1:286398-564688 GCA_013396775.1 Cephalopterus ornatus
TTTTTGCTACTTGAAGATTAATTTGTAAATTTGCTCTTGATAATCATTTGTAAAATAACCATAACCCTGAAATATTTCAAGTCATGTCAAGGTAGTGGTTTAAACACATTGAGCCTGGTAAAGTGAAAAGTCAATCAGAATAGAAATATGATTCATGTAGTATTTTATATTGCTTAAAAGGAATAGTTTCAGGGAATTGTAAAAGAGAAGTGTTTTCCTGGCCTTTTACATTTGTGCCTAGTGCTGCTCCACTCAGTGAGCTGTACTTCTAGGAACTCTCCGAGAACGTAAATGCTTGATTTTTTTGTTTTTTCTTTTATCTGTGAAAATCCTGTCTTTTTTCTTAATTAACTCAAGTATTAAACAAAGAGCAGTGAAACATGCTTTTATGGTGTGTGTTTTTACAGCAAAGTATTTAAACCGGCCTGTTGGATAATTTCATGCTACATTAAGTTCAGTAAGATCTTTTCGTATGCATCATTTTTAGTGCTTCCTATATCTTTGGCCATAAGCTTTTTAATTGCCACGTGAAGAAATGTAAAACGAAATTCGATAAGAAATAATTCTTTCTTTGGTCGTTTGGCTTCATGTGATGCAGTGTTTTTCAGATGATGAAGTGAGCATCTGTTGCATGTTTTGTTTGGAAATCACTGGATGACCTTTAGAGTTGCTGCCCTTGGCTCACCAAAGACTTCCAAAAGCAGCCGCTCTGTGGAGAAGAGAGGTTTTATTAGGGCAGAAGGCTCAGCCTCTGGAATCAGAAGAGTGCTGGTAATTCTAGTGCTCATAGCAATTTGTTAAATCTGTAGGATTTGGGAATGAGCGTTCCAGTGGCACAGGGAACGCGCGGCTCAGAGCTTGTCTCACCCATCTCATTCTTGGTCTGGATCTTGCACCTGTAGCCTGGATAAGCTTGTTGTACCCTGCAGTGTTTTTTGGCTTTCGAAGGCTGCCTCATTTTTGCTCTGCTTTGTCTGGTGTCAAAACCATGGTCTCCTTCTAACAAAGCTTTCCTCGAGCCCAGCGTGGATGGGTTTTGAGGAACCAGCATTTTCAGCAAAGGAAAATGTTTTGCCTGAAAGGATTCATGGCATGGTCTAATTTAGAGCCGCAAGCCTTAGGCTGGGCAGGGCTGGGGTGCTTTCCTTGGAGGTGTTTGTTAGACTAGACCATTACACGAATACTTCATTATGTTTCTAATGCTGACATTCCTGCAGCCTTTATGAATGAAAATTTCATGCTCATAAATTGAACAAAAGGGAAACAAAAATAAGAATGGACGCTGATGAGCCTGTCATAGGTTTTAGAGAGAAAAAAGGAGAATAAAAGGTGAACTGAAGACCTGTTTTCCCCCAGCTCTGAGGTGCCTGTCTCCTTCTGTCCATTTCCATGGCTCTGTGAGTGCCTGTGGGTGAAAGCTGCTTCCCAGAGAGCTGCTGCCTGATGGGCAAAAGAGATGCCCTGGGTTCACCCACATGTGTTTTCGTGTAGGATTGGAGCTCTGGCTTGGCATTGTGGCATCGAATGGCTTCCACCCTGTTTGAAAGATTTCTAGCTTGATACTTACTTGCTTTTGAATGCATGCATTTTTAAATGGTAGCAATTGGAATGATTATTTTTATTAGTTCATCCAGGGTTTTAAATTGGCCCTACAATACTTACATTTACTTGTGTATCACTGTTAAATGCTACCTCTTTGTTAACTCAAGTTAGTGTTATATCTGGAAAGCCTTTTCTTTTTGTGAATTTTGGTGTTGCAGATTAAATGTACTTTTGAGACCCAAATTTAAGCTGGATCTTGAATATGCAAAGCCTTATTATGGCCCTTGATCCTGCAAATGGTCTGATAGTTCCTAGGAATTCACCTGTGAGGAAGGGTCCTTTTCAGAGGTACCATGTGGGGAACAAGTCTCACCAGGTCTATCCGTGTTCCTTGGGAGTGGTCCGAAGGCTTTGCAGATGGTCACAGGTGAGGATGCAGTCAGACAGCTCCCCTGTTGCCTGATGTTTTTAATTGGATGATAGCAAAAGGCTCGCCTCTTAGAAATGTGTTTTGCAAACTGCTGAGCAGTTGTGGCTGAGCTGATGAAGAAATCAAACCTGAAAAAGCCAAATCCTCCCAAGGCTGAAGTTGATCCTAGTTTGGTGCTAAACCCACATTTTAGCCACTGAAAGATGATACAAAAAGGTTAGTTTTCTTATTGTTTTGCATTCTGTTTTCTATCTGTGAAGACATTTTGTCAGCCACACTGACCAAAAGACTTTGGGACTGGAGGGGGTATGTGCATTTATTTTAGCCCTCCCTGTTCTCTGGGGCTTAAGCCAATCCTAGAGGACTACAGGGGCTGCTCCAACACTGTCCCCTTCTTATCCTCAAGTGCACATTGGAGGGAAACTCATGGCACCAGTCATGGTTTGATTTCCATGCTGCACATGAAAAATGCAGGGGTACCCCTGTCTGGGTGGAACGTGGAGGACTGAGCTTGGAGGTCATCACCTGCAGTGTGGGAAAGGAGGACGACTGCGCTGTGGCTGCGGCTGTGGGGCTGGAGGTGGGTCATGCAGTGTGATCACTTCAGGTTTTGGAGCTTCCCTTTTGCATGGCTCCAAGGTCCATGGACTCTGTATGCGCCCCAGGAGTGTAAATCTCTGCTGCTGGCATTGTCTTTAGATAATTATTGCAGTGTTTGGTTATAGACTGGTTGGAGTTGAATAGACGTTGTTTTATTTCCTTTTAGTGGGTCTTTTTTGTTCATTTTTTTAATTCTAGTTCAAGTAGGTGGAATATTCCTTATTTTCTTTCATTTTAAGGTAAACACAATTACTGTGATATATCCTCTCCAATTTCTGTTATGACTGTGCTTTGAAACTATAACCTATTTTTAGTTGAATATCCTTAGAGGAAGTCTAAGAAGCCAGAAAATGCTTTAGTGGGAAAATGATATGTTCAAGTAAACCTTACAGAGATAGTGCTCACCCAGCAGATGAAAATATGAAGTCTGAGGATTGTTGGGCAGAGGAGTATCTCTGAATCTCTCGTTCCCTTCTATCTAAGGTAACCTGATTATCACTGTAATCTCTTTTGCTCTGTCACTTTGAAAAAACAGTATCATCTGTCATTCTGTAGGAAAAAACCGAATCCCCCAAATAATCGTAGTCAAAAGCAAATATTCCTTATTTGAGCATTGGTTTAAAAATGAGAGTGATATTCATAAAGCCAGAAGTGTATTTTATATGTAGTTTTTTATATATGTATGTATATATCTAAATATATACATATATAAGGCACTGTTTGTTTTGAGCAAATATATGGCAAAAAGTGTGCGCTCTGTACAGTTTCTGTGCAAGATATCTGTGCTGTTGGGCCATTACCTATTAAATACTTTATTTCCTTAGCAGAGATCTGCAAAGGGGCACTGGCACTGCCTGAGTGTGTCTAAGCATGTGTGTGCCAGCACATATATTTATCTTCCAGGGTGGACTTTGGCCATTGACAGGCACTCAGGAAATATGAGATATTTTGTTCCACCAGCTAAGGTGCTTATGAAAATAAAATTTGGTTGTGGTAAATAACGAATGAGAGCAATTCAGTTATTTTCGGTTTGTTGGTCCATCCTGAGAAAATTACCCCTAAGTCAGTAATAGCCTATATGATGTGATAACTTAACTTGGCAGGGAATGAATTGAATGGGTTGGGTTAACTTGGGATTTTTATCCTCGAGATGACCAAAACCATCATTGAGTTCCACTGCCATAAACAAGAGGTGCATTATCTGGGCAGCAGATGCACGTGTGTACACAGATCATTGTCCTCTGTGAGCATCCAGCTGCTGCCAGGCCTCTCCTGATCTTCCCTGAGAGCTGGATGCGGTTTTGGGGTTTGGTGAGGCATTGGATTCTGGCTGTGCCGAGCAGCCCCCAGGTGGACGAGGATGCCCAATTCGGGAGCGTGGGTTTTTGGTTGAGGTCGGTACAGCTGCTGCCCTTGCTGGCGGGCAGGGAGGACACCTGTGTGCCCCTCTGAATGAAGGCAGCCTTCACTTCGGGAGGAAGGCTGCCGAGGTTGCCACAACAGCAGTACCCGGCGCGGAAGCGCGAAGAAAAGGCCGATGCTTTCTGCCACGTGTGCTCGGTCGCATACTAAGGAAGCAACGGTGGAGGAATAAAAGGCACTGGCTCCTTGGCTGGCCTTGCTGCTATTCAGAGCTGGCCCGAATGAGCAAGACTGCTGTAATCCATTCTGCACACCACAGTAATATGGTAATAGTGGAAATACAGGAAGGGAAATCCTGGCCCTGTTAAATTTCTGGGAGGATTCTGCAAAGAGATCAGTGGAGCATTCATCTCTTCTGCTTAGTTTTCAATAGAAGAAGTAGTTCCTCAGCATCTGAAACTGATTTTGTTGAAGCAAGAGACTAGGGTGTTATTTGTTTGTTTAAGAATGCACGGTAAAGAACCTGGTGATTTTTACAGTCTGGAGCAAAACTGTGACGGTTTCTTTTTGGTTTTCCACAGCGGTTACAGCTGGTGTGAATTCCTCCAGGCGGTGCCTGTCAGAGGGACCTGGAGCACCTGGGAAAGGCTTTGAAAATCAGTCAGGGCTTCCCTCTGTTCTCTTCTGCTGCCATTTCCCCCTGGCTGGAGGAGCCTTCCCCCGTTGGCGAAGTTTCAGTGGCAAAGCCCCGCTGATGTCGAGAAGCGGTTTGAGCAGCAGTTCCTGTGGTCACATTCAGTCCAGATGGTTTCAGCTCTCTGCTCTTCTGTGCTGGCCATAAATTTGTCCTTGCAGTCTGAGCACACGCAAGTGAAATCTTCCAGCTGTGGCCATCTCTTGCTAACGCTGTCTGAATCTGCTTTAGGCTATTGATGGAGGGACATTTCCCCTCAGACATTTATAAATAAGAATTTAGCGTGAGCGAGTGATGTCTAGTGATCTCCTAGTAATTTGTTCAAATGCTTAATCATAGATGTGTCCCTAAATATCTTCTCCATCTCATCCCTAGACGTTTAAGCTGTGACAACTGCTTCAAGATAAGTGCGGTGTGTATAGATTTTTGTATTTTTGACAAGAAAAAAATTATGTATGTTTGCCTTGTGCTTTATTCCTTGTATTTTCCCACCTAGTGCATTTGGACCTGCAAGTAAACCACTAGACTGCTAAGACAGACCTTTGTAGGTGTTACCTGTTTTTCAGGTTGTGACTATTCTTTCTTTGCATCACTTCAACAGAGCCAAAGCATATGGAGAGTGATAGTCATTAGAATTAAACAAAATCTAACTTACAGGAGCTTAAGAAACAAAGGATACTGTTCCTCAGGGGACAAGGGATTATAAGTGGTTCTGTTTCAGCTTGGTAGTTGGTGTCGCTGGAGGTCTCTGTAGGCTGCAGATAATAGTGTCACAAATTTTGCTGGCAGGTGTTCATCTCTCAAGACAGAAAGCAAGCTCTCTCGGCCCACCTTTGAGCCTCTGCAGTCTGGAAAATGGTTTTCAGCAACCCTCCAGACAAGCTTTCTTGCTTCCTTCAAACCTAGCTTCCTGGTAAAACAACTGCCTAGGTGTCTGGATAGCTGACTTGAATTAAATAGCCGGGAAAAAATAATTTAAAAATTAAAATAAGAAATATTGACATGATTGTCATTTTTTTATCTTGCTTAACCATATAGCAATTTTGTAGACTGTTTCAGTGAATTAATTCTTCTGTTCTAATGGCATGCATGGATGTGTGAAGGCATTTGCCTATTTGTAATGACATGCAGCAGTTATATTTATTTACTGAAGGAATCCTCCTTACTTGGGAGAGTTCCTTGCCCGCTAGTTCTTGCTCCAGGTCCACAGGATTTGGCTGTCCTTTGTGTCTGCCCTGAGTGGGGGCTCACACTCAGACTAAATGGGATGCCTTTTTTCTGGTCTCTGTTTAAAGAAGAACAAAAAAAAAGAAAAAGAAAAAAAAGTTGTCTTTGCCAACATCATGGCACTTTAGCCAAATATTTGCATTGCAATTTGTGATGAATTATAAATGAAGCAAAAATGTGTCATAAATTTAATATTCAAAAATATCCTATCATGTCACAGTACCTTAATTTTCCCCTTTATTCCTAAAGCGTAGGCAGACTGCTAAGATTGGCAGATGCAGAGTGTGAACGAGGTAGTTTCTGAGTCAGTGGGTACAGCTTGAATTCCTCCATGAAGAATGGTCTCCCTCATTTTTCAGCTGTCAAAACAGCACTTGGTGGAGGCTGCAGTTAGCACAAGCACCGTGTGATGTGGAGAGTAGCCTGAGTATTTGAGTCACAGCCAGATGAGCTGTGTCTTCTTCCTCACCTTCCTCCTTCCTCACCTGTAGTCTTGGATGAGATGGGCAGCTTAGCTTGGGTGGGACCATGGAGGGGATCTGCTCCATCCCTGGCCCAGAGTGGGGTCAACATGGGCTTTGCTCAGGGTCCTGCTGATCACTGAGATGAAGGCGGACCCAGGGGTTTGTCCAGGAGTCCTCAGAAACCATAACACGAATGTTATTGTGATGTTGTTGTGCTGGAGGTTTACTAATACAAATGGCTTTTATGCCCTGTTGTACCTGATTGATGGCTTCGGGGTTGTTGGCTGAGCCCTGCAGTGGGGCCCCTCCGGCTGGTCCCAGACCGTGCGTTGGTGGTGTTAATAAGCAAAGACACGTCGTGAGCTCCGGTGTAGCTCACCAAGGGCCTGCTCAGGTAGTGAAATGTTTACGGTGTCTGTTTTTGCAATTAAAAACTAGCTGAAGACAGAAATCCTCTACTGCTAACTGCGGTCTCTGCTGTAATACCCTAGTGATCAGTATTGGGCTTTCCAAACAGTCTGAGGTGATAAACTGCTGATCGTGTTCTTTCTAAACTCTCCATAGTTAGGTCTTTGTGTCTATCTAAACAATTCAGCTTTTTTTTTTTTTTTTTAGTGTTTTGTAAGCACAATTATTAGTTCCTGTGCTTTGCTAAGGAGAGTGAAGTAAAGCGGTGTGTTTTCTGCTTTGTCTTTTAAGTACAATTAAGTCCAGCTTTTGAATAAAAGGCTGAGTCTGAGCTTCAGACTTTGCCCGAGGAAACAGTAAACTCAGAAACTCCAAATAGTGATACTTATTCTGTTATACAAGTTCATAACTGACGTTATTTTCAAGATGTGGAAGGTGTCTGGAGTTTTGTTGTCTACTTTGGGAGCAGGAGAAGGAGGATCTTTTTAAGGAATGCTGGGATACCACTGACATCACGTGAAATACTGTGATGTAAGAGCCTGCTCTGGAGTGGAAGTGTCCTGGTAATGTTCCAGATCAGAGTACACCTGTGTTCCCATGCCTAATTTTTCCTCGTGAATAACACCAGATTGATTAACTCATTCCCATAATTAACCAAAACCATGTTTTGCTGGCATTGTTGCGGAGCTGAATTCCGGTGTGACATTTCTGCAGATCCTATTAAATTATCTTGGAGGGTTTAAAACTCATTAAGTTTCCCATTTTGTTACCGCTGCAAGTGTTCTAATCTTACCATCTTGTGTCATGTGCGAGATCTGCTTTCTGTTCTCAGATAAGTGGGAGTCCCAAAAGTTCACATTTGTTATGTTGTTTGTGTTGGGTGCCGTCATTCTTGGCCTTAAATTTCCATGCCTCTAAGAAACCTACAACTCAGTGGCTTTTAATCTGGGGAAGGTTACTTAGAACAAGTCTACAGTCAGAGAACTTTGAGGGGACGCTCCAGATCCAGATCCTGTAACAGCTGTAATAGATACTGATGATTCAAAGGAATCTGCCATCAAAGACCTTTTCTCTGGTGTTAATGCCAGAGCAGCTCTGTACAGGACCTTGCAGGACTCTTGGTGACTTTTGGGCGATTTGTGTTATGCAGTAAATAGATTTTTCTGCCTGAAATTAGTGAGAAATGCTCAGCATTCTGTGTTATAGGGAAGCAAACTGTTTAGGTACATGGCGAGAGTGCTGTAGGGATGTTCAGGATGGTGAAGAAAATGAAGAAATAAGGAGTGGGGAAAGAAAACATAAACTGATGCAGACTTATTTTTTTTATATTATTTTCTACATACCTAGATCTTCTCTGTACAGTTTCTAGAGTTCTTGACAGATATGTGTGCAGCCATGAAATCAGCAGACAGGCAGCTTTGAGCTGTGCAGTGGATGCACAGAGAATATTGATTTATCTAAGCTTTCACTAACCTTGGTAATAAAATACTTCAGAGTCCAGAATTTCAAATGGCCAAAGCTTTCTTCAACCTTGTCTGCAATGTACTAATGACAGACTGGCTTTTGTTCAACAAAAGGCATCAGGACTTCTCTTTCCAGCTACTCTTTTTTATTAAAAGGATGTGAATGTAGTAGCAATCTTCCTTTGTTGTGGCCAGGTTTGAGGTCTTTTCTATGCCCCTGTTCTGTCTAGCACTATTTATTTGGTTATCTGAGGTCCTTGGAGGGTGATTGTTAGGAAAAAAATTTAAAAACCACCTGGAACACTAATGTAACTTGTTGCTGTCTTTCTTCTCCATTATAGCAGCTATCGTGAGACTTTGCTATCATTTAAATGAACTTTTTTCTTTACAGAAGAAAGAGTTGTTTTCGTTAAATCCCCCCATCATCACAGGATTTGTGGGGTTTGTTCATGCTCTGACACTGCACCTCACAGATGCAGTGGTACAGTGAGAAAGACATTTTTTCCTGAAGCAGTGTAGGGATTTCCCTCTTGAGGGTTTTAGGCTGGTACCCCATGCTTCTCATGCAAGGTGTGCTCTCAGCTTTAGATCAGTGCTGCAGAAGGAGGTAACCTGTTTAGGGCAAAAGCATTCTATGGTTCCACACAGCTTTTGATTATCCGCTGAAGGAGTTGTGGTTTTTACAGCAGAAAAACACATAAATGGTGGTTTGTTCCATTTCTCTACTTCAAATGAGTAATTGGTAAGTGCTTTGAGGGAACTTTTAGTTGTCTGCCAGCTCTGTGGCAGGAATCATAGGATGTAGAATCGTAGATTATGCTGAATTGGAAGGGACCCATCAGGAGCACTGAGCCCAACTCCTGGCCCTACACAGGACACCCCAAGAATCCCACCATGTGCCTTAGAGTGTTATCCAGATGTTTTTTATCCAGGGCACTAGGATGTATTTCAGTGTCAGAAAGGGACTGGGAAGAGGAGGGAATGAGGTGGAGGTTAATACAGCGCAAAGTTTCTTTCCAGAAGGTTGTTCTTCCTGCTGCTGCCACAAGTGGCCCTTACCCAGCCATTCATCTCTCTCACAGGACTTGTTTTGGGGTGGGCAGCCTGTGCGCAGGAGCGTGTCTGGGTGGTGATGGTGTGTGCCTTCACCTCAGCAGCAGAATTGGGCAAGTCTCTTTGCAGTGGTTGCATTTTCTGAGCCTCTCTCTTTGGATTTTCCTGCCAGATGTTTCCCATTCAATCCATATTGGTTTCCATTACCACCTTGAAAACTGATTTGAGGTGGAAATGAATATTTCAAATATACTGTTGACTTTTGCATGAATTAGTGTAATTTTCTCTTAAATACCCTGCAGTTTTGGACAAGTGTGGTTTATTAGAAAATAATTGCACCAGTTTGAAAGCTTTGTTCCTGAGTTCAGGGAAGGGCTTTTTTCTTTGCGGCTTTAACGCATGTGGCTCCCAAAGGAGAAATTTTAGGCAACGGCTGGCAGGAACGTGCAGCCCTTGGCCTGTTTAACCACAGACATCCTGAGCTGCCCTTCACATCCGTGCTCCCACGGCTGCCCTGGGCAGGGAAGGAGCGGTGGAGGTTGAGTGGAGGGTGCAGAAAGCAAGGGGGAAGGCACAGCTTTGTGTGGAGTCACCATTCGTGGGAGCCTAATGTCAGTACACAGGAGTTAAGTGGCACTATGTAAAATCCTTAATGCAGTACTAGATGTTCTCTTTAGGAATCACAAAGCATGTAACATCCTTATGTTCTCCGAAGAGTTTATTTGGCAGCCTGTTAGCATCTCACCCTGACATGACTGAAGGGGGAATAACCAAAATAACAAGGTGGCAGAAAGAAGGCAGCAGTCACCAAATTGGAATAACAACTTCACAGCATAGTACCTTTGAACCTGTGACTCTCTGCTTTCCCTGGATGGGTAGCAGGGCTTAATGACATTGAAGACAACATTATGCCGGTCAAATTGTGATGGGGACTCAGATAATTTTGCCTAAGGCTCCCAGTTGCTGCTGGATTTCAGCATGTCTGAAAATGAGCCAGTCCATGTAAGCCAAGGCAGCCTTTGCTCGTTCGCTTTGGTTCTTGTGCAATTACTCAGATTTTAGGCCCAGAAATATCTTTGCAGTTAACCAGGAGCAACATGAAGTTGCAAGGTAAATATTTCTGTCAATGGGAAAGGAGATCTGTGCTATAGGTCAAGATTTCTGCTTAAGAAGAGGCAGTAAGTAACCAGTGTAGGAAAACAAAAGAAAGAGTTGGACAAAGTAAAGGATTAGGATATTCAAATAGCTGGTAGATTAACCCAGCACAGTGCATACCTTTGGGTCTTCACTCGTTGGATTTAAAAAACAAAACATCTTCCAGCTCATCTGTAATATTATTTTCATGCAGATACCTTTAATCCTACAGTTTCCATTTTCAGAGCAAACAATGATGTGTTTATTTTCTTTATAAGCCCTTTTCCTATCATCCGTGCAGCATTTTTGAAGCTAATGACTGAGACAGATGGAAAGCAGGAGTAGTATGCAAATGACAACTTGTCAAAGGCAGCTCCAGGCCACAGGCTGGGTACCCCCAGCCTGGGAGCATCCCTGCTTGGTCCCTGCGGAGCGATGCCGAGGGCCAGCGTGGTCCCTACACCTCTGGATGGGGAGTTACTGGCATGTGGGCTACCCCAGACTGTGCATGGACACAGACACGCACATGTATGTATTTATATTTTGCTAAGGAAGTGACTGTTTTGCTCTCATTGTTACCATTTTCCCTGTGTTTAATGGAAACAGCAAACCTATGGCCGTCCCCAGCAGGTGAGCATCTCGCCACATCTGAGCAGTCCCAGCCAGCACGTTGGCCTCTCTTACTACCTTCTACGTTGTAAATCTCCTGGAGTGCCTTTGGGAACCACTCCACTTGGGAAAGGTGTTGCATTACAGAAAACCAAGGTAGAAGGCCATGCAGTGAAAGCGATGCCTTAATATGAAGAGGTGGCACATATAATATAGAGGAATTCCAGAGAGAAGGAACCTGTGGGAAACCTCTCAGTGCTTCCCTAATCCTCCAGCTCCTCTCCTTTATTTTCAGTGGGGTTTTTGGCTGTCAATTTGCTGTGGGTTTGTACTGGGACAGCTTTTCCCTTCTCCCTGCTTCCCAGCATTTCCTCTCCCCTTGCAAAATGCAGCACCATTAGATAAGGGATTGTAGACCTGGCAGTTCCATGCAAAACACGGGGAAGGATGACACCCCTCCCTTGTAAGCCTTTTCTGTGTCTTCTACGATTTTCAAAGTCTGCATCCTTTTATGTTTCTTTTTTTTTTTTTTTAACCATCCCTAAAATTAAGGCAGCGATTCAGTGTCTGTGTGCCTAAATATGTATATAAATGAGAGTACACATAGAATCTGCCCAGTCAAAACAGTTTCCCAAAACATCTGTTGCTGAACAGATGCTCTCTGTATTGGCCAGCTTGGCTCTTGCTGGCTTTCTGTGGTTGACATTAACATGAATATTTAAAGAGTTATGAAGACCTGATTGCTGTGGTATAATCTAAGGTAACAGAGGAAAATCCCAAAGCTTTGGCTTGCCTGAGAAGTGCCACCTACCCCAGAATCATGGGCAGTTGATTTCAGTCCTTTAACTCAGGGAATCATCTACATGACTTTGCTGGCATGCTGCACTGGATCTCGGGCCATTTCAAGGGGGACACGATGCAGATTAACTTCTGAACTTATTTGTAATGCTGCCTAGCAATGGTGTGTAGGCTTTTATAAAAAAATAAAATTAATACAGTAAAACACTGAAAAAAGTGAAAGGTACTCTAAGAGATGGGCTGTAGGAATCTGAATTTTGCAGTATTTAAGAACTCTATAGGTATTAAACATGTACTTGCCTGACTTCAGGATGTCTTCTTTTAAAATCTTTGGAAAGGAATACTTTTAGAAAAATAATGCAGTTATCCCTTGAGCTCGCATCTACAATGTAGACACATTCCAGATGTTCTTAATAAAGATAACGTTGGTGGAGGACAGAGTCTCAGTAGTCCTGCAGGTCCTCAGGTTCTGCATTCATGGATCTCCAGAAACTTCAGCAGGAAGAAGAAATACCCATGTCCTCACCCAGCAGCTCCTTTTAGCAGGGAAAAGTGTTGGAGGAGGAGTCCCCCATAGTATGGGCGGTGCTCTGTGTCCTGGGATATTACATGCACAAACACACACACACATATTCATGTATTTATTATTTACACCTGTTGTTCCAGATGGAAACCTTGCAGATTCATCTTCATCACTTGAAAAGGAAATACCCAGCCGTAATCTCTGCCAATACTTAGGTTTGTTGTAATAATATTTATAGCGTAATAATTAACCAGTCCCTTCCCCCCCAACTCAATTATTTTATACAGTGCTTCAGCTGACTTAATCAGTGCCCTTTCTAACAAGTCCGTCCTTTTTAAAACAAATGGAATTCCAGCAAGATCATATTTTGTTTCCAGCTCTTTTTACTGCTGATTTCTTTAGAGATGATTTAATCGCTGTAAAACTGGTCTTCGTACTTGCCATTCTTGATTATATTGCCACTTAACAAGCTGTATTAAATGCATGAAAAAATTAAATCAGAAAATTGAACACTAGACAGTAACAAGGAAAACATTTTTTTTTTTTCTTCAGTACTGTTGCTACTGATGGGAACCGTGTGTAACCAAGTTATTTTTGAATTATGTTCAAGCTGGGAGGAAAAGAAAACTTGGGATAATGGATAATTTGAAAGTAACTACACAGAAATACCACTAAAAATGATGGCTCATAACTTGATCTTGTATAGCTCAGTCCCTGCCTCCTCAGCTGAACCACTTGCTTTACTTTGTGCGCTGAACAGGACCATATTCATCTAGAGCAGGGAGATTTCAAGGTATTTTGAATTAAGTTAATGCTGTGGAAGGGGGTCTCTGTTCCTTGCTCTGATCTTGGTAAATACTGCCCAGACACAGCAGTTCTGGGTCCTGTGCAGCAGATCTGACCCATGAGGGGCAAACAGGCCACTGGGCAGCAGCTGGGGCAACTTTTGGGTGGTTTCCTGATCCTAGAATTGGCTGTAACAAAGAGCTGTGACACATGGCTGCAGTACTGTTCTCTGGAGAAGGGAGCCCTCTCAAACCATAACAGGTCCCCTAGAATTGAAATCGAGTTCCTCTGAGGTCCAGAAATGAATGTAGAGCTTCATCCTGATGGGGCTGAAGGCAGTGGTTAGAAGCTCTTGGGGTTACGTGGCTGGGGTTGGAGAACCATGGCCTCTTTGGGAAGTGGGTCTGAGCTGCTAAATATAAATAGTCCCATCTTCTACCCGTGGTCCTTGTTGTGACCCTCACTTGCTTTTCTGCAAGGGGAAACACATTGCAGGAGGGGTCAGGGGCTTGGAGCTTGCAGACACCTCCCCTGTGGGAAGAAAGAGCAAGTCCCGCGTGCCAGGTAGGATACAGGGAGATGGACAGTGCGGTGCAAAAGTATTGCTCTCTAAGCAGAAATGTGAGTGGCACCGTCGGGATGTAATAACTTGCTCACAAGGAAAAGTTTCTTTCTAATGTCCACCATTTAACGGTTGGCTTATGCCCTTGAAGTGAGATGTGTTATATCTGTAATACAGCCACAGTAATTTCGTTCTAAAAGTACCCTATTTGATTAAGAACCAGCCATGAAGGCAAATATCAAATCTCCAGATGGAAACTTGTCCTGGCAGGAGAGGATGAGAAGTTGCCATTAAGCGAGGCCGGGCTGAGGCGTCCCCTCTGACCAGGGACACACCACGGCACGGCCCATTTGTCACAGCAGGAATATAAATTTGTTTTCTATTACTGACATGTATTTGTCCTTTCCTTTACTGCAGCAATAATTTCTCAAAAATACCTTTTAAAAAAAAAAAAAAAAGGACAAAAGGAAGTGTCAAGAATATGAATGTTTGATCTTAATTTTGTCCTAACCTTTACAAAATGGTTTAAATAACTCCTGCAGGTAACACCATCAGCCCCAATCGCCCAAGTGGCGATGGCCTGTCAAGGTGCTTGTGGAAGGGGGTAAGCTCTCCACCTTGTCCTACTCCTGAGAGCATGAAATCTTGGGTGCATTTAAAGCACAAAAAAATGCGATATGGTGTGGTAGAGAAGCATGGAAATGCTAAACCAGTCTTGTTGAACTGGAGGTGTCTCTGACACTGAGGTGGAGGTTTTTTTGTGAATTTTTATGCTGCTCTATATAATACTGAGACACTCTTGTGTGATGGTGCAGCATCAAAGTATCAGAGGAAGTGGAGGAAGGAAGGTGCCTTAGGTCAGAGGTGACTAATGGCTTTTCTCAGAAGTTTATGGCAAAGCTGTGTGCCTGGCAGTGTGCTGGTGCCCGGGGCAGAGCTCTCAGCAGGAGCCTGGGGCTTAACGTGCTCCTGATGGTTTTATGGAGCAACCTGTGCCTGTGAAACTACACCCCCAAAGCAGCTGGACACGTATTAAGCAAAGTGAGAGTGACTACAGAAAGTAAGGAAAATGGCCTGGCTAAGGCAGTTTTCTCCGAGTACACCTGGAGGATGTTTTTGCTCTTCCAGCTCATTGGAGATTATTAAATTTAGGGTGGTGGTAGAAGAGTACAAGAATAAAGTTGTTATTCTATGGAGTGAACTCCCTTTGGTAAACCTGTGCCTTTTAAATTCAGATAAAATATTTCCATCCTCTATAGCACCCAATCGTAGGTCCTGTAATCTGCTCTAGTGATTCACGGGTCTTGGGGAGCCCCTTGCAGTGTGTCTTGTGTCACATCTGATCTGTGGGGTGGAGAAGATAAGGCAATGTGTGTTGGGGAGTTAACCATCATATTTAAATTTTCTGAAGCTGTATAGGCATGAAATCAGGCTGATAGTTGCTGAACTGGCCTCTCCTTGCATTCCTCAACTGGTGTGTCCTGCCTGTGTGGTCTGCTCCCAGCCTTGCATTTGTGGTCTCGGTCCCATTTCCATCCTGGGAGAAGCCACACAATGCTTCTGGCCCTGTTAAATGACTACGGTGTGTTTTTCTGTAATAAATTGGGGTGATGAACTAGTGCTGGAGGAGCTGATTTAGCTGGCTTTGCAAGGAAAAAAAAAAAAGGGAATTGGTTTTGTTGGTTCTTTTATTTTCTTCCTTTTTATATGAAGAAAATAAAATAGAAATATTGAGGGAGAATGTGTATTTGTTCATCAGCTTTGTTTAGTTCTCTGCAGTGTTTACCCCCCCAAAAACAGGCTGTCCCAGCCTGTGAAGTTGCTGACTGAGGCTGCCTTACTAGCAGTAGTCAAGAGGCTTGAGACAGAAGTGCATGTTGTTGTTTTTAATAAATAAAGGTAGGAGGTCCAGTTGGAAGCACCTGGGGAAGAGCATTTTTTTTTGCATTTGTAAAAAATCTTGGGCAAAACACCCTGTATGTGGGAAGAGAGCAGAGGCAGCGGTGCTGGGGGTGGCCTTGGGGGACTGCTGGGGATGTGGCAGCTCCATCTCAGGCAGTGGTTTCTCAGCCCTCCCTCAAGATGCTCCAAGAGAGTTCTCTGGCTCCTTTGCTTTGGAGTCTCTGTGCATGGCTTAACTGTTTTCAGCATTTCCTATATTAAAAGTCAAGCCCTGCGTGTGATCCTCTAGCCATTAAAAATGGGTCGCTGGGAAGTTTGGCAGCAGCATGAACCGGTGTCTCCCCCCTTTGTGTATATCATCATTCATCTTCACCTGCTTGCCTTCAGAATAAAGGGCTCAGAGAGTTACCTTCTGAGCTGTTGTTGCTGTTTTGCTGAAACATGCTGTGTGTGGGCAGGCAGACACGTGCTGCTGTGCTGCAGGAAAGGTAAAAGTACAGATATACTCACACAGCTTCAGTGCAGGATTCATCAGCATAAAAATCACAGTGGTATTGTTGGTAAACAGGCAGTGTTTTGAAGCTCTTAATCACTCAGCAAAAAGCGACTTCGTGGTTGGCACGTAGAAACTCGTAGTCTGTAGGCTGATTAAAAATACATTTATATCTGCCTAAAATGTCCCTACTGTTGATGCGTGGCTATTTCTCTGAACTTTTTAACCGGGGAAGTGAATTAATTTATTATTCAAATAAAGGTGCAAAGCGAGGGGACTGGGCAAAGGGGTAGAGATATGGGGACAGATTTCTTCAGCCTGGCGACCAGCTCGCGAGTTTTGTGCTGTGGTCGTTGTGCTGTTCTGAGATGGATGTGAGCAGGGCTCAGTGGTACGTACAAAGTGGTGTTCAGACATTTTTCCTGATCTTGTAGTGGAGTGTTGGTTTGCATCAGCCATGTGTAGAGGTGTGTGGATGTACCCGTGAACATATCTCCAAGGAAATGGCTTTTCAGTGGAGCACCTGCAGCAGGCTGGGGTTCCTTCCCCATTTCCCCATCTCACCCTGGGAAAGTCATCTCCCTGTGGCTTACCAGGGGTGAAGGGCTGTGAGAGGGGAGCAGGAGGAGGCTGGATTCTGCTGTGGTGCTTTTGCCAGAAGTGGAGAATTGGCCCGAAATGTGGGAAGGCACTAAGTCCAGTCGCCTCTTCAAGGAATGCTGGCTTGTCCATCTGCAGTGGATGGTGGGGGCCAAATTAATCTCTATCAGGAGTAGGCACAACTCATTGCTGGAATCAATCGCTTATTTATGGTGGTGACAGCTTTAGGTCCAAGTTCCCAAGGTCATTTAAACACCACTGAAATTCATGTCACATTTTGAAATAGAGCAAGGAACACATTCATAGAAGAAAATTCCATAGAGAGTCATTAAATGCAGAGAAACAACCTGTGGCTCAGGAGGTTCTGCTCCATGAGCTACTTGGGGACTGGGGGAGGATTCTGAGAAATATGGAGAGATGAATGATGGTACTTGCTCCAAAGACACCCAGGATGAAGCCAGCTGGGGTTTTTAGTGTGCCTGCTCGCTGCCTTTCAGGCTGGTTTTGGAGCCGTGTGTCCCCCAGACTCACCTGTATGCCCCTGAGATTCCCCACCCCAAAACCCTCTCTCAGCAGATTCTGTGTCTGCTATCAAGGGAGTGTTTACAGCAGCTAAAGCTCTTAGGTGCCTTGTCTAGGAGACTGATGGTGATAATTAAAGCAATGCTTTCCAGCCCTCTACTGGTCTTCCCTGAATTGTGGGTAAGTGGGGAATGGGCTTGTGCCAGCCAACAAAGAACCCTGGAAATCCTTGGCTTGTTAGTGAGTCCTTACTGATGGGTGCAGGTACCTGACTTGTCAAAACCTCCCAAGTAGGGGAGAGATTGCCCAAAACTTATAGGTAATACTTATTTTTCCTTCTGTGCTGACAAAGAAGTGCATCATTTTGTAATGTAATTTAATAATCAAAACCACCCTGTGTTGTTTTATTAAATGATGGGGAAGGGTAGTGGGATGGTATCTTTCAGAGTAAAAAAAAAAAAAAAAAAAAAAAATTTAAAAAAAGAAACCACTGATTTCTCCTGTGCTTCGATTATGGATGAAATAGCTCAAACCAGCATCCAGCTAAAAAGACAGGCGCAGAGGTCGTGGCTGGTAATCACAGTGACACTAGGGTGAGTTTTTCTAGAACTGCTGTGAAATTGTGCAGTAAATTACATTACACGAGATGTATTATTCCCTGGTTTAGAAAAAAGCCTCCTGACACAAGGCCCCAGCAAGGCAGCTGCAGATGCTTTACCACTGGAGCCGGGATTCAGTGCCCTGTGGTGTGGCTCCAGCACTTTGGGAGCCCAGCGCTCCCAGAGATGCTGCCGAGGGCTCATGTGCTCACACAGCGGCTGTTGTCCTTTTTGATGTCTTTTACTTTGATCATCTATTCAGTTGGGCTCCTTGCTCCTCTCTTCCCAGCTTACTCAAAGTCTGGTCGTGTCTTATGGCCCTTCATTGCCCGTTTCTGTGGGCGAGCGAGGATCACCTGAGCACCTTGTGGCTGCTGCCCCATCTGCAGCTGTCTCACGGCCAGTGCATGGAGGACATCTCGCTCTCTGGTCCCTTCATCTGTCCATGGCATGGGCTGATCCCTGCTCAGAACCGTGGGGTACTGGTAGTGCTTGCTTTTGCCCCAGCTGCTCTGAGCAGGAGACCAGAGCTGCTGCTCTTGGCCATGTCTGAGGCTTTAGCCTCCTAGGACTGAGCTTTGGTTTTTAACCTGGGAAGCATGGAGCAACTGTTAAAGAGCCTGAACGGAGGCCATCAGGGTCTGACCTCAGGATAAAAATAAGACAGCTCGTTCTGAAAGCAGTAATGCAGTGAGAACATCCAAAGAGCCAGGTCACGTGTGAAACCACGGAGTGCATTAGATGGATCCTGTTTCCATAGCCCCCAATGCCTGTGTCCGCTACCCAAGTTAGCACTTAGCAGAAGAGGGGCTTTCCCTCACCCCTGCCCGTGAGGCTTTTNAGTGCTCAGTGTCTCCTTGTTCCTATTGGGAGGGGATGAGCAAGCAGTCATCTAGCTGAACCCGCTATGTGCTGCCGTGTGTGACTGCTGCACATCACCTCCCTGGCGGCAGGTGCTCTCCAGGAGCTGAGGAATGATATTACAGCGTCTTCAAGAGGTTAAATGATAGCATTAAAAATGTGATCAATATTCAGTTGACCTGGAATTTCAGTGTTCAGTGGTAGTGTTTGATTACAGGTAGCAGCTCTCTTCCCTGCATTAGCTGTTAGCATCATTGGCCATGGCATGCTTGTGGTATGGCACTGAAATCTTAGCTGTAGTTTGTTCTCCAAATCCTGTTTTTGCTGCGACGCCCCCATAAGCAGTGAAATAAATGTGCTGATATGTTTATTTGGAGGTTTCTTTAGTAAGGAGGTGTTTAATAAGCACCTACCAATGGAAACAAATTGAGCTCCTTGAGTCACAGCTGGAGTTGCAACTTTTTCTCCCTTGATTATCGAGGAATATATTCTGCATGGAAGAATTCACAGCTTCCAAAGACATCTGGTTGCTAAATAATATAATTAAAGTAAATACAGCATAACGGGGACCTACTCCCATGTTCCTAATGAGCAGGAAGTACAGTTTGGGTGAGAGAAACACATGAGCTGGTGGAGGGAAGGAAGAAGGAGGAAGAGCAAAGAAAAGCTATGGAGGGAAACCAGAGGGAAGGGGGAAATGAACAGAGGAGAGGAGGGTGCAAGAGAGACGAGGTGTCTCTGTGCAGGGGTCTGGAGTGACACAATAGCCAGAAGCAGATGGTGATTGGGTGGAGGTGGCTGGGGATAGCAGCAGTAGACACAAGTGGTCTCTCAAAACTGGTAGGGTGCTGTCTTATGAAGGATCTAGCTATGTTGCTCAAAGTTTAGAGGTTCTTTTTCTCACTAAGTGACTGTATAAAGGGCATTTTTCTTCCTAAGCAATTGGCTTCTCCTTTTTACTCTTGTAGTAATTTAGAGAGCAGGAAGCCAACTGTCAACAAATCTGTGCAAAGTTGCTGTATTTAAATGATGGGAGACAAATGGCTCAGGTGGAAGCCAGTTAGCTGGGCTCCGCTGACCTGCTGTTAGCAAGCCACAATGTTTGAGTAGTCCACTTGGGGAGCTCCAGAAGGGCTTTTCCAGTCCTTCCAGTGAAGAACCAGGGTAGAGGTAGTGGTAAGCTTGAAGTCTCATCTCCTGATGGTGTCTTTCCCCATGGGCAAAGCTCAGGCACTGTTGTTGTTTAATGCCAGGGGAAGACGGTGCCTCCTTTACTCCACAATAAAGCCAGTGTGGCATCTGGGAGGGAGTTCTTGGGGAGGGTCTCATCCCCAGGGCTTGGCTGTAGCTGAGCTTTATTTTCTCTCACTCAGCAGTTGCAGAACTTATGTTGGGGTCCTTTTCATTCTATAACTCACCTGAGTGATAGACTTTAAGAAGTACTCAGACGTGGTTTCTTTTTTGCATTACAAAAGTTGCATGCTCTTCAGTCATAAGGGGAAATCTGTAAGTTTTGTAGGAATCTTCAGGCCAAGGGTGTTCTTCCTGTTTCATTGTAGACCTGCGTTATTTTGGCTGAAAAACATGTTTGGGAGATCCTGGCAGGGCAGACTATCCCGAGGATAATTTTTCAGGCACGATTTGGAGAATCTCAGCTGAGATAATAAACCCCACGTCTGTTTGCCTGCGAGGCTCGTGCTGCCCGTTTGATCCTCATTGTCTCCAGTATTGTACCCAGTAGGAATTAAAGAGAGTGGTAACTTACCTTGCTCTGGCATCAGCACATCTCCTAATGATCCCAGAGCGGGCAGCACTTGCTGTGTGCGCGCGCTCCGTGCCGAAGGACGATGCATCACGTTGATGTGGAGAGGCGAAGCGCAGAGAGGCTGTCACTGGGGGCTGCCACGGGAGATGCAGCATGGGAGGAATTGCTCATCTATTTTCTTTACCTACCACAGACAAATTACAGCGGATAAAAGCATGGACGTGGGCTGGTCTTATTCCCTTACTGACTGCACCTCCTACGAGGCATTCTGCGTGTACCTTATTCCTCACCTCTTTGTTGGAAAACCATCGTGGGGTTAAGCAGCCTACCAACTGGGAGGAAAAGTTGGGTGTGGTGACAGTGCCAGAACAAGGACTCTGGTTTTATGGAAACCAGGCAATAACTGTCCTTTTACCTTTTATACATCTCTGCATGAACCTTTCATCCACTCTGCTCTAAAGAAGATTTTCCCATCTAATACTCTGCTACCAACTATGTTTTCAATGCAACCTGAGCGAATATATTTCCTTACTTACCATATGTTATTACAATTTTTGTATGTCTGGCTGCATGTAGTGATCTGTGATTTCATGGGCATCATGACATACATGTTCTCTTCCAACAGCAATGTGCAAGTGTCACATAAAGAAGTCTTTATAGTAAAACTCCGCAGTGAACTTGTAGTACGAAATGACATTCAACTATCATTCAAAACATCTCATAAAGGATGTTTTGAGTTCTGTCTGCAGTTCTTGGGTTGGTATGAGATAGAAAGTTTTATAAGGTCATTGCCTTTTGTCCTATACGTACGTGATTTTACACAGAGGAATGAGCTGGTCAGACCGAGGCAGAAGCAAGCAGAGGTATCCATGTTTGCCTTGCTCATGAAATAACCACACTGCCAAATACCATCCTTGCATTCCTGGCTGCCACGTGCCTCACTGCTGTGTATTGCTGGATCCTGAGAAATAGAAGCCTTTCCTACACGTCTTTTAAGTTCACAGACCACATACTGAGTAAATTCTCTATTATTGTGTTCCTGCATTGAAACCTTTGTGTGAGGAACTGATTTATTTGCTGCTTAAACACACAGAGCAGTAGCATATGTGAAAATACATGCAGGAAATGTAAGGTGCAGGTTTTATGTTGGTTTGTTGGTTGGTTTTTGTTTTGTTTTTTTAATGGGGTTAGTTTTCCTCATAATGGAAAACATTTGTTTGCCTGGTGTTCTGATAGCTCTGTGAGCTGCATGAGGAAAACAATTTGCCTTTGGGGACAAATGTCTAAAGATAAATTAATTTGTCGTGGTGTTCATGCCTGAGTCACGGAAGGGTGGGAATTCAGTGCACTGCCCCCCAAAACCACCTCTCTGAAGTCAACTGTCTGCTGCAGAGAAGTATTGGGACTGTGCCTCCAGGCTCCCCACACCTTGTGAACAAAGCTTGGAGTAAAGGGCAGCATAACAGAGAAGGAACTTCAAGTGCTGGTGCATTTTGAGCCTGTGGATGGCATGTGAGGGGAATTTCCAGCCCCACTGGAGCTGGGAGGGGTAAAGCAGCACTTTGCAAATCCCCAGCAAGGAGCGCTCTCAGCCTCTGGTGCTCACTTGATTAAGTGGACAGCCTTGCAGACCATCTAGGTTTATTGTAGGTATTGGCTTTCTAGCATTAGGTGTCTGTTTTTTGGTTTAGTTACTTTTTCTTTGTGTGTTGTATGTGTTTCACAGAAAAATGGTAGAAATACGGTCCGGAGTGGGGCAGGCGAAGTGGGTACCTAAAAGGAAGATAAGCCAGCAGCGACAGCTCTGCGTGTCCAGGCAGTGTTAGCAATACTTCCTCTCACCTCTGTAGGATTTTCCAGTGCTCTTCAAAAGGCTAAGTTTAGGAAAAAGTGACACAGCAGCAATTTAAGGACTGCCGGAGGTTTTCAGTGGCGTAAAGCGCTGCTGTGAAGTGACGTATAGAGACAAACACTGGTCCTGGAGCCAGTCTAAATTTATCACTGTGTCACAACAGATAGTTAAATTTAAATGTGTGTCCAGTACTTGCCATTTCAGTAGGTTGCAATCAGCTTGAATTGATATTACCCGAGTAAATCAAAGAGCTGAATAGCACATCCATTTCTGATACAGCAGCACAGTGCACATTATCTGAGGGTGAAAGGAGTTGGTGCAGAGGCTCTGACTGGTGTTATTGTAACCAGCTCAACACTGCAGGATAAAAGGATGAATTTTGGTATATTCTGGACTCCTCCAAAATGGAAAGTGCTTGCCACTGCAGTGTACAAGATGGTAAATTACTGTGATTGCTTGTACAGGGATCGATGTACAATCTGTTGAATGGCTACTGAGCAGCCATACATGCTGTCATCTGCCCAGGCTGGCTCTGTTCACGTGGGCATTCTTCAGTGTAATTAAAAATTACAGCCAATTTTATGCAGCTGCATTTGGTCTTTGGCCAGGTCAGCCTTGGACAGCACCCAGCAGTTAGGCCTCCCTGTGATACATCTGTATTTTTGTCTAGGGTGAAGTTTTTTCTTGTCACTATTCCGGGTCACATCTGGTGTGTGTTTTTGAAGTGGATTTCCTGTCTCCACTGATTGTGCTTGGGTTTCTGCTGTGGAGTTGTCTCATGATACCAGTGTTCAGTTTCTTTGGGCTGAAACTCCACTGGGTGATGTGCTCCAAATCCCTGTTAAGGTTCTCTGGTTGCTCAGAAGCATTTAGCCCACAGGATTGGGTTGGGCTTGGTCAGTAGAAAAATCCCCCAAATGTGTGTGCTGTGGAAATTGGGGCCGAGATGCTGCTTTGCTTTCCTTTGTTTTCCAGGTCCCTTGGCAGTGCTAAACTCCCTTAGCTAATGTCTGTGCAGGTGCCTGGAGATGGGGGGTGTACGTGCACCCCAGGACATGTATGTGCAGCAGGGGGAAAGGAGTGACTCAGGTTATCCCTGCTTTTCCTGCACTGGGATATTTCCACCCAATGTGATGTAGGAGTGCCAGATGAGGGAGGAGGTCCCCTTGCACGCTGTTCTTGCTGGACAGCCTTTTGCTGCCTGACCTCCTCTCTGCTCATTGCTGCTCTCTGAGATACTGGGAAAACCTCCATACTACATCTACCTGATCTGATTTTGTCTGGGAGAAACAAACTACTTCTCATCTTACAGCTCCATCAGCTTTGTAAAGTCTTTCTTTGTGCTCAAGTTCAGTTCTTAGAGACATTTAGGGTGATAATCACATCCCTCCCTTTCTCTCCTCGTTTTCAACCCACCATGAACCTTCTGCTGCTGTCCTGCCTCATTTGTTTCTTTCTCTGATTCTCCTCATTAAATAAATTGCATCCAGAATGTCCTGTCAGATGAACAGTAAATTAATATACTGTAGCCCAAACTTCAAAAAGGAAAAAAGAATTTAATTACAATGACTCGTGTTCTTATCCCACCACTGTCAGTGATAAAATGGCTATTGACTTAATTGGGAACAAGGCACTGCTCCCCCTAATTTTGTGTTGCTTCTTTATTATCGTTAATAACTTGGCTTTCTCAATTTGTGCGGCACGCAGTCATGCCAGTGAGCCAGAATCTCCCCTCTTTGTTGGTATAATGATTAGGGAGGTTTTGTAGCTAGGCCAGCAACCTCCTTGATTGAGCTGGTACAGGGAACTAACACCTCCGCTGGGGACATCGAAAGAAACTCTGCAATGTAAGATGGGAAATAACCTACCAAATCGGTATAAAATGCATTCATTTAGCTCTGACATTTTTCTGTTAAGTTCTGAAGAGAAAGCATATGGAGATTACCTTTCTGTCTTATATATTGAAATACAGGAGCTTGGGGGCAGAATTGTAAATGATGAAGTTATGAGTTTACTCTGCACTCGTAGGTATGTTCCCTTATCTTGTTATATGGCTGCTTCTAGGAATCAAATATTTAAGTTTGCATTGCACTGCTTTTGATGGCTGGAAGCCTTTGTTTTTTTAGATGACGCTATATATCAGGTTTACAGTTCTCCTGGTAGTTTAAAGGAAAAGGAGAACATGCTCTCATGACTCTCACCAAGACCTTAAAATTCTGGCACTCTCTTTTTCTGGAAGACAAGATATATTCTGATCATCTACAAGCTTGTGTTTTCCAATGACAGCAGTTTTTGGTGCTGTCTGGAAAGCAAGGCTACTTACTTTGATAAAGAGAGGGTTTCTGTCCTCCTTGACTTTAGGAGAAAGGAAAGAGTGCTTCAGTTCTGCTTTCTTCTTCAGCATGTATACTGTGTCATTATACATAAACATGTTATTTCCTTTTTCTCCTGAAACACCCTTTCCTTTCAGTCACTTGATGTTGTTGGAAGTGTTTCTGGCACTGCACACTGCAGCATCTTTGTTGTGCAAACAGCAGTGAACTAGAGGCAACACTGGGGCTGGATTTGAAACCCTTCATTGAAAAAAGAAAAAGGCAAACTTTACACTTGTATTTTAATGTGTCAGTCATGATCTGGAGCACATCACAGACTGGATTTTTGTTTGTTATTTTCCTATCATGCATTCCTATCGTGCATTCCCGTGATCTGATGGAGTAGAAATGAGTAACTTGTGTATCTGGAGGGCTTTTGCTGTAGCACCTCATCACCTACCAGGAATGTCTTAGCACCTCTTTTTGTGCCGTTTCCAGTTTTTCAAGTGTATTGACCAGCTTTCTGGGATTTCAGGGGATCAGAGGTAAACCTGGGCTTACCGTTGCTGCTTTGGGGTGTTAAAATGAGCTGTGTGTGGGTGGTATCCCATGGCATGACAAGCACCAGGCAGCTCTGAGCTTGGGAGCACCTACTTATCTCCCGGTGTGCTGCAGATTCAGACTGCACTGTGAAGTCATTTTGCCTATTCAAAGATGTTGCTCTTTCTGCCAAAATCCACGTATATCTGTCTGCACCTTGGTTTTGCTTGGGTCTATTCTGAAAAGAAAAATAGTGTGTGCAATATGGCACAGGTTGGATGTCTTGCTGGGGGAAATGCTGCCCCATGAACTGTGGCAGAAGAGGGGGTTTGCCAGCTGAGAGCGGGTTATTTTGTGAAGGAAGAGCCATGGGCTGCAGCCACGAGTGGTCAGGCAGCCCTGGCTGGGTTTGGCCCATGGCTGTGTTCTTCAGTTTCCCCAAAGCTGTGTCCTGCCCTGAGCTAGAGATGTGTGACACCTCTGTCCTGGCTGAACTTTGCTGCAAAACATCCATGGCTCCAGTAGAAACTGGGTGCTTGCTGGGCTTCCTCTACACCTGTGGCATAAGGAACTGGCTGATTTCTCTGTGGCCTATTTGTTACCCTGAGACTAAACCAAAGGAATGAGAGGAAATTAATAAATGTTAATATATTCTAGTTTAATTGAGAAGCACTGTTTTCATCAACTGCTGTTTGAAGAACAGACTTAAGTATGTTTGTAAGCCCAAACAAATGTTGGCTTTTTAAAGCTGTTGCTCAAATACAAGGATCTTGCTGCTGTTAAAGAGGTTTAGAGCCGTGAGCTGTTCAGAACCCCAAATCTACGGATGAATAATGTGGCTGGGATTCACTAAAGCCTATTAAAGATAATATTTTTCTATTCAGTAGCTTAAGCCAAGCTCAAGCCGAGTCAGCCTTAAAATCCTGACTTATTCCCCTTATTTTGTGGGTGGCTCCAGCATTGCAACACCCAGCATTCTGTGTTATTTGGAAAAAGCAGAAGTGATCTCCATCTCATTCCTGTTTTTATGAGCATTAATGTGTTTTTCCTCCACACCTGAGGCTTCACCTCTGGCTGAGGAGCAGAAAGAATTTGTTCTGCTGCTGACAGAGTTTGGCTGTTGCTGCCCCTCTTCTCACCCTCTCCAAAGCAGGGGAGTCCTGGGGCAATTCCCTGGTTTTCAGGGAATGTGACCTCTGAAAGCAGAAGTGCGAGTTAAGTTTAAAAATATTTGAGAAAAGTCTTTCTGCTTTCCCAGGAAAAAACGGCTGAGACATCCTTGTATCCTGAGGCTCAAGTGACATCCACTTTAAAAAACATTTTAAAAATTGTTTTCAGGTGAAATGAAGGTCGTCTCTGTAAATTAATTACACTTGAGAGTTGAAGAGCAATGCAATTTAAAAGTTATAAACCAGAGCAGCCTTTCAAGATTGGTGCAAAAGTCTGAAGGCTGCAGACCTCTTTCTAAATGTAGTCATGGTTACTTGCCTTCTGTCTTACACAAAAGTTTGTGCCTAATCCACCAGGCAGGTAGGAAAGATAAGGCCTATTAACTACAATGAGTAGCTAGAAAAGCTTGAAGGAGTGTGCTTTGGGAAGGGATGCATATTAATAAATAAACATGACTTCAGTAGGTGAATTTGTGCACAGCAACATGCATGCAGAGCATCACTGCCTCTTTCCCTGCAAGCAAACCTGAAATAGGGTTTGTCTCTTGGAGACGTGGTGTTCCAGGTATGAGAATTAGGATGACCTTGAGTTCAAAGTGAAATCCCTGCTTGAAAGCAGGATATGAGGGCCCTTGTGTTCTGGTTGATTAATTCTTGTGATTTCTTATGGAAATAGCCCTTTCATTATTTCATCGATACCAAAATCCAAATGTGGCCCCTATTCAATAGCAAGAACAATGAGCTCGTTGTGATACACCATATAGCACTGACCTTTCTGAAGCAGAACCACAGATCCAGATCTGTAATACTAGGCACAGCGTGCTGATTATGCTGTTGGAGAACTCTGCGGACCGGTTTTCTCTAACTGAGATGAAACCTGGAAAAGCAGCCTATCCTGTAGCTCTGATCTCCCCGGGAGAGGAGACGAGCATCCCTTCTTGCAGCACGGAGGGCGCTCAGGGCGATGCATACATTTGTGTAGTGCCTTCCACTCTCCTCCGTGCCCGAACCGGGGTTTATTTTAACATCTCGGGGCTCATAAGTGAGTGAAAAGCTTTTAGGACCGAAGCGCAGCGCCGAGCCCCCGCCGCCGGCCCTGGGCTCTGACACGGGCTCTGTCTGCGCACAGACGGCTATTGATTTGGCCGGCACAGACGCCGATTCACGGAGAGGGGGCTGGCTAACATCACCCGTGGCCGGGGATTGTGCAGGAGTGCCCGGAGTTGGTGTCCTTCCCCTCGGGGGAAAAATGGGCCACTTCAGAGGCGTCTGTAATATCAAACGCCAGCTGAGGGGCAGGGAAACAGAAGCCTGAGTATGGGCACATTTTTGTTTTAAACGTGTGCAAAAATGTGGTGGTTTTTTTTTACTCTGGGCAGATTAATTACGCTTTTTTTGTTTGGTTGGTTTGTTTGTTTGTTTGTTTTTTCTCCTCTTACTAGTGCGTTTAAGCAACGTTAAATCAAAATGCAGAAAGCTGCTGGATGTGGTCATGCTGTGTCAGGTATTTCAGGCAGCCCCGGTTGTGACCAAAAAAAATCTTGCAGAAATCTAAACTGGGCAAGGCACCCCAGGTATCCAGACACAAATGGCATCCCCCAAGGGTAGTAATTTTTTAGTAATTAATCCCATGTACTTGTTTGGTTTTTATCACAAATAGCATCAGGAAAGCTTAGAAGATATATCAACCTCATTTCCTAGGTGCTTTGATGTGCTGGATATAGAAAAAACAAGGGGAAGCAACCAGATGTGTGTGTTGCTTTTCAGAAGTCATAATTTTTCTTTCTTTGGATACATATTTACATCAAGTAAGTGTTCCTTGCATATAAGGCTCCTAGGGCCAAAATAATAAAGTATTTCTTTCCAAAAGACGACGATAGAACTATATTCACAGATTTGTCATAGAAGGGACCTTAAATCTCTTCTCATTCCAGCCCCCTGCCATGGGCAGGGACACCTTTCACTATCCCAGGTTGCTCCAAGCCCTGTCCAACCTGGCCTTGGACACTTCCAGGGGTGGGGCAGCCACAGCTTCTCTGGGCAACTTGTGCCAGGGCCTCACCACCCTCACAGGGAAGGTTTTTTTCCCTATATCCAATCTAAACCTGACCTCTGTCAGTTTGAAACCATTATCCTTTATCCTGTCACTCCATGCCCTTGGAGGAGTCCCTCTTTGCCTTTATTGTAGCCCCCTGTACGTACTGCAAAGTGCTCTAGAGATATTTGAGATGGTTTTAGATAACCAAATGCCACAGTGCTTGCGTATTAATTCTGGTGTAAGAAGAGGTAAATTGGAGACTGGGGGCAGTTTCTGTGAATTCGTGGGGAAGGTCTCATTTCACTGCCTGAGGGTGATGGGGAATGGAGAGATGCTGTTCTCTAAGGAAGATTTTGACCATGCCTCCAGCAGCAGAAAAGATGCAGAGGACCAGCTGGGGAAGGTGGGGTTTGCATTGCTTCCTGCTCACAGCTTTCAAGGCCAGAGTACATGAAAGTGAGCACTGGCATCAACTGTGAGCAAACAGGACAGTGTGGGCCCTTGAACCAAACAGCAGTTAAAATTTGGAGGCTGGGAAGGGTCGTTTCCACCTAGGGCAGCCCAGAGGACCTAGGGGATCTGCTGGGCAGGGATGGTGGTTCAAGGCAAGGGGAGGGAGGAAAGGCAAGGAGGGAGGGAGGCAGCACTCTCGGGAGAGGTTTCAGGAAAGCTGAGCAATGCGCAGTGTTTGAGGGTTTGGGAAAAAAGAGAAGTGAACATTAGGACTATAAAACTCGATGCCTACTAACAGCTGCTTGCCACAAGTGCTCTGCAGAGAGCTGTGGTGGTTATTTTCCCCCTCTGTTTTTTAATTTATCATACCAGAAGCAAGAAGGCAATGCAAAATAAAAAGGAGCAGTTTTCGATTGCGCCGCACAGTCAAGTGGAAAAATGAGTTAACTGGGACTCCAGTTTAAGATCCATCTAAACCAAGGAGGAGCCTGGCTCCAGGTCATATGGCAGAGCTGTCGGAGCTACCTGCAGGAGGAGAGCTGAGTGAGTTCTGCTCATCAACCTTCAACAAGGAAGGCTGATCAGAAAAAGATCAGAAATTTTTTGTAGACTTTAGAGTGACTGTGGTGTTTTGAATGTACCTTAAGTGTCTGAAGTTCATCTGTGATGGGCAGAGTCCTACATCCTGGCCTTACAAAAACTGTTGGGGTGCACATAAGATTAATGGTGCTGGTGTCAGAGGTATTATCTAGGTGAGGAAAACTTAGCAGATCGAATATGAGATTCTTTTAGAAAGGTTGGTAGAAAAACTTCCTGTGTTTTTTTTCCTTTCCCCGGGACTGATTTAGTCAGGATGCCTGGGAAATAAAACTGAGTCACAGTGTTTACTCTCTGTGAAACCTAATGCTCTCTTTTCCCCTCCCTGAGGTTATGCTCTTGCAAAGGCCAGTGCGTGAGCACTGCTGGCTCCTTGGACACCTCGTGGTCCCAAGCATGGGAATGTGCCTGCGGGAATGGCTACAGGAGATGGGGACTGTTCTTCCCTCCCATGGCCTCCCGTTGTGCTGCACCCACGTGGGGAATGATGGATGGAAAGAGAAACTGCTGGCCCTGATAGCTCTGGTTAGTTTGGGAGTAACGTGCTTTATTTATTGATTTTGCTAAAGAAAGGGTCAGAAACAGCAGGAGAAGAAATACTGCACATTCCAGAATGTTAGAGACACCTGTACCTGGCACTGGGAAACCAGCTGTGCTCTGGGAGAGGCTTCCAGCAGGCAAGCACAGCAGGGTCACCCTCTCCACACTCTGCCTTGGCTGCTCTGGAGAATGACAGCTCATCCCTGTTCACAATGCAGTGCTGCACTGAGGTCTAAAACCCTGCTCAGACATGAAAAATTGTTTTGGAAGTTGATAGGGACCAGCAACACCTGGAGAGTTGTGCTAAATCAATGCTCAAAATGAGAGGTGGCATCAGAACTGGGCCCAAAATAGGGATTTTTAGAAGGACTTTGTTGTAAGAGAAGTTACACGATTACCATAAATGAAATCAGAACAAGGGCATGGTGCCCTGGAAAGGGCCGGAAGATTTGCAGAACTCTGGCTCCCAAAAAGTTCTGGATTCACTGATTACTGGAGAGAAACAGGGTGCTGTGCATCAAGGCCTTCCCACCACCATGAGTATTTATACTTTTTGCATGTGCTCCCCTCTCAGCAGTCTTCCCTTGTCCCCAGCCTGAACTGGTACCTACCTGCAGCACATCTTGCACTCTCATGTGTTGTGCAGTGTTACTTTAGTCCATGGAAAAATTCAAGGGATCAAAATGTTGTGTTTTTCCTGAATTCACCCTAAAATAATATTATCCCTTTTTCTTTGACACGCTAGCTTGCAGGGATACCAAATCCTAAGCAGTGTTTGTGGGTGAGGCAAGTATTCCCCAGAGGTTTGCATTTTCAGTATTGCTCCTATTCTGGGCACCCAGACACAGAGAAAATCAGAACACATTATGCAGCCAGTGACCTTGATCAGGTTCAAAATTATCTTAAACGTTAAACAGTAGCAAGCATGACTTTTATTGTGGGAAGTATTTTATCTGGCATTCAAGCATGGTTGCTGTAGTCTGGGGTCCACGTTTGACTTTTTTTTATGCTTCAGGTTTTTCCAGTTAATTTATCAAAATGACATACAGCTCTGGGGGCAGCTCTGTGGTGTATGATTGACTAAATAATACTCTGAATTTCTGAAAGGCTTTTAAAGTTCACTGCTTTCACACCAGGTGTATTTGTTGTTCTAATGCAGGTCACTTCCTCTCGTAGTTGTGCCATCCTCCAAGCAGAGCCTAGCAGAAACAGTTTCTAATGACATAAATTGGATTTCAGGGTTGAACAGCAATGTCTGAAAGGGATTTTTCTCATCCAAATGCTATTGAGCCAGTTTCTTTGTTTCTTTTTGACACACACATCTGTTTTCAGATGTGATTAACAGATTAAATGGTGAATTTTGGTAAGAGGTTTGGAGGCAGCCATCATTTTGTGGAGTGGCTGCAGGCGTCGTAATATCCTTCTCACTTGATTTGAAATTCACCCATTGCTTTCAGTAGAGAATGAAATAACTTTTTAGACCTTTTAAGTATTACTCATTGCACAGTAATTTTAATTATTGTCAGTTCCTGGCTACTGGTGAAAGAACATGAAATTTGAGTGTCCCATTGTAAATGTGTTTGTATTTCAGACCAGTGCTGAAGAGGAAGGGTTGAAGAGGAGATGTAGCCTGGACAGTGCTGATTAGGGCAGCAAAGTGAGGATGCTGACATTGTTTCAGGCTGGGGCTCATTTCTGTTTCTTCCCAGGGAACGTTGGCATTTCTAGTTCATTAAGTTCCAAAATAGGATTTTAGGCAGAAATTCCAGTTTTTGACAAGTTATTTGTCTTTTCACCTAGGAAAAGACAGGTTTCCTATTGTATTAGGGAATTTGGCAGGAGTGTATTCTCCTTCCCCAGTCATCCATAGTTGTTGCTGCACTTCACTAGGTGATGATATAGTTGTATGCAGGGATTTCTTCCTTCCAAAACCTAGTTTTCTAATCATTTTCTAGCAGCATACCTCAAAAGAGAATGGTTATCTCAGGAATGTGCCAAGGGTTAGGTAAGGACTGAAGGAAATAACAAAGTCAGAGAAGAGACATCTCAGGAACAAAAGAAGAAGTATTTCAGGAACAAAGTAGATTAGGTTGGGGGAAGAAAGTGGAGAACAGTTTCAATGATGTGGAGAGGAAGTGGAGTTGCCTAAGCCACAGTTTCCTTTTTTTCTCTGAAGTAAAAATTCACAGCCTGGCTTAGATCACGTTGTGTTATGTGATCTATTAGCAGACTGCGAGCACTGGCTGTGTACCTTCGAAGGTCGACACAACTTGATGACTGGGTGAACAGCTGTGTTACCGTAACAATTCCTATTTTAGAAAAGCTAATGAAGCATTTGTGAAGGCTTGAGAACAAGGTTGAGAGGAGCGGTGCACCGAACAATAAAGGAGCTTGGGATATAGAGCTTGGGGTACAGGAACACGCTGCTTTCACACCTTAGCCAGAGACAAAATGAGGTGCTGAGAGTGCTTGGTCCTTTCAGTTTGGAGGTCCATGATCATATGCAAGGTAATGTGGAAGTGAGAGGGGTTGGTGTGATATCATCTATGCCTGAGTGAGTATGTCTGGGGTTTTGTAACCTCAGCACACACGTACAAAGCCGGAATTGCTATCACTTGCAAACAAATATGCTTACTGTAAGCAACAGAAAAATATAAGCTCAGAAAGAATTGTGGGAGTAGCTTTTGAAGACGGTGCATGGAGCTTTAAGCTGGCTCCAGCTGACATTAATAGGAGGGGTGTAATAATTCTTTTCATCCCTTCTCCTAATTGCAGATTCTTTTTGAGATGTCTTGATGAAGATTTTTGCAAATCTCCTGAGGGTGACATCTGCTCCTGGTAGGAGGCTCCAAAATTGTAGGTTTTCTTTACTGCCACTGTGCACTCTGTGGAGTCTGCCAAATCTTCCTTGCTTAGTCAAAAATGGGAAGTTTTAGTTCAGTGAGGAGAGCAAGTGTGAGACTGGGGATGTAATTGAAGGAAGTGTACATTGCAGCAGTCACACAAATGTCTGACAGCTTTCTAGCAAACTTTTCTACGTTTTTGACTATTTTAAGTCTGAAAGTCAGTGCCCTGTGACATGCTCCACTTTGGCTCCTTTGGCATTTGCACTCTCTGCAACTGCTGCAGTAGATTAGATTGTATGCAAATCAACCAGGGAGTGGGGCTGATCTGACAATAAATGTGTATTTTAAGTGTAGCTGTTGCATTGGATTAATGTTGTTTATCTTGTGATGGTAGCCATGCATTGGCACATGACATGAGAGATATTAATGATGTGGGAAAAAAGCCCTTTTTAAGGCCCCTTTCTGAGGGGACATGGTGGTGCAAAGTTGAATGTGGTATAATTAGAGCAGTATCTGGTCTGCTGATAAAATAAAGGCAGCTAATTGCCAGCACTTTCATTTTCTTAGTCTCTCTCACTCATCAAAGACTTTGCTCAGCTTGGTAAACGTATCCCTTTCAGGATAAGGTAACTCATGTGAAAGCATTTGCAAGATTAATTTTCACTTACTCTCTGGAGAATTGGGGAAGTTAAAACAACTATGTACGTTCCCATTATTTTTTTGGGCATATTTGCCCACTGGGGCTGTTTTTAAGATGCATAAGCAGTAGGTAACGTAACTGTATAAACAGAAAACCTTCAGACTGTCGAAATGCAGATGCAGAAGTTGCATGACTGAGGGAGGAGGGAGAGACAAGCTGAGGCTTTGGGGACTCAAGGGGCCGGTGTCGTGCGTTACTCACATGGAGACGAGCTCAGCGCGGACGGGCGCGGGCACACGGAGCGGGACGGGCGGCTGCTCACGCTCCACTGGGGCTGGGGGATGTGTTTGTTGGCACATCAGGATAGCGGTGCTGGGATCAGCAACGGCCGCCTCCCATCGACACCCTATAGGCAGGTTTGACCTCTGGTTTTCCAGGGAAAAATGATGTACAAACACACCGCCGTGGAAAAGCTGCCAAGCTGCGGCCCTGACAGGTGCGGGTAGGGAGGCTGAGTGAATGAAGGCTCTGTTTTTGATGAAACAAACCATGCAGCGTTGTTGAACAAAGCCAGCCTCTTCCCACGTACAAGGCCTGTTAGGAACTTTTCAGCTATCGTTTATTTAGACAGGAAGTATATTCTCCTTTTACAGTAATTTATTGGCTGATTTATAAAGGTTGTTAGTTAAATTTTTTGGAGTGGGGAGGGGACTGAAAAATGGAGACGAACAAGCAGCTAACTGAAAAGCCAGCCCTTGTTGCTCGAGCTGTGGCCCATGCCACTTTCCAAACAGGAGTGTTAGTAAAAAGAGTCAGTTATTTCGGTTGGTTTTCTTTCAGCTTGTTGGAAGCTACATGGTTCCTGTGCCACTCCACATACTCTGATGAGATTCCTGAATTCTCTGCTAGTTAAATCAAAATTTTGAAGTTGGTTAATGTTTTAATAGGGAGGATTTGTTAGCTTGGGTTTGGAATCTGCTTAGAGGCATAAATTTGGTAGGCTAAAGAAATAATTAACATATGTAGATGTTTCCTGTTATGTGGAACTTCATGAGTTTGTGAAGTCCATTTCTATGGAAATAACCTGGCATTGTTAGCATCTTCCTCAAAGATTAATGCCAAGGTTCTGTTATTTATTAGATATTCTTTTATTTAAGGGAAGAGAAGATTATAGGATTTTTGCCAGCCTGTATCACATTTAAGTCTGTTAAATCCCCTGTATCTCTCCAAGGCAGAATACCAGAGGCTTGGAGGAAAGTGTTAAACCTGTGAAGCTGACATAAAAGATAATATGGCCATAGGCTTCACCCTGAAGCTTTAATAGTGAGACACTGCCTTTCCCACCAAGGTTTACAGTTTAATATCACTCCTGAGACGTGCTGTCATTAACCATGACTTTGGAACTAAATCCTGTGTCTTGTTCTATCCTCGGGACACTTTGAGGGCTTACAGTGTTTATAGTCTGGAAACCAGAAGTTTCATGGCATCACCAAGACTGCAGTTATTTCAGTGCATTAATTCTCATACACTGTCAGCTGCAGTGAGGTGAAGGGGCCAGACCTCCTTCACTTGTACGGCACTGCTACCCTATGAAACACCAGGAAAACGGAATAGAGACTGCTCAGGATTACTAAACTTGGGGAAAATTATACTACTTTTGGTATATGTTACATTACTTCTTTCTGGGGCACGCAGAGTTTTTTTGTCAGCTCTCCCTATTGTGTAATGGTGCCATAAAAATTGATGTTGACTGCTTGGGCTGTCCTTCCTTCATAGTTTCTTCTTGAGAGCCTGTGTTCATTTTACCCATTGTAGGCTCTGCTGACCTACTGTATTCATCAAAGAAAATAAGAAGAAGAGTCATTATGGAGTGGTATTTTCTGTGTCTGTGGAGCCCACATGACAAAGATCCCCTCCCTGATTAATCTCTTTGCAAGAAGAATAAGAGCAAGGATCATGTCATTTAGGAGGTGAAACCAGTTTTGGAATTGTGAAGAAAACTTGCTAGGAGTAAAAGAGGGGCAAAAGTTTAACTGCCTTGAAAGCAGGGCTTAGTCTTCAGCCCACTGTGGTTCAGGGACTTTTTCTTGGAGAGGCAGCGGCCTCAGGTGATGGCGCCCCTCACTCTTCTGTCTCCTGGAGGATCTGTGCTTCTCTGAGCATGTTGTGTTCTGTGCTTCTGGGTGTAAGTAAAAATTGAAGTTCAGTTTGCCCTTTCAGTCCCAACAGAACTGAATAGGAGAGGCTGCAAAACAAACACTGGGTGGAGCTGAATGAAATTTTTGTGTGGGATGTGGAGTTCCGCAATGTTTAGTAACAATAACAGGCTGGAAAATAAAAATAACCAACTTGTGTAAGCTAGCACCTGTGACAACTATAATTTTGCTCTGGTCATGAGATGATCACCATATAAGAGGCCTTAACTCCAGTTTCTAATTTTGTAATTTCTAAGCAATTGTAACTGTCAAGTGAGCTCACTGTAAGCTATTGTATAAACCCTTGTAACGTGGCTGGCAAAGGAAGTGCCGATGGATGCTGGAAGCGTAAAGGATGTTTAACTGTGGCATCTCATATTTATATCTGCCTCAAACCTCTTATTAACCTTCCCATAATGGATTGTCTGCTGTTCTTACTCAGGAAGGCACTCAGGCTTGTGCTTAGCTTTGAGTGGATTTGCAAATCTCACTGAGCTCTGTGGGAATTAAATGTTGCTTAACTGCTGTGTTCATCTGAGACCTTGATTCAGTGGCCACTCCTTTTGACCCACAAGTTTTTCTTTCATGGTCAGCTGTCATGATCTTATGTCTTTGATTCCCATCTGCAACAAGTGCCCAATGCAGCTCTACCAGACTTGTCCCAGGTGTGCCTTTATCTTTTTCATCTCGTGTAGGCTGTAGTCTTTCAAGAGGTTATCCTTAGTCTTGGGTCTCACTGACACCAGTGAGGAGCTCTCACTGTATCCGTGCAAGGCTTTGGAGCACAAACTTTTGCTTTTAGCTGCCATCTGTGAAAATTTAAATATATATATTTATACACGCATGACAACATGATATGTACATCTATGTAAACATACGCATGTATGTGTACATACATTGTTTTTGCTGTTTGGTAAGCAGCATTTTTTGTTATGTTTCTGAGGCAAGGACTAGAAACATCCACTTCACAGGTATCTACTTGAAGAGAACTACCATACAGAGGCTATAAATTATATAAAAAGTGTTTGTTGTTAAACTGTGATAAACTTAGCTATAGGGAAGCAGCTGGCACTTTATTGCTGACGAGTTCCTTTGTGTTTCCCTAAAGCTCTAGCCAGACAACGGCACATTTATAACTTTTAAAAAATTAAATGTGGAGTAGAAAGAGCCATGTTGGATTTGAGATGTGAGGCACTCCAGTGGGATTGCTTCAGAGTCGTACAGCTGGTTACGCATCTTGTGAAAGCCTTTCTTCTGCCTTTCGTTCTGTGTTTGGATGAGTTGATTTTCCTGGGAAAGGGTAGTGTGAGTGATTCCTGCAGAGCCTCTCAGCACCTTTAAGAAAAATGGATAAGCCTGGAAGTGGAGATGCCCATTCAAAAACTATTGGTGATTCCCTTTCGTGGACCAGTGGTGACCGTGGCCGTTTACACTCGGTAATTGCTGGACTTCACCATTGCTGCAAGCCTTCTGCAAAGTCTCCCATTGGAGTTTGGGACTGCTCATATAAATATGCAGATACATCCTTCAGCCCAGAAATTTAGCAGAAGAATCTGCTTAATGCCTAATTACATCCAGTTTGATATTAAGCTAATTATGCTTTATTTGAATTCATATATTTAAAGTCAGTGTATTTTCTCTTCAGAGTTTCAGTTTCTTTGCAGTGTTCACATATGACTATCTGAGAGAAGGCCTTGGTTGTGGCTCTTAAACAGAAAGAAAAAAACGTATTTCCAGAGGCATCTAAGTATCTCTCAATAGTTCAGCTGTGATCTAACGTGTCTAGTGTTGTTACAGGCAGAGGAGCAAGGCACAAGCCAAATAGTTGCCCAGGAAGTGAAAGCGGCGTTGGGTGAGCTGGGAACTGGTCCTGCTCCCCTTGAGACACAAACTGATGTTGTCACTCTGCTTATGTTTCTCCTTCCCTCACAGCTGTGGCACAACAGCGTGAGCTGGATGTTTTCCAGTAAAATAATCAGAAGTGAAATGGCTTATAACATTATGATTTAAAATACCATCAGTAGGTTGGAGCTGATGTGCCTGTGTTAGAACTGCGTCGTCTTGAGCTGCCTGTAGATGTGAGGAAGATGCCGTGCTCCTCTGACTGTGTCATAGCTGCCTCATTTCTGGCCTTTGATCCTTCTGGTGTTTCTGCCATACTGGTACATGCAGTGCTACTCTGATTTTTCCCTTCTCTGTTGGGTGGAGAGCTGGCTAGCACAAATACATACTTGGTGCAAGCCCCCTGGAGATGGATTGAGGAAATGGCAGCGTTTTCATGTAGAGAAGTAAGGCTCATGCGAGCAAGAGGCAGCACGTTGGTTATGGTAGTCGTGCGTGTCTGAAACCCACTCAAAAATGAATATTTAATGTTGCATTTCAGTATGCTGCTAGCAAAGGCTTGGAAAATGCTGTTTATTCTGATTTCGGTGCCCATGTCCTATGGGCTTGCTAATGCAAGTCTTTGAAGGCAGATAAGAGGCCAGCACTGGTGTCTGTAAAGCACTATGTGTCAGTGGAGTTTGCTTGGTATTTTTGCAGTGTGTTCTAGGCCTAGAAATTCAAATCAGAGCAGGGCTGAGCAGACACACTGCTCTGACTTAATCCTGAGTAGTCGATGGGATGCATTTTCCATGCCAAGTTCCCTTTTGCAGCCAGTGCATCTTCCTTGAGTACAGAAAAGGTGGAGGAACAGCAGTCTCGTCACACAGGTGATGGCACTTCAGGAGGATGAGTGTTCAGACACAGCTGCGGCCTGGCCTCAGCTGTGGGTAATTTCTGGGATTGCTGGGTGGGGCTGGAGAGCGCTTAAGTCAGCCTAGTTGGCTGAGGGGCCCTTAGCCCTCAGGTGGGGAACAGGCGAGGAGATGTCTGCGAAAAGCACGGCGAGATTTTTAATATCTTGTTCTGTGCTGTGGAGCAAAGGAAAAATTTCCTGGAAAGCAGGGAAGGGTGAAATGCGAAGTGGACTTGCATGGATTGGAGGTAAGTCCTGGCAACTGTGGAGCAAAGATCTCTCTGGGCAAGTGGGAAGGCGGTTGTAAACCTGAGGAAGAGTTTGTTTCTTTTGTAACTTGTACCATTGTGGACTGTACGTGTTTCATTATATGGTTGCAGTAAGCTCACCTGTGTTCCGGAGTGTAAACCATGGCTAATAAAACTGGTGCCCATGGTAGGAATGAAAGCACAATTTGAGAAATTCTGTTACTGCTCTCTAGCTTGGCTGTCTATCAGGAATTGCATAGAAAACAAACCCCAGCAAATGAAAGCAGCTTGCCTCAAAGTGCACATTTGCTGTGGAATAACTTTGTGAGCGGGCTTTCCTCTCCTTCTGGTCTTGTCAGCGCTCAGTTTGAAGTCTCAAGGCTCAAGTCGGTTTTTTTTTTATCCCTGTGGTAAGGAATGGCAATGCAGTAACCTTCAAAACATGTGAGTAAACACCACTTCTGAGTCAGAAAGCAGTGTAGGTGAAATGGCTTGGCCAAACTACCCAGAATGCAGACAAAATGTGCTTGGTCACAACTCAGGTTTTATAGGTGTGTAAAAAGAATGGAGCTCTCTCTGGTGGGTTTTAAAGAGCTGGGGGAGTGAGTTACTGACAAGTTGTCTTGGTACTTCTAAGGCAAGTCTGCAAAGTGTCTCCTGAAGGGGTGAGTGTCCTGGTTTCAGTAGGGATGGAGTTCATCATTTTAGTGGCTGATACAGTGCTGTGTTTTGGATTTAGGATGAGAATAACATTGATAACTCACGGAGGTTTTAGTTATTGCTGAGCAGCGTTTGCGTGAAGTCAAGAACTCTTCAGGTTCTCATGCTGCCCTGCTAGTGAGGAGACTGAGGGGGCACAAGAGGCTGGAGGGAGACACAGCCAGGATAGCTGACCCAAGGGATATCCCACACCATAGGGCATCAAGCTCAGTGTGTAAACTAGGAGGAAAGCCGGCGGGAGACCACTGGTTGGGCATTGGTCAGGGAGTTGTGAACAATCGTGTTGTGCAACACTTGTTGTGTATTATTTGTATTATTAGTATTATTTCCCCCTCCATTTCTGTTTTGTTAAACTGCCTTTATCTCAGTCCATCAGTTTTGCTATTTTCTCGCCCTAGTTCTGTCTCCCCTCCCGCTGTGGAAGGGAGTTCTGTATTGAGTGAGCAGTTGTGTGGTGTTTAGCTACATGCTGGGTTAAACTGGATCAATGAGTCTATACTGAAGGGTGTTTGTGTCTTGCCCAGCTGTGAGTGAACATGTGTAAGAGAAAGTGTGATATAGGAAAGGTTATCCTGAAGGCATGTTTAAGGAGAATGAGCTAGGTTTTGACTAGTGAATTGAGGGTTTCCATTTTATGAGACAGTGTTGCCTTTTTCTTTGAGCAAAATTGGGCCTGTGGTGGTATAAGTGTGTTTATATTTGGAAAAATCTGATATGTGACCTGATGGGGAGCAGAAGGCTGTGCAGTTTACTCTCAAGTCTTAAAAACTGTTGTATCATGTAATCTCTTCTGTAAAATTCATTATGCCTTGCCTTATGAGTGGTAGGTTGCTGCTTTTGCTCTCGCTGTGGAAGGACAGTTTTGGGACTCCTGGGATGTTAAGAAATTCTTATTGCCAACGTGAGTCTACTCTGCCTATATTACTCTTGCTCTGGTGCCAGCATTGTATTCAGCAAGTTCAGTTTGGGGCTTTTTGTTTATTTTGTGAAAATTTAATCTGTCTTCTTGGTAACATATATGTAGAAAACAACTAAATGGCCTCTTAATCTTTATATTCTGAGTCTGAATAAGTTGAGTTCATGAGTTTGCCCTCTGAATTGGGTTCCTTGGTTACTCTGCACACCTTTCTGCACAGTCTGTTTCTGTTTGAAACCATCTGCATGAAGGAATTTCCTGTGGCTTTCTCACAAGGCACTAACACAGGTCTTTTTCCACCTCTGGAGAGACTGCTGCCTCATAGTATTTTCATGGGAAAATCAACAAGAAAAACCCCAAAGCAACAAAAACCCAGAAGAAAACAAAACAAATCCCAACCAACCAAAAATCTCCCTGCTCCTTCCCCTCCTCCCTCCTCCAAAAAACCAAAACCAAACAAAGACCAACACCAGACTCAAACAATCACTGTTTCTTCCTTGCAATTGTGTCTTTGGTGTGTTCCAGTCAGTTTCTCATTTCCTGGGTTGTTCTCTTCCTTTTCTTTTTTGGGTGCCACAGATGTATTTTTCATGTGTAAAATAAGTACTTGCAGGTCTTGAATTGTCCATGTTGCCTTTCTGCTGTTACAGCTTTTGTTGTCTGCGGGTGAACTTCAGAATCATTCCCAATGACTTCTCTAGTTTTTGTACTAGTTGAGGTGTACTTCCTGCATAAATTCTGCCAGATATTTACTTAGTGCCCATCCTTATAGATCCTGTATCCTTTCATGTTTGTTACAATTCTCAGATGTTTTCTCAGTACTGTAATCTTTTTTCCCTGTACTGCTTGCTTGTAGTCAGAGAGAAATCGAACAAAACCCTCAAATCTGTTTTCCTTACAAAACATCCTGGTTTTCTTTCTGGAAGAATCACGGACTTCTTGATCTGCTGTTGCACCACTTAAGCTCATCTCTGTGCTATAGCAGAGCTCAAAGGCAGGAGGATACCTTCCCCTATTAGGGCTGTTCCACTCTCAATGTACAGCCACCACCTGAATGCACCAGCAGTCTTCAACCGTGCAGGAACATGCTGATGTTCATCCACGCCCAAGGAATACAGAACGGGAAAGGAACAAGTCCCAAGGAAGCTCCCTTGGTGATTTTGTTGTTGTTCTCAGCTTTTTGACTTCTCAGCAGGAATTACTGGCTTTTTGCATTCCTTCCTGAAAGCCAGCAAACCCACAGTGGTAGTTCAGTTTTCTGGTTGAGAGGGAGGCCCTACAAATCTTGCAGATACCATCCTCAAAAGACATATGTAGCTACATGTCTGAGTTGATTTCAAAGTGTCTTCCGTAATCTGGATAATAATCTACTATTTACAATTAGATGTCGTTCCAATTTCTTGAATGCTCAAGCAATCATTTTCTTTGGTAATTGAGTTCCCCTTAGAATTCCACTATTCTGATCTCCTGCTCAGAAAACTAAGCATATTAATTTGAAAAGCTGCATCAATGCCTGGCCAGGGTAATGGCAGCGGAATAATTTAAAGGAAATCTCTTACAACAGATTTATTTTTATCTAATAAAGCTTTCCCTGATGGTTACGCTGCATGCCATGAATATGATACAAGTGCTGAAGTCTGCATGTGTGTGCTTGCATGTGCAATTTGGTTGGATTTTAACATTCCAAAATACCTTTTTTGTATTTTTTTGTAAGTGGTTAAAAACCAATTTTTTAAGTTTTTACCATTCTGTTTTTATGATGAATTTAGGGTAAAGGAATTGTGCTGAGAGAAGCGATACCTTCTGCCTGCAGGATTATGCACGTATAGAATGTATTTATGCACACTGGAATAAAAGTCATGTTCCAGTCTCTAAATGGAGATGAGGTTGTGTTCTACTAGGTGTAGGGCAAACAATTAATAAGGGACCAAAGGCCTTGACAAAGAGCTTGTAGCTTAGCAAGGCAATAAAGGAGAGGAGAAAACAGAGGTATAGAGGGATGAAGCTACCTCCAGTGTCATGCAGCTGGTGGTAGAGCCTCAGCCATCCAGGTAGTGGTTGTTGGTGTTTGATAACAGTGAGTATAAGCCTTGATCCGTCATGTCAGCAGCCATGTCTGGTTTATTACCTAGCTGAACTAGGTAGTGTAGTTCTAGTTCACCAGAATGATATCAAATACCCTTTTTCCTCCTGGGGGTTACCTGTCATGAATATCTGTGTATATTCAGACCAAGTAGCGGATGCCATTATCATGCGAGATATGTCTAGAGAATAGTCTTCAAACCTTGAGTTCTACCTTATTAATTAGAGCTGTTGAGCTCTGGGCTGAAAGTTGAATGATGGGCCTGCTGTGTTTCACACTGATGGAGTTACTCTCCCTATTTTACTTGATTTTATTTTTTGGGTTATTGTTCCTCTGTTGTTAGACCTGCTGGAGTATTTTGTGAATTGTATGCTTAAATAAGATGTGAAGAAGCTTAAACAATAAGCAGGTGATTATCTGGGTCCCTGATATATATGGATATATGGAGTTTGTGCTTGTTTTACATTTCTAGATTGGACTTTTGTTTTCACTCATCACAAGGTCAAGTGGCATAATCTTGCATTTTCAGAAGAACTAGGTGGCCAACTTCCATGGAAGTTGACTGGAGTATGTGAATCTATACTTCTTGAGATCCCAAATGTAATTTGGGCCTGTTTTCCTTTCTTGTGTATTTGATAGTTTGAACTTAATGAGACCTAAGGATATAATAGAAGGCAAATTACTTGAATCAGCATAAGAGAGGAAAACATCAGAAATGTGGCTCACAGTGGAACCAAAGTACTCTAGGGATGCAGAGCTAGTTATGAATGAAAGATCATTCCTTTTCAGATTTGCTGCACACCCCCATTTTCTATGAAAATACAGATGAATGCCTCTGTAAATATGCATTGTATGTCAACAGTTATGGAACACAGTGGTGTTAGCTTTTTGGTATTTACAAGTAGTTGCTGTAGAGGTTGTGCACAGTAATCCTACAGCTGCAGTGTTTCATACAGAACTTTCACATCATGGCAACCAGATGAGTGATGTTTCAGATGTCAGATTTTCAAAGGAAAACTGGAAATGCGAAGCCCTGTTCAGAACCTCTCCTTTCCTCTGCCACTAATACTGATGAGCTGAAACTATTTCAGAAAAGAGTCTTATTTTCCTAGTGAAAATTCTAAGCAGCGCCAAAGATCGATCCTCCTTGTCATTCTCCCTGTCACCTAGAGCATGGACAAGGAGATCCCTGGACTGACCAGAGGTCTGAAGCATGGAGTATTTCAGTTGGAAGGGACTTAGAATGATCATCTAATCCAACTGCCTGATCACTTCAGGGCTGACCAGAAGTTAAACCATGGCATTAAGGGCATTGCCATTTCTCAGTGGAAAATGCTGTCTGTAATTCCTAGGATGGAGGAGTAGGATTTGGGTCCCTGCTTCTGGAGTCTGTGCATAAGGAATAACAGTGCTTTCTCCTCTAACTCAAAACAGCTTTCTTCCAATGTCTTGATGCTTGCCTTTGTCCTGTGGTGATTCTTTGCTCATACAGTGATGTGAATTCATCTGGAGCGATGTTTGTAGTGACATAGAGACTTGTGTGTGCTTGCTGATAATGTGGGATTTTGTACTGCAATAAAGCAAATGGGGACGTCAGACTCAGTAGCTGAAAGGGGCTGATTTCCCACCAAAATTTTAACTGAGTTACTAACTCAGGTACAAATTTGACTGTATGCAATGGAAAAAACATGTCTCTGTACCTAATGTAGTACCCCGTCTAGGTACTACAGCGTACTCAGGTACAGCAGGGCCAGAGGCTTAAATCAAAGCACAAATAATCCTTGTAATATATGAATAAATAAACCCAAGGAAAATAGAGTGTATGTACCTAGCCACAACTTTGCTATCACTTTTCTCCTTGCTGGGTTGGCTTAATGTGATGTAATCATAAGAGGCTGAATATTAAGGCACTCTTTTTCTGCTTCCATCAGCGAAGTCACTTTTGGTTTCGGCATTGCATCCCTTCCACCAATCACAAATGTCTTGGCAAAAGCACATTTATTATATATATAGAAACCAACCCATCCTTGGCACATTTAGTTTCTGTCTCCTGCCTCACTTTATTGGATGATAGGACAAGCTACCTGTGTCTGTGCAGGTATGTGTATAGATGTGGAATCATAAATATTTACCTAATATTGAAGGTGGCATTTTGTGTAAAGCAGGGTAAAGCTGCAGAAGCCAAGCTGCTGTTTTTTGCCAGTGTGTTTTCCCTAGTTCTTGCTGTCAGGAATGCTAGTGTTTTTCTTGGTATGTTCCCCATCTCTTTCCTGTTGGTATATAGGATCCGTTGCTACCAATATTTACCAAATTGTTTCATGGGAGGGTTTACAGTTTATTTTAGTGGAATCTTTATTCTGTTGGACAAGAGCATTGCTTGCCTATGGCTTTGAAGGTGATGGTGATCTTGAGATCTCTCCTGTTTCCTTGTGCCCTTTCCTCCTTGCCAGCCCAGGCTGGCAAGGGGCATTGTGCTGAAACACCCAGGGACCGTTCCCTCCAACAGAGTGAGACATCTGAGGCAGCTGGCTCTGCTCCTTCCCTGCAGTTGCCTTCCTCCTTCAGCAGGAGATATCTGGGTTGCTTGGCTGCTCTCCTCTGCACCAGCTGCCGACTTGACCCCCTCACTGCCAACCCCTTCCCCACAGCAGCATCCCACAGCTTCCCTCCCCTTGCCCACTAATTCTCTATGAATTAACGTTTTGGATAGTTTATTTCTGTTTCTGTGTGAATTGTAATAATGTGCACACCTGTGCAATGTGCATCTCCTGGTATGTGTGCTTTTGACTTGGGCTGGTGCATTAGCCATTTCAGATTGGCAGTAGTAGTCTCAAAACCCATGTGTGGAGTTCTCCAAGTGTAGCCCTCATGTTGGAATGGGAGTTGGCATCCTATTTGGGGAAACTGCCTTTGATTTTATGTGGTGGACTCCTGTGGCTCTGTCCCCAAATTAATGGAGAAATGAAAGGTTTTTGCACATTTTGGAACTGTAGACTTAGAGGTGACGATAGGTTAAGAAAAATTTACATTCCTTTCATCCTCTCCCTGATGTATTGGCCCCCAGAGAGTAGATGAACTGTGTCCTTAGGGCTGGCAGGAGCTCTCTTTAAAAAGTAGAACCCTTCTGTCTTGTTCTTAGAAGCTAGACAAAGTGTGTCATGTAGGAAGGGGCATGACTCAGGTAGGGGTGGGGAAAGAACAACTGTGCTGAAATAAAGGCACTAACAAGATCCATTAGGCCATCTAAGAAGTCCTTGATGTCCTCTGTGGTTGTGTCAGAGCTCTACATAAGACACTTGAACTTGGCAATGGACTCTGGAGTTCATTTGGTGTTTGCTTTGTTGTTTGGGGTTTTTCTTTCTATTTTCTCCTTTTTTTTTTTTTTTAAACATGCCAGTGTGTTTTTTATAGCAAACATCAGGAACTGAGTATGTACCCTGCACCAAGAGCATATATTTGTTAATATATTTCGGCATTCATACTGTGTCAAGTATTGAATATCTGCTTTCCACTCCACTGGCAAGTCCAAGGAAATGGCAGGACATTGGAGAAGCATTGATTTCTAGCTCGTGTCATTAAAAGTGCATTATAAAGCTTGGCACAAGGTTTGTCTTAATCCATCTTTTCACATCCTTTAGAGGAGAGAGAGAGAGAGATGAGTGTTGTCAAATCACCAAGTGCCTCTTCTGTACAAAGCTCCCGCATCTGATTGCAGGGGTGGCCGGGCAGAGCTGTTCTTCCAACCTCCTATCAGTGATCAAAAGCGAATTGAGATGCCGTCCTTCCAGCCATCTGTTGACTTCGGCATCTGCTGGGGTGAAGGATGGCCATCAAGATGTATCTTCCCTTACTTCTTGTATGACAGGGAATGTCATCTTGCTCCCTAACGACAGGTAGATGTTGATTTAGCTGACTGTTCACTTTCCGTGTTCTAACAGTAAACACTAAGTGTGATGGAAAGAAATACAGCAGTAAAACTGAAGGACAGAGGTAGGATGGGGGTTGGAAGGAGAGGCTCATAACTCTTAAAAATTTGCTTGTTTTGCTTTGGCTAAATGGGGTTTAGTGGGATAAATTTTACAGGACATAAATCCTGGGAACTGTGTTTTCCTCATGGTGCTGCCTGGAGTGAAATGTGCAAACTTAACCCTGTTCAGTTTTCTGAGGCACCTTGTGGGGGGTTTAAAATCAGGTTATTTTCAGATTTGTTCCTCTTTGTTTGTTAGGAGTTTTTTCACTTCCAGCCTTGTGTTTTACAGCTGTTCCTTAGAGGTCTGGTGCTTCCACTTGTGTCTTACTTGATATGTAGCTGTGTGTTCATTTTTTTCCCAGGTTGAAGAGGTATAATATGTCATTTCTGCCAGTATTTGTCTGTTTCACCCAAGACAATCTAGTGCTCATCTTAGAGTCCCTTTCTCATGCTGACAAGTACCTAAAATCCTGTATTGGCAAGCCTCTTAGCTATCGTGTTTCAAATACTGGCAATATAAATATAACCTTTACGTATATGTACGTGTAGAAGCATGCATTAATGTATGTATATGTGTGTAGGTCTGTGTAGGAAAAGTGAAGTGATGATTAAAAAGAAGAAATCCACAAACCAAGTGTGTCTTGAAAGGGACCTAATTATAAAGAGACAATAAACTGTTTCTAATTAGACCAAAAAACAGGGTAACCTTAATTTTTAGCACTTCTTGACTCTGTAGGTCCTCATCAGTTGTAACTTGCAGATAATGCAAAGAGACAGTTTTTTGTCTCCATATATATATATATATGGAGGTTAGAGCTACGAATTTCTGGAATGCCATAGTTAAAGAGAAGGCATATTCAAGCTGTTGGTAGCTTGAAAAATAATAATGCCTGGAGCTATACAACCATCAACTTCCTCTTTCAAACTAAAAAGAAGAATATCCTGCTCTCCGTTAGAGAGAGAGAGGCCAAGCTGGAATGCTGAATGAAAAATTACTTTTTGAGGAGTATTTTAAAAAATGAACCATCTGGGTCTGAATTCTTTCCTGACACTTAAAAATTATCCTGTTTTTGTCAGGATGAACTTGTTGCTCAGTTCCTGTCCATCAGCTGACACTACACACTCCAAGCGGGCAATTTCTTTCAGCGCTTTATTGACAAACCACTTTTATCCAAATGCCAGCGGCAGTGTGGGTGCAATTCTGAGCAAGAGTGATGGGGAACCTGCTCACAGCCACTGGGGACTCCGAGGTGAATTGGCTGCAAAGCTTGTCTCTGCATGAGTGAGAGATACCATGCAGCTTGTGTACACTGGGTAGGAGAAATCTAATGATAAAACGGAGTGAAGTGGGAGTTGCAGTAAGTATTTGCTTGCTGCAAACACAACAGTTGTTGACTTTGGTGAAAGGGCAGCTTTGAGGGGCCTGGATGTTTGTCACAGCGCAAGTCCAGCCAGCCGATTTCCATCCAGAGAGGTGGTGTTGGTGTCTGAGTTATGTTTTCCTCAGAAGTGAGGCGTGGTGAAAGTTCTTTGCAGTGCAGTAGTTTCCTGAGCGAGACTTTGAGTGCAGTGTTTGTCAACAGTTTTTTTGCTTATTGAAAAAATTGTTATGACAATAAAAACAGGAATTCAAGACCAGAACTAGAGAAGTTGGGTACTAAAATATACATATAGGCCTCAGGGGACCATTTATCTCTTGTAGAAGCTTAGTCCAGCTGTTTTGTGCATGTTCAGAGTTGATTCAGTTTGCTGACTGGTGTATACACAACTGGCACTCTGTTAGCAGGGTTAAATGCTGCTTCCTAGTGCTGGGGCTAAGTAGAGACCTGAGCTTGATTCGACTTTAGGATGCAGAGCTGAGATCAGCTTGGGCAGAGGGTTCTTGCTCTTGTGCAGGCTGCAGGTTGAAGACGGCTTAGGGTTGGTCTCTTGTGTATGAAGGTTGTACCTTGCAAGACTGGGCTGTAAAAGCACCAGGTACCATAGATAAGCCTTTCTCCTCTTGGTCACATGGAGAAATGGCATTTGGATTGGCCTTATGTTGCCCCAAGATCTGTTTAGATGTTCTTGACTGTTGAACAATTACAGCTTCAGTGGGGATGGATCATACAGAGGCTTTTCTTGTAATAGCAGATCAGCTTTATCAGAGATGTGGAGTCATGTGTTTGCACTGCAGTATTATATGTAGGTGTGTCTTTCTCTTCTAGAGGGCTCGGGTAGTTGTTTTTGTAAAGGCATGCAAAAATATATCAAGAGGCATTTAAAAAAAAAATTGGTAGTGAATTTGGACACTGAAAATGTAAGTCTTGTTATTAATCTCAAAAGCTGTGAAATATAATCATCTCATGGAGAATTATTGCCTCTTAACAGCTCCATCTAAGACTGCATTATTAGCTGAATAGTCTCATTTTTGCTGGACATTTAACCTTATGTACATGTAATTTATGGTGGATTAATTTAACAAGTTTTAAAACTTCCAGAGTAGAACAGGGGTTGTGATCCCCATCCTGACTGTGAAAAAGCTTTATTCCTGTTTGCTCTGTTTCCCTCTCCTTTGTGCCAGACTCTTTTGTGGCAGTTCACGATACCTCCAGTGTGTGGCTACCTGTAAAAGCCAGCAGTGTGCTTGGATAGAGTAGCAAAGTGTTGTGTGACTGTTGGCAAAGGGTATAATTTACTCTGTGCTCATCCCACACAGGCCCAGGGCGTCTGATCCACATCAGATCTGGAGCTCATCTCTGAGTTATGCAGTTGCCTGCAGACTGGGGTGGCCTTGATCGTTTTTGTTGTCCTTGAAATATTCTGTGTTTTTGTGCACGTGTGATTTTTTTTTTTGTTGTTGTTGTATGTTGTTCTTCTTGGTGGAAGGCAACTGTCTTTTGATATACAGCAAGCAGTCAGGTGAACAGACAAGGAAAACCAGGGTGTAGTGGTGGTGGTGGGGGAGATGAAGAAACATGCAGAGGGAATCACTCTGCTGTGCTCGCAGCAGCAGTACTGCTTTGCATTGATTTCAGCTACTATCTGAGGCCTGTTGCCACTAAGAAGGTAGTTCATGTGGCAGTGGGTGCTTCAATATCTGGCCTGTTCTCTTCCTGAAATGCCCATTTTCTCATTGGCATGCATGGCTGGGTGCTATGACAGAGATGGAAGCCTGGAAGAACACCTCCAGCCATAAGTAACCCCTCAAAAACCTGTAAGAAATTAACTCAGATTTTCTATCTAACTTGGATCATTAATTAATTCTATCTCTGCCCCTATTACACAATTAGAAATATTGCCAGTGTCCAAATGTGCGATTACTACATCTGTTAGGAAAGGGAAGAAACAAAAGAATTAATGTTGATGATAATTTATACTGACGTACCAAGGATGGGGAAAGCACTCGGGGCACTGAAGACCTGGCTGAGGCTTTCAGCTGAACATTTGGAACGATCTAATGATTTGGACATTGTTCTTCTGTCTTCTCCTACTGTTTTTCTTCACCCCCTGCCACCCAGTGACCCAAAAGTCTTTTAAAGTACACTAGTATACTGTTTACACATCAACACTGGAAAATATTCCAGGACTTTACAAAGATTTGGTTAGCAGGGAAGTCTTTCAAATAGCAATAAATAAATCTGTAACTCTTTAAATAATCATTTTTTTTAAATTAGCATTTTGAAGGACTTTATGAGGTCCTGCATATAACATGCCATGTTTCTGTCCCCGTGACTGTTGGGTGAGACCAGTTTTCTCCCCTTTCCATGGCAAAAGGGATCAGTGCTTAGGGAAAGGAGGCAGCCTGGCCTGTCCTACAGCATCCCCCTCCACCCACAGTTGTTTAACAGTGTGAGATCCCTGCCTACCTGCTGTCCATGAGTTTGTTCAGTGCCTTTTGAGTCACTTGGCACTGCCTGTCTCCCCAGCCTTGTGCCAGCAGCAGGTCTCAGGTATTCACCTCTTCCTGTGCGTATTTTTCATTTTATCTCTTCTAAATTAGTCTTCTTGTTATTTCATCAGTTCCCCCTACTTTTTGTTCTGCAACACTTGGCAAACTGTGCTTCCTTACACTGCTCCACTGCACCTATGTTTTTGTAAACCTTAGAACAGCAAACTCTCTTCAGCTTTCTGCCCCTAAACGGGGTAGTCTGAACCCTTTTACTCTCTCCTTGTGCAAGACAGCAGCTCCATCCCCTTTGTCCTGCCACTTGCCTTTACCTAACTGCTGCAACATTCTCGAGAGCAGGAATGGGCACATGCCAAAGGCTTGTGAAGCAGCAAAGCAACACCTGTCCTTTTCACAGTGTACCTCCAGATGATTCACAGCATTTTGTTGATTCTTTTTGTGAAGGCCACTGCACAATGAGCCAATGATTTTGAATAACTGTCAGTGATCACTCCAAGAGCTGAAGTTGTGAATCCAGTGAGTTCATCATTACAAAGGCATGATTTAAGTCATTATCCCTACGTGTATTACCTCTAAGCTTATTTAGTGAGGCTCAGCTGCCTCTTCCTTGCCTGCTCACTTGACTTTTTGGCTTTATGCTGGTGTTCTTCACCATTGCTGTGACATTTGACTACCCACAATGGTTTAGTTTTACCTGCAGCCTCTGAGATTTCACTGTTTCTCCCTTCTCCAGGTCTGTGATGAACGTACTGAATGAAATCCTCACATGTATCCCTGGGGGACCCTGGTGCCAGCTTTTCTTCATCCCTAAACGTTTTGCTTCTTAACCAGCTTTTGGTCCATAAAAGAGACTTTCCTTCAGGCCCATGACAGCTTAGTTTCTTTAATAATCTTTCACGTGGGGCTTTGTCAAAGGCTTTTTGAAAATCCAATTATTTTGAAAATCCATTTATTCACACACCAAGTGACCACCTCATGTGACTCCAGGTAATCGAGACAGGATTTCCCTTTGTAGAAGACATGCCAATTGTTTCTCAACAAGGTCTTCCTTATCCATATGACTAGGGGGTTTATTCTTTGTAATAAAGTCTACCACCTTAGCAGAGTTGGAAAGGGGACTTGGTGGTCTCTATCTTCCAGGACCCCCTCCAGTGCCATTTTATTTTATCTCTTATAACCACCAAAATGCCTGTATACAATCAAGGCAGGTCAGGACCCTCCACTGGCTTTGGGAGCACTGATGGAGTTTTCTGTATGTCCTTCAGGTGTGTTCCTTGTCCTTTTTCTTCCATTTCTCCTGTGAAAGTGCTGCTCAGGGCAGTGGGGTCTCGGAAGAAATGGTGGCCCTGCTCTGGTGGGCTACACCCCCACCTCAGGGATGGACTGCTCTCAAGGGGCTGGCAGGATGCTGGGCTGCGCAAAATATCACCCTGCAGCACCCTTCTCCTGGGGGAACATGACTGTGGCCACGTGTTGGTGTTCTCCAAAGGGCTCTGGAGATTTTGGAGCCTTTTTGAGGCATTTCTGCCCTGAGGAAAACAGGGTGGCCATGGGTGGGGTAGCTCTGAGGGACTGGGTTTGCAACAGGCAAAGCTGGAGGCCAGTAACAAAACCACACGTGTTTGTCCACTGGGGAAGGACACTTAGGAATCCATCCCAGAGAACATATAGAGAGAGCAAATTTAAAACAAGACAAAACCCCTCAAGAAAACAAGAGACTGTGCTTCCACATAGCTCTTCCTGTGACTCCAGGAAACATGGGGGGCCTGCAGAGCAGTTTGTGTCCCTGAGGCTTCATGGAGGCTCCAATGAAGCATCACCAGCTCTTTAGTGCGATGGCTGTCAGAAAAAAATTCGAATGTGGCAGATCTTGCATGTTAGCAGCTCAACAGATGCTAATGTAAATGTGATGTCTCAAGCAAAACCATGTGATTAACACTGCTTAATACACTGGCATTTGGATAAATGCAAATGCAAACTGAAAAACCATTAAAATAGTGTTGCTATTAATGTATTCTGTTAATAGCAGGGGGTGGTGACTCCTGAGATTTCTCACGAGTTATGATCATACGCAGTTGATAGGAAAAGGTGCAGTGTGGGTAGTTTTGCTGCGCTGCTCCCTTGCAGCCTTCTCAAGTATTTGGTAACCAGAGGAAGGATTTGTTTAGATCCTGGAGAGCAGGTGCCTGTTGTTCTGCTGCAGGCAGAGCATTCTGTTACCCTCCCACTAATAACTGCTCGTGGCACTGTGCTGGGCTGTGTGTGTTGTCCTTAATGCCAGCGTCACTGGCAACTCAGACAGGTTCTCCCACCATCAGCCAAACTCCACAGGAGAACCTGTCTGAGTTGTTGTCTGTGGCCTGTTGCCTTTGAGGTGCTCTCCCTTTTAAACCTGGGGAGGGGGTGAATCTTTACAATTAAAGGTGCTGTGCTTTCTTTTTTATTTCTCCTTATCGATAACTCCTCACGATGCTGTGGCAATACATATTCCCTATGAAAAATAATTGGCTATGGGCTTCTTGTTCCTGAGACAGGTGACTAGCAGGCAGTGGGGGCTGCGGGTCAGGATCAGGGTATTCCTCTTGATATAGAAGATGGCTGGCCATCTCACTGCCTTTCACTTAAATTAGCATATCAGTGCCACACGTGCTTTTAAAACTAGGCTACAACTTTAATAAGCAGTATCATGGATCCTTCATGAGTTGACTTGTGCATCCAGTCCTTTTCTTCCTCCTTTAGTGAGTTTAATTACAGTGCTCCTTCTAAGGAGCCTGTCTGCTTTCAGGAGAGGGAGGTTTTTGCACCATGCCAGCCTCTGCAGAATGTGCCAGGCTGTAATTCTGGCCATGCTCAAAATTATCACAAGCATTCCATTGATTTCAGTAGGGTAAGGACATTATCTAACCTGTTAATGCAAAGTAGTGTGCTAGCTCAGAGCTGTTCAAATGAACACATGCTTTTTTGTTTATGTTTGTGTTCTTTGCCACTGTATATACTGATACATATATTAAATTAACCATGTCATCTTGTAAATTGATGATACAGCACTGTGGCTGCTCTAAAGCTGAATTGTTGCTGCATTGACTTGGCTGTAGTATTTGCTAGATAGGTGAATTTGTTACATGCCTAGCTGAAATTAACCTTATTGGAGTAGATTTCATTGGGATAGCTTTTTTTTTTCCTTCTTCTAAATGATTTCTTTCCTGAAAATTTGTAGTCATATGGTGAGATAAATGGGAATATTGACACTATGGAATAGTTGTGTGAAACTCCAGCAGATCAAAGCTTTCAAAGCCCTCTTTCTTCCTTTAGAAACTGAGTCTGAAATTGATCTGTAAAACTTTTTTCCTAAAATTGGAACAAAGATGGGCATCTTTATTCAAACTGAAATTCTGATCCATAAAAATGTTCTTCACTCAGGATGGAATTTCACTGCACTGATATGACAGAGTTCTGATTGCTTCAGGAGTAAGTTTGTGACTGAAATCCAACTGAGGAAAGTTGGGCACATCTCTGTAGGTTTTCAAAGATTAAGCAATATCTTCCCTTTCACTGGTGCTTGTTTCCTTGTTCCCATGGTGATGGCTATTAGTGGATGGACCAGCTCTGAAGCCTTAAGTAGCCATAGTCAAGCTGTATGTGAAGTGCTGCAAGGTAAGAGCATTTTAGTAGTAGATTTTCAAAATATCTGTAGGTTTTTTGGGGCCAGCTGTGGAGCCGTTGGAAGAAGATTCTTTTTGGTGCCCTGAAAGCAAATACCTTTAAAGCTTCTTAAAAATCAGGCATTCCAAACTTGCCTACTTTAGGTTTTATACAAGATGTAAGCTTGCAAACAGACATATTTCAAGTCTTAGGTTTTGGAGGTTTTTTTTCAAATTCTCTTGCAAAAAAGGCAGTGTTTGGGGGGGAAGCTAGTCAAAACAAGGAATTATTTAGAGCAAGTGTTTTGCACCTCTATCGCTCTATGTGCTGCCAGACCAAGTGGCTATTTTAGAAAGGGAGCATTTTATCAACCTCAACAGATACACAATCTGTCAAACACAACTGACTGTTAGCTCTGTTGCTGGAGAGTGTGTCAGGAACAGCAACTCAGTGGCTGAAACAGAGCTGATAGATCTGTTCAGAGCAGCACCTGTTGTTAAAGGGGTAAGGAAATACTTAGGCACTGGTTAACATATACCAATAGTGAAATTTATCTTGAGTGCATATGCTCAAATCTAGAATGGCAGCAATGTTCTGGTGTATCTGAAGCCCGCCTCTTCAAATCTCCTGGAAGGAAGAGGAGTTGCATGTGGTGTATTAAGCACATACTCTTGTTTGTTTGTTTCTAGAGGGTCTGATATAAGACAATCCTGGCTTCCTCAGGAGTGTCCGTGGGGAAAAGGAATGTCATGGCTTTTTAGCTGCAGTCAGGAATTGGATAGAACGTTGACTTCGTTAATGTCTAATTAATGTTTTTTCCTAATTAAAAAAACCCAAGCAGCAAACTAAACCTGGCACCCCGTAACTGCGGCTGGCATATTCAGTGCAGCAGGAGCAGGGGCAAGCTAGCCATGTGGGAAATGTTCTTTGCATAGTGGAAAGGAATCTCCCCTGTGGTGTTAGAGTCAGGCAGGCACACACACATCCTCTCCAATAGTCTCAGCTCTGAGCTGGCAGGAGGCAGGGCTGTGATGGATGGTTGCCTTCCTAGAGAAGTTGGTCGTGGATGCCCCTTACTCGTTTCATTATTTAATTACACAGCAATCTGAATGCTGGGCAGTAAAACTGCATTTTCACCCATAGCTGATTTCCATTTAGTCTGTCATGTTAATAGTGAAATAAATTGCTCTAATTGCTTGCAAACTTCATCAAATTCATATTTCTTCCTCTTTTTTATTGAATATTTATTAAACTTCATGTCATGTCTTGCTTGGTTGGTAAAAGTGGCCCAGTCTCTGCATAACATTATGCTTTAAAATGCAGGGTATCACGTTTTCCCTCTTCCTCTTGAATTTTAATTTAGATTGTGAAGTTCTGCATTTGTGTTCATATTAATCATGCCATTTGAAGAAAGAAGAACAAGTTTGCAAAGCATCCTTGTCTCTACATCAGCTATGGCTCTGATTCAGCCTCTTGTTTTAAGGGAAGAAGCCCTGTTGGGGCCAAATCTGAGGCTGGTGTGAGTTTCCCTGACGGAGGGCTCTGCTGTTGGTGTGCCTGCACTGGGACTGAGAGGCTTTTTTCACAAATTCAGTTTAAATTTGGGAAGTGGTGATCTCCTTGGAGCTGTGTGCGTTCACATACTTTTCAACTGCGAATATGTGCAGGAACAGTCAAGTGATGTGTGCGGGGCAAAAAGTAGCAACAACTGAGTATTTGTCATTCTTATTTAGCTGTTAGTGTTTCCCATTCCTATTCTAAGTATCTCTTAGCTATTTACTTATCTACTGACTCTTAGATAGTCTGTTTTCTTTGAGAATCTCTGCTCTTGGATTTGTTTATCTACACGAGATCTCTGCTGCCACTTTTTTTTTTTTTCCGTTTCTTGAAAGTAATTTCTGGGCTTCGTGTTCAGGGGGAATATGTAATAAAAGTGAAAATGAAAGGCTCCACAACCACATGAGGAGGGCTCCAAAGACACAAGGAAAAAAAAATGATGAAAGGACTGAACAGTATTTTCAGCTGTTGATATTTAATTTCCTCCAGTCTAATAATTGTAGGGGCAATTTTGATGGTTTTATTTCTGAACAGTTTGATTCTTGATTTGCAGGTTGTGTGTATCTGTAAGACTGAGTTAGAAAGCTCTAGATAGTACCATATTTAATGCATAGTACTAAGCAGTGTGCACACTCTTTCCTGCACGCTTGTTCCGAAGATTTAGTAGCTCAGACAGGGGCAGATATTTACAGGCAATTTTACGTTCCATAATTCCAATCAAGTATTTGCCTGAGGAGGAAAGTAAAACACCTAAGCTCTTGTGAGGGCGATGAAGAGATGTTGCAGTGGTTAGAGCATCATTTGGCTGCTTTGTGAACTACCTTTGGTTTTCAGCTCTTCTGGAGTTTTTTCTGTTTGGGTAAGGTGCCTCTCTTGACTTTTGAGGTTGAGAGCACTTCTGTACCTCTTACATCTCTGTGAATGGGTATTCACCAGCTCCTCTTTCATGCACTGATCATCTGGTTCTGGGAGCAATCCTCTGATTCTGTCCAGTGCTTCAGATGGCACCCATCAGCATGTCAGTGCTGCTGGCAGGTGGGTGGCCACACAGGGACACCTTGCTTCCCCTGCTTGCCTTTTTAGCAGATCTTAGAACCAGTTGTAAGAGCAGTTGCATTTTTGTGCTCTATTCCTTAGATAAATGATTGTGTTCAAAGGCATACTTATATCTCTGTTTTGCCTCCCAAGTCAGCTCTGTCACTTCCAAAACTCACAGGAGGTAAAATTCAGCCGCTCAGACTCTGAGGAAGGTGGTTTCATGTCAAGTGATCCTTTTTCTAAGTGCTTGTAGGTTTAAATTGCTGCTCTGCCATTTATCCATTGAAAGCATGTCCTTTAAAAATTGTGATTAACTACCTCTTTCTTTGATTTTTCTGTTTGTTGGTTGATTCCTTTTATCTCCCCTCCCCAAGCTTCTAACCACACTGGTGTTATTCTTTATGGATATAATTAAAATATGGCAAATGCACAAAATGCTGAATAGGGAATGCATCTGCATTTAAAAATATAGAAAGAAATTAACTAGGCTGTTGATCAACCCAAGTAGCAAAAGCAGTGAAGAGAGTTTATCTCTGTGTCAAAGGCTTCTGTCAGAACTCCTGTGGGATTGTGTATAATGGTTTTGTGCACTATTCATAGTCAGTCATGGTGTCACAATGGCATAGACTTGCTGAAAGAGTCCTAGGCCTATTTAATTTAAAAAAAGAAAAAAAGGAAAGAAAAAAAAATTAGAAGTATGATTTGTATTCCAACTAAAGAAATGAACATGTAAGTACTTATCAACAGGCATAGCTTTCATGTTTATTCATCCGAGGACTAGAAGCACATATTTTAGCATCTGAATGATTATAAATATGTTTACTAGCTATCAAAATAAGAGCTATTTAATGTGAGAATACAGATTCATATTCTGATGTGTTTTGCTTTTCACTACTAGTGTTAGTTATCCTGTTCAGCATTCATGGTTCTGGCATTCATCATTTTCAGCTCACAACACATTGAGATGTAACTGAGGACCAGTGTCAAAGAGGTTAAGGGACATGGTTGTATGTTTTGATTACTTTTATGTCAGTGTGTCTTGCCAGAAAGATTGGATGGAGACATTATGAATACATATAGTATTACCCACTGCATCAGAAAAGCAGCATTTTTCAGTTTTTCTTTTTTTTAATATACTTGTCCAAGGAACGAAGTCGGTAAATAAGCCTTACTCAATTAAAAGTGATTGATGCTTGTCTTGAAATAGCCATTTCCAAAACACACCTTTTGTAGCTGGAACAAAGTGCTTGATGATTGTCATCTAAGAACCTACTGGGGCACACTTGTATGATGCTGCATTCATTTCTTGTTTTGTCTCGTCCAACATGATAAAATGTTCATTTGCTGCAGTTTCCCGTTTTTGTTCTTTAAGTGCTTGGTGAGATGTCTTTCCCAAAAGTTCATCCAGCTGGAGCTTACATCAGCAAATTCAGCTGTCTGTCAAAGTCTGACATCGGCGAAAAAAAAAAGGGGGAGGAGAGGAAAGAGCAAGTCAGCAGGAGAGGTCAGCCCAGTGCCCCCAGGTTCTGGATTGAATGCTGACAGGCTTAAGAGCAGCCTCTGATCCTGTAGCCAGTCCACTGAAAACAGGGGGTAGGAAACCCTTTCCTCGTTTTGCATTTTCCTTGGGTTTTGCTGTAAGACTTAAGAACCTACACTCTCATTTTCAAAAGTTAGAGGCGAAACACTGTGTGTAAAAAGGTCTGTTTGGTGTATAATTATATCTTTGCTTCCTGTCTCAGTCTTATCTGATCTCTTTTCTTTCCTAACCCCTCTATCAGATTATGATAAAATATATGTGGGTGTAATAATAATGTTTAGCAGCTCACTTTCTCCAAAGCCCTGGGCTTGCCTCACAAACCAGAGCGCAAATTGCGTTCAGATGGTTGCACAGTGATTTGTGGACAGCACTTTCCATTTCAGCAGCTCTGTGCTGGCCTCTGAGCCGGAGGGTCTTGGCAGTTCCTGTCACTCTGGTGCCGATTTTTCTAGTTTCTGGACCCTGCTGAAGTTGTAAGAATTCATGCCAGTGTTTGTGAAATCTTCCATGGGCTACCCTTCCCTCCTATATTGAAGGGCAGCTGGAAAACAAACTCTCCCTGAGATTTCATTGGATTCTGAAGGGTTGCTCAAAGTGCTTTGCTAGCAACTGTGAAGACCTGCTGATGTTTTATGAATGTCCTTGATGACTTACAATAAGAAATACGAGCTAAATGTGATTGGGCTTTTCTGCCTTGTCCCTCTTGTTTTTTACGTGGGAGCGTTTTGATGCCAAGTGCTGTATTCATTTTTCTCTTTGTGCTTCCTCTAGTAGTGTCCTACTTGCTAAGTATGGCCAAGTTTTTCTGAACCACAGACAGCCCTTTCCTGTTCTTATCTTCCTTTCCTGGTGGTTCTTTCCAGGTCTTTGACCATTTTTTCTAGATGACTGATTCTTCTCTCAATCTTCCATTACTGCTAATGCGGACAGCAAACTGATGTAATCTGAATATGTGGTCAGAGTTCCACTCTCATTAGACCTAATGTTGGGTCTCAACACCTAAAGCTGAGCTTCGAATGAAATTCAAGTTCTCCTTGCACTGATATTCTGGCTAGAATTGCCAGTAGTGTTTCCAAACTCTTCCTCATTTCTTGCAGGTCTTAAAGATTCCTTAAGTGCCACATATTTTTCCACTCTACATCCATTCAAAGGGTGGGTTGGGGGAGCAAAACGATGGGAGCATTTTCCTATCAGGTAATGAGAATTCTGTAGCTCAGTAATTTTTCTTCCTCATAACTTTGCTCTTTCTTACCTAGTTCATGTATTAATCATTGTATTTTCCAGTGCATAATATCCTTCCTAAGGAGATTTTCACTTCCCCCCGCCCCCCATGCCTGCCTTATATATATATACACTCTGGTTTTGTATTTTGTGTGATGCTAGCAGTGGCTGAAGGCAAATACTATTAATTTGAAACCAAGGCATGCTCTGTGAAGGCCAGGGGAAGGGAGAGGATTTCCAATACGTTTGTTTTGGAAGAAGTTAGGTTTGTTGGGAAGTGTTGTTATCAGGCACTTGTTTCACAGACTCTCTGGGGTTCATATTTTAAAGTGCCTTGTGGTTAACAGATGGTTGTTGGGGGTGAATGTCCAAAAGCACTTAATATCCCACAGCTCCTGTTGGGAGCAACTGTAGTCACAGGAGGTGACCTCTGCTGTGCTAGGCAGGAATATCACCAAGGCTTCGTTACTGCCTTGGGTATGGGATATGTAAAGCTTTTGGTGTAGCTTCTCTCTGGTGATGTTAGGGGGAAATGGTTGATTTCATGTAATATTCCACATGGGATAATCCATTTTAATGACCATAACAGCAGCAATGGTTTAAGTCCACTGCAGTCGAAAGAAATTGTTTGTCCATTATAATTGTCACTAATTGGTATAGTTTTTATACACTAAGAAGTAAACAAATTCAGTAATTTTTGAAGAATCCTCAAATGGTGAAAGAGCAGCTTACTGAGGGAGGGGAAGCTTTCAACTTAGTGATGGATTTAATTCACAGGAATGACTGACTGTTTTGCAACAAAGGAGTATGTTTTGGAAGTTCCATCTGTCCTTTTAAAATCACCTTCAAACTATAATAGTACATTGTTGCAGTGGTGATTTGCCAGAAACATACCTGGTTTTGGTCCTGACTGTCAGTTAACAGGAAAATTGCCCATAATTCTGGAGTTTAGCTTGCTCCTCAGGTAAACCTTGTAGTTTGATCTAGTTAGTGATTCTGAAATGTGTGAATAGTCACAAATACTGCAACACCTGAATGCGGAGGCATCTACAAAGTATGTGCTTTATTTGTTTTGTAGGCAGGGGATCCTCAGCACCTTCTGAAGATTGATCCTTTTTCTCTGTGTGGGTTTAAGTAGCAAAAGTGTCTGCTACTATAGGAAAAAATCATTTTCTTTGATATTGCCACTTGAAAGTTTCAGTCTTGAGCTTTAGTTATTCCCCACTTTACTCTTTTTTTGATTTTTTTTTTTTAGATGGGAAAATATGGAAGGATAGTATTCAGCATTTGTAGAGAGATACTTGTGTTCTTCTGCCAGATACAGAGGCGTGAAAGAAAGAATTATGCATAAGATATTCTCACGAGATCTGTTTTAGCGGAAGGGCACAGTGTTAGATGTAATTTGTTTACCGACCAGAGTTTCCAACAATGATGCAATGGACTAGGAAACACCACTAAAGTAACGAGTCCTTTCCTTTTTTAAACTGATTAGGTTTGAACAGCGTAAATTAACCTGCTTTTTGGGTCTGCTGCTTAGGCGAAACAATTTGCTGATGAAAAGGCATCCCCCAGCTCGCTCCGGCAGCTGATGTAGACTGAAGGTGTAGAGGCCGTGCCTGCATAGGAGAGAAGCTGTTACCTGTAAATCAAATGCAAGTAGCAAAAAGGCTGATGTAATCTAGGACCTCCTGTAGTGAAATGTGAAGCTGAGAACGAACATGTTATGCCGTGTTTGAAGAAACTACTGTAAATGAAATTAGCTCAACTGGAATAGCAGCATTTCCTGGGGGAAGGAAAGGAATTACCGCAAATGCTGCTGATCTCCTCACACAGCACAAATGTCTGTCAGCTATGGCTGCTTATTTCTGCCTGAGTCCAGGATTTCTGCAGCCCGCTGTTGATCCTCATGGCTTACTGAAGTGATTGGGCACAGATTCTATTGGGGATGTTATCTGTGAATAGTGCAATGTCATTACTGCTGTGTCTCAAACACCATTTCACGTAGCTGGCAATAATGAGCTGCTATTTGAGCTCTCCAGAGAAATCACCCAGTATCTTGCAAAGGACATGCAATTTAATAAGAGAACATATAGCCCGTTCTGTGCAGATGCCATTGGTTATTCGTGCTTGATGAAAGCAGAGGTGTACATCAGAGCACTTGTAGCCAACTGTGAGATTGTGACTGTCTGTAAAGGGCCTCATTCCCTTTACCAGGTGGGGTTTTTGTTTGTAATGCATGCAAGAACCATGTGCTCATCTGAAAATTAACTCAAAAGGAGTATTTGGGAGATTTTCATCTGCCCTGCTGAGAAGTAGGCTCGAGTATCAGTGGGAACTCAGTTCCCAGCTCCTGTTTTGCCTCTGCTTTTAAAAGAAGTTTTTTCCATAGAAATGGTGCTTAATAGTAAATGAATCTAACTTTTTCATTTGGTCAACTGAAGGCTCTTCAGAAGGAGTAGTCCAGTTTGTCCTCTTGAGAAATCCTTACAAAATGATTTGGGCACGTAGTTTTGATTTCCTTAAGTCCTGGAGTTGGACATCAGTGACTGAAACCAGTGTGTACTGTTATCTCATGCACTTGAGACTCCTGATGGAGATAACATTGTGCTGAAGGGCTGAATTATTTTTGTTAGAAACTAGTGTGCCTACTGGGTATTAAGCAAAGAGATACCATTCACAGTAATGCAGACAATCCCTGGGGTTACTGACTATCCCCCAGTGAGACCTTCTTGCTTGAAATGATCACCTTTTTCATAAAAACACATTTACTTTAATGGCTTTCAGTCTCTCTTGCTTAGCGTCTTTTGGTGACTGTTTCCATTTCAGTGATTAATGCTGTTGATGGCTATAATCAGAATTCTTTCTAATGCCGTCCCCTGGTATAACTAGTAACGCTAGGATTTTTGTTTTCCGTTGCTAAATGTATTTTCTGTATAAAAGTTATATGCATATGTATTTCTTTCCAAAGTAGAGCAAAGCTACCCAGGATTAAGTACTGGGTAGCACTTTCTACTTCAGTGTCGGAAAAGCCAGATATTAACACATTCTTTTTCCTTCTCTTAGCTGAGTTACACATGAAAAATCAGAAAGCATGCCTTAACCTCATGTGGCAGAGCCTTAGAAAAATTTTCTGCTTCAGGCGGAGCCCAGGTTCTTCCACCTCCTGACATATGGGAGATGATGATGACCTTCCAGCAACCTTTGGAGTGTTCTGAGATGTTTAATTCTCAATTAAAACCTTTGTTTTTTTTCTGATTGCCAGTAGATGACGTTCCCACAGGCTTCCCAGTGTTTAGCCTAGGGGTTAGCTGGGGAATACCAGACAGCATCTTAAAGTTAGTGCTCTGGAGTGATTTTTGGTAGTAGGTGTTTTAAGGCCATACGGCTTTTAACTTTTGTAAACTCATCCCTAATCCCGTTCTTCTGACTTTCTTAATTTTTGCAGCTTTAATATTAGCTGGCAGAGAATTAGGAATTAAATCTGTGAGAGAAACAGGGAGCTGTCAGAACAAGCACAGGAAAAGAGAGAGATGGATTGAAAGTGCCCGTTCAGTAGTTTGCTACTAAGTCCAACACCTGTTGTGATTCTGATGTGAATGGGTCAAGCACAGGTGTAAAGAATAAAATTCAAGAAAAATGCTATGACATTTCCATCAGTAGTTAATAGATTCTATGTTATTGAATTTTCTACCCTTACTCTCCAGTCTGTGACATACAGTTTTATTTATTTTTTTTTTTCATGACACTAACAGTTAGAAGTAACTGTTAAAAATCCTTAGGAAAAGTTAACTCACTGAAAGTAACTTATTTTGCAGATTTTCACATAGGCTGTAAAGTAATGTGTTGTTCATGAATAGACAGTGGAGGACAACAGTGAATTGCAAATGCAGTGGGGATCTGGAAAATTATCCTTGCTGCTTCTCCTAGTGGTGGTGGTGCTTTTGAAAAGCAGCAGTTAGGTGTGATAATGGTTTTGTCTTCATGTCTTGCAATACAAGTACTGGAAAATGTTCACAGATATTGGTGCAATAATTTCCAGGAAAAAAACCCCTCAAACATCTCTGTTTAGACTTTTGTATTTCATATGCAGGTGCAGTTGAGCTGGAAAGCGGCTTTGAAGGAATCTTCCTCATCTTTTTTTTTTGTTTTTCTTATCAAAATGAGAAAAAGTATCTTTATGCATTTGCTGTGAAAAGTTGAGATTTCACTGTGAAAGTTGTTCCCGGAGTTCTTTCCCAAACTCCTCCACCTTCTTGCCCCATGAAAGCCCAACACCCAGCACTAGTTTGAATTTGCTTGTGCAGTTTTTGTGAATGGCAAAGCTCCTCCCTAAGGGTTGTAAACCTTCAAGTTGTAAATATGAGGGGCTTTTCCCTCTGCTCAGGCAGCACAGGTTGCCTGGTCTGTGGTGATTGAGTTCTGAGAAGCAACAGTATTGGAATCATCAGGTACCTGAAGGTTTTATTTTAATTTTTTTTAAGCACTAGCATGTTGTATTTGTTTTGATGTATGCTAAATTGCTTCTCTCAGGAGATATCAAAGCTTCTTCCAATTACTGATGCCACTTCTCTTTAGCAGCAGCTCATGACATAGCAACATAAAAGTGGTATCTTACATTAATCTGCAGTAGAGCTGTTTAGTTTCCACAGATCTAAAGAAAATGCATGTTTTTGAGTTTGATTGCTTCTCGCTCCTGTGTGAGTGAGAAGACAATGAGTATTGGAGAACCAGTTACACAAAATACATCAAACTATTTCCTGCTATGAAAGACTTAAGTAGTGCTGCAGACTTACTTTTGAACTCTTTTGTGTTGTTGACTTTTCTAAAAAGGAGGAAGAGATGACATAGTACAATCAGCAAATTAAAAAAAAAAAAAAGAAAAAGGATAGATTGGATAACCAGACAGATAATCAGTACTTTCAAATAAGGTATCAGGGTTTTGGTCCTATATTTTGTGGCACTAGAAATTGCAAGGACAATGCCATAAAATGTGGTCCATTCTGGATTTAAATGTTGTTTGGTTATCTATCAAATGTGCCACACATGGCAATCAAAAAAGTAGCAGTATCTTGTTTCTTTAGTAAGTAGCTGTTTATTAGGAGACTATCTTCCAGAAACTGATTTCAGTTCTTGGTCTTTCTTCCTTTTTGTTTGCATTGGTACTCCAAGTCGATTCATAGGTACAGTATTTCTTGGTTCTGAAAGGTTTGTTTTTACAGATTATGCCAGTTATGTACTAAGAGTTGGGTGGAAGGTGGTGATCACACCCTGTAATATGGCAACAAAAGATGCGTGGCAGACCCATGTCTGGCTGGGATTTGTTGGGAGGCTGCTGTGAAGGGAGAGATGTTTCTGCATGCCATGGTGTGTTGGGTCTGGCTGAGCTGGAGGTTTGTTCCCCACAGTAGCCCTCCCAGTGCTGTGCTGTGCACTGATAGCTAGAAGAGTGTTGATAACCCATTGGTGTTTTGGCTACTGCTGAGCACAGCATCAGCACTGTAACATCCCTTCCTCAGTCGAGGGGACCCAAGTAGGCCAGCTGTGACCCACACTGCCCAAAGGGCTGATCCATACCATATGACATCAACTCAGATATAAGAGCTAAGGCAAGGGGCGGGAAGGGGGGCATTCATTGTCTCCAGTGGCTGCCTGCTGAGGAACTGTCACGTGTGCCGAAGCCCTGCTTCTCGGGAGTGGCCGACCATTTATTCATTAAATAAACCACACTATCTTTGGCTTTGCTTTTGCGCACACCAGCTTTCACCTGGCTGCTGCTTTAATCGACCACACTTTCCATATCCACAAGTTGTTTTACATCTTGCTCTCTCCCCTGCCCAGCTGGGAAGGGGAGTGGTAGAGTGGCTGGGTGGGCACCTGGCATCCAGCCAAGGCCAACCCACCACACATGGTCTTAGTCCTCTGTAGGCATCTGCTTCAGCTGCGGCTGGAGTCCAGGCAAAGGCTGGCAGGCCCTCTCTCCTGGCCCAGAACAGAGGCTGCTGTCTAATGATGATTTCAGTAAGTGGTAGGGGTGCTTGACCTCTGCCATCGCTGCTTGCTGGCCTGTCTGATGGGGCTTTCTAATCTGCATGTTGACCTGCGTGGACTAAGGACTGGTAAGGCTTTTGTAGAAGAATGTGATGGAGCACGTGGAACTCCATTACCTGAGTCTTAGGGTTTTCTAGGAGCTGCACTTAGCCAACTCAGGCTCAAGGTCCTGATTGTGGAGCTGATAGCTGTTCAACCAAAACACGAGTTGTGAGAAGGCAGAATGTGAGTCTTTGCCCATGATTCTAACTAGAAAGAGGGGAAAATACTTAACCCAGCCTCTCAGGAGTAAGAAAAAGAATGAAACCTCTTTTAATTTGTTCTTCCACGGGTGCTTCTTTTTTTTGGTCCCAAGGAGTTGAACACATTATCACATGGGACTGTTAATGCTTTCCTGTCTGGCAGTAAACCTGTCACCTGGGGAGTTGTTCAGTCTGTTTTGGTGTTTAAAGTTTGTAGCTAATGACCTCTGTAGTGGTCATACCACCAAATGTCACACTCAAAAGGCTGGAAGTCAATGAAGCATCCAGGCCACTCAATATATCAGTGTTTAATTGACAGTGTGCAAGACCTGCTTGTGATTTATAGCCTGATAAAGGGACACACTTTTTATGTTCTGCCAACACAATTGGCAGAATATTTTAGGCACAGATGGCACATTAGCCTTGGACAGCTGGTTCCCTCTCTGCTGTCACATCCTAGGACCATCTAACTAATACTGTCGCACACAGCCCAGATCACTGGGTAACCGAGAGCGGTTCTCACACATGGCTTCGTGTGAGCCTGAAGGCACATGAAAATCAATCTGCTAAAAGACTGCCTCAAAGAGATTTCCAAGACTTAGCACCCTACTATGCCCTTCTGCTGTTCACTTGCTGACCTCCCTCTTTTAGCTGCGTGAGCGTAACCAAAGAGTTTGTTTCTAGTTGTGCTGTGGGCACATGTGCAGCCTGTAGAGTGTGGTTCTCTCCTTGCAGTGTCCTTTGCTTTGCATCTGTACAAATGTGGACTGAAAAAAATAAAAAAAAAAGGAAAGAGGGAAAACACACCTACTTAGCATGAATTTCTTTAAAGCTAGGGAATAAGTAGGGATCACTGAAAGGTGGCTATTTTGAAAGGTTTATCTCTAATGCTTAGTAGGAAAAAAAAATACATGGTAGAGAGGCAGTATATAGTGCCAGTATAAATTATATGTAGATGATGGCAAGGATAAAAGAACAAAAGAAGAAGTCGAACATCAAATGTATTTGGAAAGAAAAACATCCAACCCCAAACGTTTTCAGGAACACAGTCAGGCAGGAAAGGTCTGAGGTGGAAAGCTGAAAGCTGTGTTTGTTGGTAGATGAAACACATTTTTCACATCAGAAACTTAGTATTTCAAGGGATGATCCCAATAAAAATACAATAGTTTTGTTTTTCTAGAGCATAGGACATATGAGCCCTATAACTTCTTAGTGTTGTGTCAGAGCTTCACTGACTTTGCTACAAGCAAACTGCTGTGTAGAAAGCCTTTAAAATGTATTTTGGTTTACAACATAAGGTACAGAGTCTAAAAAGTGGTGATAGGATTAGGACTAGCCTTTATTAGTGCCAAGTTAAGTAGACCAGAAAAACTGGAATTTTGTGTCTGTGTTTAAAGACATCATTTTAAATAAGGCAGAATACAATTTTTGATAAAACGATGTTCTTGGATTGTGGAGAGGTAACCAACCAGGAGGATGTGTGGGCACTGGGAGGGAGAAAACAACACCATCCTGCCAGGGAAGCACTGGGAAAATATCCACTTGCCTTATCCTCAAACTCTTCTGTCGGCAAAGTTTCACTGTCTGTGCCTGAAGAGCCATTTGCTTTGTCCTGGAGCAGTGAGCGTGTGGATGTGTGTATGCAACACGGAGCTCACTATATCCAGGGGAAGACACAGAAGGGGTCTTTGACACCAGTCCCATCACACAGAATTCCAGTGAACTGGAGCTCTGAACTGTTCAGGTGATACTTTTAGAAGTTTTGTGCTGTTTTTGAGGTTAGTGATAACAGAAGGTGAACTGAAGAACTATTCAAGTTCAGTTGTTCTCCAAATTAGGACTAAAGGCAAAGGCTTTGATTTTTTATTTGGTTTTTTTTTTTTTTTTTCATTTGTTTGGTTTGGTTTGGTTTTGGGTTTTTGTTTGGTTATTTTTTTGTTTGATTTTTGTTTTTCTTACAATATTACCTGCTCTTTTCATTAGAGTTTGCCCTCAAAGGTGAGAATCTCATTGGGCTGGATGGGGGTTTAGTGGAGAAAGCTGCTTGAACATACTGTGAAGTACTCCATTTAACATTACATGGAAGCACATAGCAGTAGTTGAATTCTGTTTTAAATTAAATCAGTATTAAGGTTCCTGTTTTCAGGAGGGCATAGCAGACTTAGGACAATTCTTTGAGCTGTAATCTGTATTATGTGCCTCTGTAGAACTGCTGTAGAAGTTGCAGGCTTTTCATGGATTCTGGAATATTTCAATGTGGGTTGTGTAGCTCTGGGTTTAAGACCATGGTGTCAAATTTCACTTGCATTGGAGTCACTTGCAGGGAGCTGCCGGTGGCATGTAAACGTAGCTTTTAAATCTGATTTTGGAGGCACTGAAATAGATTTCTAAGATTTCCAGTGTACGCTGAATGCGTATATTACTTGACTGACCAACTGCCTCTTAAGAATAACATTTTTGAAGGCTGTGTCAGGGTTAGGTAATCTTTGAAAGACTTTGTGCTGCAGCAACACAGTGAAGTACATCACACTGATTTAATACCCCAAGGGATTTGGTAATCTGTAGCTAACAAATTAGTGCCAGTCAACAGCCTGCTTGGACTTCAGCAATCGATTAACATTGGGACTGACACTGATGGGCTCCTGAGTCCTGGTATTTCATTTAGCAGGTGAGGACCTTTGTGTAGCAGAGGATGAGAATCTGCTGTGGTCTCAGTAAAGTGGGGAGAGTTTTCAAGCACAGATAGGAATTAATAAATAATTGGTTGTTGCCAAGCTGAACAGGTGATCATGGGGGCTGAGGGAGCCAGCCTGGGAGGAGGGGGAGAGAGTAGTGTATGTGGGACATATACATTAGTGTATGTAGTGTGCTAGTAGAGTAGTAGTAGTGTGGGAATCCTGCAAGTGAAATGATCTTTCCTCCCATTTGTTTTTTTCTTTTGACTCCTGCCTGTTTCCCACAGTATAATCAGTGATGAAGTGCTGATCAGCTAGATCCCTCAAATGTGAGCTGTAATTTCAAGTCAGGCCACTATCCAAAATGGAAGCATATGTGGCAAAGAAATTAGCCGTCTGCCATGGAAATGCAGGTTTGTACTCTAACCTGGAGGTGTTACCTGCCTCTTGTGTTCTCTGCTTCAAAATTAGGCAGAGTTTGGCCTGAAGTAAGTGTGGCTATGTGTAAGAAAAACATCTTTTTGAGCTTGTTTGGTTATTTATAACGTTGAAATGAAATATTTTAACTACATTGAAAACTGTATATTCCATTTGATTTAGTTGTGTAATGGTCTTTTTGATTATACGTGAGCCATAGGCGAGTAGCAAATGGGTACACTCCTGTGTACTTACTGGCATGGTAGTTATTGTTTTATCCTTTCAAGTCATTTATGTGATGGCAGAGATCATTAAAGCCTTTGTCCTAAGCTTTTATTCAGAAAGAACCTGTGCTTGTTAAGGTGTTATGGCTGATAAGAACGGAACAACTGAGTACTTGAAAGTACCGGTGTCTTAAATGCTTGCTGTTCTGGCTTCTCAAGCACAAGTGGATGAGTAATGGAATTTCCATTCAGCGTCCAAGGAAAAGTTTACTTAATCTTTAAGAATGGGTTATTTTCTGATGCTGTAACTTTCTTAGTACCTAGAACTTGTTAGTTATCTATGCGAGTATTTTTATCTCTAGCTGCTTCTGAGTTTTTGTTTGGAGGCTTTGCTACAGTGTGAAAAGAGTGTTAATGGATGAAACCAGTTTTCCCAGATTACTGTGGCAAGAGTAGTATTGCTGTTTGGGCTTTGCACATGCTGAAACAGTCTTTTCTATAAACTGGTGTTGTTTGAGTCTCCAGGTTGCTGCTGGCATCCAGCACTGAGCATCCTTATGATACAAAAAAGCAGGAGTTGTTCACTCACTCGGTGCTGGTTTAGGCTCATGACACCACACGTGTGCTGGTGCTGCAGCCAAGCTCAGGGCTTTGCTGGGAAGGACCTTTGCACCATCCATGTAATGTCTTAGTGTCACCTTTCTGCCTGAGGCCAACACGGTGAGGACTGAAGAGGTGTTTGGAGGTTGTACAGGTTGCAGGCTCTGACATATTTCAAAATATTGCTGCTGTTTTGTCCTGTAACAGAGGAAATGGGCATGACTGGGTTGGGCTTGGCACTTCAGAAATGTCCTAGGTTGCCCTGTGTTAATAGAGCAGGGAGCATCTCCTGAGTCAAGAGTCTAACTGAGCTATTAAGATTTTTGGCAAAATGAAGATTGTGTTTTGAATGGAAGTTCACTCCAGGTGAAATTTCAAAACCTTATTGATCACCTCCGTGAGTTTTGTAAAGACTTTTCTTTCCTCGTGTTGCAGTAGTTAGCTTAGGAAAAAAGTGATGTATCAGCGTTTGTTTTGTTATAGTTGGGTACTTTACCCAAGTATTCTTCTCAAGCAAAAAAATGAAGGGAAACCCAGTGTAGACAAGCAGCTCCTAATGACAACTTTAAATCACTGCTCTAATTAGTGAGCACTTCCTGGGGACTCATTAGAATTATAAAAGCATTATTGTTGGTTATGCAGTGGCTGGAACATGTTGAGTTTTGGGCAGTTCAACAATATTACCTTGAAGAAAAGAGTTTTGCAGCCTTTCAGGATTTTCTGTGGTTTGTGAGAAAGCACAAATTGCAGTGTCCTAGAAATCCTTTATGAATTGGGCCTTATGTTTGTGCTTGTAAACGAGGAGGGTTTTTGAGTTTATATGCCACAGTCTAATAGGTATATAGTGACTGCTTAATGGGATTTACATTCGCTCAAACAAAATTAGGTTGGTAAAAGACAATGCAACATGCTGCAATGTAAATGGGACTGACGGCAGAATTAAATGTTTGTGGAAACAGGGCAGCAGATCTATCAAGAGCTAATTAGACAGAGAGTTCAGAGACAGACTTGGGAGTAAACAGCACCAACAAAGAGAGAAGGAGAACAAGAAGGAGAAAATGGATTCTTTGTGCTGTGATGAAAGGGAGTTATAAACAAGGTTATTTAAATTGGAAGGTCTGATGGAGCCTATCCCGTGAGAAGGGCTTAGTCTTACTCGGACCTGTTGATTAACACAAGTTGAATGGCGACTTTGATAACTGCTTTTATGTGTAAATAGTTCCTCTTTGTTGCAGTTGGCTATTCATGGTATCTTCCTCTGCTACACTTTGTCATCACAGTATAATATTTCCATTTGCCGTTCAGCCGTTCTCTCAGACACCAGTTCAGAAACAGACTTCGGCCAAAGTATTTCTAGCAGTGAGAGAAAGCCTTGAGAGGGGCACCAGGGAAAGACAAGAGAGTTTTTAGGTCTTTTGTGCTCCCCAACGGAGCGTGTGCCCGGGAGGAAGGCATCCCTGCAGAGAGCGATCAGGTGAGAATGACGCCGGTGACATAAGGGCAGACTGGATAAACTTGGCACATAAAGGCTCCTGTTTGCCTGTCATGCCAACAGCCGTGTGTCTTTGCCATTATGGCTGCATTTGGCACGCCCAACTGCCTCTTGTAGATGCCTGTTGTGAGATGAAATGAGCAATATTTGTTTGAATAAAACACACATATACTTAGACAAATATCGGTCCCTGACTTCAGCAGGAACAGGATTTGATTAAAATAAATTTGTTATAAGGACACACGCAAAATCATTAATCAATCAATTGCTGAGGTATTTAGATGATTTTTGTTTAGTCTTCATAAATGCTTTCTTCGAACCTAGTTTAAGAAGACCTCTGGAATTAAGAAATTCTGGACAAGAGATAACATGGTAACTTTGTGATCTTATGTTTATAGAAAGCCAGCTTAGGGCAGGTCACAGCATTTCTCTTGTTACCATCTTTGACAAATGTCAATTTAGGAGTTAGTTTTGGTTTCTTTGAACTGGAAATAGGTGGACCTTGCTGAATTTTCTGATGGGTGTTGCATGATGTTTGTACTTGGTGGGGATCAGAAGAACCTTTGTGCTTTTTTGTTTGTTTTTTTTTTTAAATTGGAGAATTGTGCCTTCTCTTCTGACAGCAGAACTGGGATTGTAAGTGTGTAAGAGCTGGGACAAGAAGCTGTGCTGGTTTATCTGACAGAAAGTGTCATTTTTACAGAGAGCCATAAAGCTTGTTATGAGGGGTTGGTGAAGCAGGAAGAAAGGGAGTGCCATGTCTTGGGGCCTTTCCCTGAAATTTGAGCACAAATTTGTCTGGAACCAGATCAGATAGGAGCAGGGTTCTCTGGATGAAGTGTCTTGACAGCACAACTCTGGTTTGAACAGAAAATACACCAGAGTCTTGTCTTGTTTGCTCAGAGGTGCTGCCTCTGGTAGGTATTATGATGTTTATCTCCTAAGGGAGTGTTATTTGATGAAAGACATCTGAGTTTGTGCCAGGAGGATGGAGCCTGTGCTGGGTGCTGGAGCTGTGGGATAGGGAAGATGGCTGTCTGCAGACATGGCTCGGGATGGGGCTCACTGGTACAGGTCACCCCTACAGGGCTGTTCAAGCAAATCCTCCTGCCTTCCCTCCCTTTATCCTAAAAATAGGTGGGAAGAAGAAAGAAGACAGGACACTTGGATCCCAGAGGAGTGAGACTCTCACCCAGGTGCCAAATCTCACTTGATGTGAAGTAGGTGCTTCAGTATCTCCTAGATGTCAGCTAGGTCCCTCAGCTGCCAGCAGTGTGGTTCCCTGGCAAGGGTGATTGTATGGACTGCTCTCTTCCTGTCTGAAGACTTCCAAACACTTTTGATGCAGAATAAAACTGAACAGTGGATGACAGCGGCAAGAAGATATTCACTGGACCAGTCTCAACCACCATAAGCTGATGTGCTTCATCTATCTCTGTAGTCACTGTGGGAATGTCAGATCCGCCAGAAGATGGTCTGGAGCATGGTCCTAGCTTTGTAGGGTCTAAGTAGCTGAATTCTCTTCCATGCCCCTGCTCCCCACACCTCGACCACCTTTGCATTGGTAAGAATGCATACTGGGTTATGGCATGCTCCACAGCCAAGTGGTCTATAGGAGGTGATTTTTCTGGTGTTTTTTCCTTATATATTTTTTTATAAGTAACTTCTAGTGCTTTTGTTGGGATGCTGAAAATCCATTCTGCTTAGAGATTACTCTTTTCCCTGGATACTACTCTTGGATATTATTTGAGCTGCAGGGCTCAAAATAATGTGGGCTTTTGTTTGGTTGTTTTTTTTTTTTTTCTTTTTCATCTGTGAAGAGGCATTCCCCAGGAAAAGTAACCTAGCCTGGATGTGGTAATTACCCATCAGAAATCAATTGCTTACTTCTTTTTTCCTGGCTCAGTGTTCTTACTAGCAGAGGTCAGAGTTTCCTTGCCTTTACTTCATCTCAGAGCAGCATCCTTACGATTTTCATTTCTGACTTTCAGGAAGAGCCAGAGTTGTCCAATGACAGTTTCTTAGAAGAAATGTCCATCTCTTAGGTTGGTTCAATGAATATTTCTCTTGCCTGCCCTCTGCTAGCACTGCTGTGGGGGGTGCAGGATCAGCTGCTCCATGCTGTGACCAAACAAAAGTGCACATGTTGCAGATCTCACGAATGCTTCAGAACAGACGTGAAGACTGACCCCTGCTCTTTGCACTTCAGCTTCTTAACATGTGCTGTTAGGAACCCCTTGTTTGAAAGGCTTAATTCACTAGCTAAAATTTTTTTGTTTGTTTGGTTTTTGTTTGTTTGTTTGTTTTTCAGACTTACGGCTTTCAGAAGCCAATTTTAAAGCTCTGTTTTCCTGGGCAGGAAAAAGTTTGGCCTAGATCACTTCATTAGTTTTACAGATTGTTTCCTCTGAAAACGTAATGTCTAATCTTTGTCCTGCTCTGGATGGGCACCCTTCAAGTCTGAAGTAACCTCTGCTTTCAGTTCATTCTGTGAAGTGAAAAGAAAGGTGGTGTTTTGGCAGGGAGGTGCTTTGAGATCTTGGGTCCAGCTTTGCATATAGTCAGTGTCTGCAGTCACTGGGTGTCACAGGCTCCAAGGGACTCTCAGGTTGTTTCATTATAAAGCTTTGAGGTTTTATATGGTGGGGTTATTTTCATGTAGGAAGTAAATATTTGTCCCAACGTTTCATCCTCCTCATTATTTTTTTCATTTTAGAACATCTTAAAATGCTTAAAATCATCATATATTTCTATTAATTTTTTGTGTGCTTACATACACTGTATAATTTTAGTGCAGACTTATTTTTCTAACATGAGACTACTACTTTATGTACAAGTTTCATTTTATTTCACAATAGGAGGATTTTGAAAACTGAGTGGATGTAAAAATCTGCCACTTTGAAAAATCTGCCTGCTTTGAGTTTTGACTTCATATGGCTGTGCTGAATGCCTGGGTTGCTCTGCTGTTATCTTCTCTGGTGTTCTAGTAATACAAAATTGTATTGATTGATTATAGTTGCCAGATGCGACTACTGTACAGGAGTACTCTTGTTTAAAATTTCAGGTGTAAGCAGATTTCAGTCCATGCTTCTCATTTCCCTCCTAGCTCGTTTTTGTCCACCCCCCTCCCACCAAGCATCCTTGCCTGCTCCCTCACGTGATAAATAACACTGTCTTATCAAGGTCAGTCAGAAAGGCCCTTTTTACATATCTCATAAATTTTAGCCAGGTGCCACCGATGTGAGATTAATGTAATGGCACTCCAGCAAGCACTCAGGCTTGTCTTAATTATGCTAAGGTTGCCGGTTCACCATTTCTCTTCATCTGTCTCCCGCTTTAGGGAACACTAAACACTATGTCATTAGATTGTCTGTTCCACAACATTGGCCCTTTGCATTTACAAAGTCATCAGATGGCTTATGACCTAGCTTTTCTAAGATATTAAATTAAATAAATAGTGAAAACAAAAAAAAAAATTAAGCAGAAAAGGAGCCTGTCTGTGGAAAGAGGGCAGAAGGGGAGAGCTGAGGGGGTATAAACGCATGTGCTTTCATGTCTGGCACAGGGTCTGCAGTGGAAAGGGCTGCAAGCTTGGGGGCTTTTCCTGTTTCATTTTTTTTTCTTTATTTTGCTTTTTCTTTGGAAGTTAAAAATCCTCTACTGCAATGTTTGGGGAAGGAGTTGAAAAGGGGCTCCCCAAGGCTCAAGCCAGCCTTGGGTGTTTCTTCCCTTAACTCTAGGAAGGGAAGAGAGGGATAGAGTCCTGTGTCAGAGCACCAGTGGCAGCTTTGTGTCCTGCCAAGGTAAAGTTCCTGTTGAGGCAGGGAACCATTTGTTCCTACATCTGGGACATTATGAGTAATGCTTCTTGGACATTTGTTCCTTTCCATCTGCAGACTCAGTTTAGCAGCCTGGAAAAGGCTGACCTTGATTTTTATTTTGTGCTTTATGGCCACAATGAAAGAGACTTTTGTTTCTAGTCTGAGCGTCCTCTGCTGGCTTTCCAGGGAGGAGAATTTAGAGATAACAAGATGGTCCTGTCTGGTGCACCAGTTTTCATTTCTGTGAAAATAAATGCCTCGAAAGGGCCTGAACAAGAGCAGTTGGAATTGGTGGCTGTACTGGAAGTGCAGGAGTGTGAAGTTTTCCCTTGAGAAAAGAGAAACCAGGTGTTTGGTATATTCAGTAGCATCTCCCTGTAATGTGCTAAGGTGGTTCACTCTTAACTACTCCAGCAGTATATAAAAATTAAGGTGAGTACTGTAGAGGAGACAAGTTTTTTTCTGTTGATATTCAGATCTGTATACTCTCAATACATCAGGTCTTAATAATTTCTGCAACCAGGACTAAATTAGAGGATTGTTCTCCTTTTACTTCTTCGTACTCATAAAAATGTTTTACAAGGGAAAGAAAAAGTAACATTCATAAAGAAGGGCCTTATGAGAGGGTAGAAAGCCAGCCCAGAGATAAGCAGTCATGCTTTAGCACACAGAGCCCGCTGTCTTGCAAGCCCACTAAGCAAAGATGAAAGACACGATGATGAAGAGATAACGAGAACAATGCATTTTTTTCTAGTATTGTACACAGAGCTGCTGATTTCAAGCTGGTGTTCCTGTGCTTGTGGTGCCAGCCAGAACCTTCCATGAAGAGGAGAGAGTCCATCTGTGGCTGGGGTTCAAAGAGGAGAGAGACCATAGAAGCACAGTGTGCTGATGGGAGCTCCTCCCCTGCCACTGCTACTGCTGGAGGAGATAGTCGTGTAGGACCATCTTCCTCTCTGAGTGGGTTTTCTGAGCCACCTACAGGCACCACAGAGTTCTGGAGGTCCCTGCCTTGATTTCCCTGATGTTGGTCATAAATGCAACTGCCACACGTAACACAGTGTTTTTCTGCTGGGAGGGAAAGCGTACCTGACCTTTTACAAATCAATTGCAAAAGTTTAGGGTTTTTTAAATATATCAAAGCTGATCTATTCAGTCCAAAGCTAAAATTGCTGAAGACTTGCCCACAGAGACTGAATCAGTTACTGGTTACTCCATCAACTATCAGTGGCTCCAAGGCACAGATCGGATATCTGTCACTTTGATATTTAAGTGTCAGGTCAGTAAGGGAGGCAAGGGATGTTAGCAATAACCAGTAACACAGAAATTACTGCTGTCATTAACGTAAAGATAATTTGGTTAAGCTTTATTTGACCAGTAGAACTTTCTATAGTTGACTGTCCAAGGAATACTTATTTTTTAACCCTTAGATATTGTTTTAATTTCAACTGCAATGTGTGCGAAGGCAACTTAATTGGAAGTGTTTTGAAAATAATATTATCACCTCTGTTCAGGTTCAGTCTCCTGCTGGCATAATTCCAGTGAAAACTTCTGTCAACTGTAGTTTACTAGTTGCTCCCAGACCTGATAACTGGAAATGTGGTATCTAGTAATGATCTGTGCTGTTGCATTATCATAGCATTATAGTTAAAATATCTCCTGTCACCACAGTAGGAAGCACATCTATGACTTCTTCTAAAATGTCTATTAGATAGATGTGGCTGTGACAAACCCAGTCCCCTAATGGCACATTACAGGTCTTGCAGTATCAACTTCTCTTAGTGCGACAAGATTTATTTTATAAAGTGGATTTATTAAGGTGAAATTAGTATACTCATGCACAGCTTGAATTTCAGCTTTGTTTTGTTTGTCTGCCAGATGAGAAGAAATGCCACTTTCTTGGGTTTGTAACGTTTTTGCAGAAACATTCAGGGACGGGTGTATGTGACCATGTTCTGATAAGGGTTCCAACAGAAACCAGAGCCCTGTGCAGGAATGTGAGTAGGATGTATTGTTCTCATCAAAACTCTTGCCTTTACTGCGAGGAATATTGACAAGCATGTCAGTGTTCATCCTGATGGCTGTTGGAGGAAGGCTGAAGCAAAGACATGGACTTCATTGGCTGATTTATCCGTATTTCTCAGAAGTAAAGGGAAAAGCTAGGAAAAGCAGTTGTAAAATTTAAAGAGCCCAGGCTTGCACTATGAGCTCATCAAAGGAGTTTACATTAAAATTATGCAAGGCTCCAAAAATATGAGCACCGGATTTATTAAAAGGGCCTTCATGGTGTCGGTTTTATTTGCTCTGGCCCCCTGTGCCCACCCCCACCCCACTCCTGCCTCCCAAGTGGGACTTGTGGCTCACTGGCCACTCTGGGGCTGGATTTGGGCTCTGGGGTGGGATGTGGGGCAGTGCTCCCACTGTACCAGTCACCAACAGCTGCACCAAAAGCTCTCCAGGAGGGGTGGGTTACAGGGGGAGCACAGCACCATTCTGCATTGGCAGAACCCAATCTGCCCCCTCCAACATGCAGAGTTGTTTTGGGCCAGTGAATTTCTTTCAGTCCCTCTCAAAAATGAATGGGAAATAGCTTATGCCTTGTTTTGGTAGGAGCCAAAAAGTTTAAAAAGTTAAAAATCAAGTGCAAATGCAGTGGGGACAGATGTGCTTTAAAACACTGTTATTTTTCAATGAAAACTTTTTTTTGGGGGGTGGTGGTGTCTGTGTTCACCCGATTAATTTACTGCTTTGATTGAGTGCAGTAATTACTTCATTTAAAGCTTTATCTCTGTGTCAGAAAGCTTATGAGCAAACTGGGTGTCTCTGGCTCTTGTCTTTGCTCACCACCACATTCCTGTGTTGACTGGCCTTTTTGACCTCCTTGCCCTTGCAACTGGGAACTTCTCTTCCTGCTGCCCAAAACCCTGGGGACAACATCATCTTTTCTGGTACTGCATCCTTCTTTCAAAAGGGAGACCGGGAGAAGACATCAGTGGAGAAGCTCCTGAAATGCTTGCTGCAGTCCATGGTGCCTTTTTTGGCTCTTGGAGTGAAAGAGGAGGAAAAGGAGGGGAAAAAAGAAAGATGTGGAAGGGCCACCAGCTCTGAGTATTTTGAGTTGTAAGATAATTTTGAAAATGGTTTGTTCACTTAAAGGGTATCGGAGTTAAAAAATGAAAATTGCTTTTGCAGCAAAGTGCACCATAAGGTCTGCAGGGACAGATTAGCACAATGGCTCTGTGTGTCCTGTGCAGTAAATGCTGCTTCAGTGGTTACTGTAAGATGGGATATGAAGGTGAGAGAAGTTAAGAATTGCTTGAGCCCCTGTGATTCACAGGCACCATCATATTGAAAGATAGAAGAGCTCTGGTTCTACTTAATTGGCAAAGACAGCAATGGATCAATCGGTGTAGTGCAGAGGGTTTTTTTGTTGAATGGCTCATAGCTTCATGAGCTGTTTCTGTGTGGCTATGACATAGGAAGCTTCATTTTCCCCTGATCAGATGTATCTAGTCGAAATTGTCTTGATGATGGCCTGCTTTGACCCTAGCTGTACATGTGTGAAAGGAAAGGCAAGGTTTAATTCACCCTGGTACTAAAAGTAATCCCTCAGCCCATGAACGACTTGATGGTCCCAAATTAGGGCCAGAGTATTGCTGTTAACTTTGCGAAGATCAGAATTGTCCTTCTGATATTCTAGTTATTTATTTTAGGAGTGGTGTTTGTTTTAGAGCTCTCTCAAGCATACCTGTGACTTGGATGGGAATTCTGCACTCCATTAGAAGCATCGTTTTCTGTGAGCAGTTTGTCTTCATCTTTGATAACACAAATCTGATTTCCCTTGTGATCATAAAGCAAGAGATGTATAAGAAATACCTATGAGAAGACATACCTGCTTTGAAGTATTCACGATTTGGTTTAGGCTGAGAAATAAAGGAGGGCTTTTAACTGGCTGGAGAGTGAAGTGCTGGAATGTTTTCCCGTTAGGAACACTGGCAAGAGGAGTCCTGGCAGGTTTTTGTGTGAGCTAGAAAAACTTGAGGCAGGTTGAGCCTGGTGATCTGCCATGCCAGGGACTTGCCCAGAGGACTTGAGGGCCATCAGTCCGATTCAAACTGACCATTCAGAGCTGGAAAGGTCACTTTTGATTTTGTGTAAGTTACTCATGCAAGTGCAAGTTATTTTTGGTGCAAGCTACCCAGGATCCAGATGTTTCAGATGGTTTAACAAGCCTCTTCTCTTCTCCACTATCTTCTCACACCCATGAGCTGAGGTACAAGCACAGAAGTCCAGTTCAAGAGCCAAATCTTTGACATGACATGCAGTCAATGACCCATAAAGCCTCTGAGAGATGTAACTTTAGGAGAAGTGCTTGGTTAGACACTCTGTATGCTAGAGAGGTTTGTGTTCACCCATTTTTGTCTGCAGGCTGGCAGAGGAAAAGGGGGCTTTCTGTGCGTGCAGTGAGGTCATGTACAGCTGAGAAAACTGAGCGGCTGTGGATCACTTCCCTGGGTTACAGCAAAGCCTGCTTGTTGAAGAAGAAAATAAATCCTATAAACGGATTTGATACCATTAGCAGAGAGGGCTTCAAAATGTATGTGCAGAAGAAGAAAAGATCATGGCTGGATATGCTGTCTTAATTGTAGTGCTTTCTGACTTGGCCTCAGAAAAATGTCTCTTTCAGTAGGGAAACAAAGACGTCAATAACAAGACACAAAACAAATATGTACGTTTATGTATCAAAAAAAAAAACCTTCAAATCATTATTTACGTGCTGTGTATGCCTGGTGGACCACGTTTATGGGCTGTCTCTTGCAGATTTTGGGTGCCATAGAGGCAAAGAGTCTCTACTGAGGCATAGAATTTCTTGCATTTTCCAGGTCACAAAGGCAGTGACATAATATCCATTAAAAATTACGAAAACCTGAACAGGATAAAATGATGGTACAAGTAAAATGTTGTCTGGAACATGGTGAAATAGGTAAATTTTCAGCAAAAGAGACTCATTCCCTCGCAATTTCCTTCCTCTTATGTTTTAGTGGGCTACCTGCTGGGTGCCTGTTCCACCAAGCTAATGAGTCCGGCTGCTGTCAATCTGGCAAAGTCTCTGACTTGTGCTTTGTTGGCCATGTATGCATCAAAAGTAAAGCTCAACAGAGGACTTGTTGTAAGAGAGGGACTTTCCACAAGGGCATGTAGTGATAGGGCAAGGGGGAATGGCCTTAAGCTGGAGGAGGGCAGTTTTAGAGTAGATATTGAGAAGAAATTCTTCCCTGTGAAGGTGATGAGGCACTAGAACAGGAAGCTGAGAAAGATCCGTGGCCTTTCCATCCCTGGAAGTGTTCGAGACCAGGTTGCATGGAACTCTGAGCAACCTGGGCTAGTGGAAATTGTCCCTGCCCATGGCAGGGGTTGGGAGTAGGGGATCTTTAGGGTCCCTTCCAATTCAAACCATACTGTGATTAAATGCTTAAGATTTTGCTCCAGTGGGCATGGAGGTGTGTAAGGTGAATATATGAAACATCTGCTTGGGAAGACAGAGGTTTGTTTCCTTGTCGTTTTAGTAAGACTGAACAAAACGCTGCAGAGAATTTCTTCTTGGCACTGAGTTCTTGCTGATTTATCCTGGTTAAATAATTGCCTCTTGTTTGGAGAGCTTGTGTTTGCAGGTGCAGAAAAGGGAGGGAATTACTTAATTTAAATGAAGCTTTTGTTTTAAACTATAAATAAGGAGCCATCCTTGTTGCTCACTCCTTTAATCAGGCAACTTTTTATTAATCTTATTTTGACATTTGTGCTGGAATTAATGTGATTGGCAGCAGAATCTAATAAATGAGAATTTCAGAGGCATTTCTGTGTGCCTCTAAATGAACCTTTGCCTGCAGTTTGACTTGGCAGCACTTGTAGAGTTCTGCATCAGCTGGAATTTATTGTGTGGGGAGATAGATAATCAAAAAGGGAATCGCACGTGCCTGCAAATTAAACATTTTGCTCAGAGTGCTCGCTTGCCGTTGAGCAGCAGTGTAATGTCAGGGAGGGAAGGCGGGGGTACACGAGCCCAGTGCACCGAGTGCTAAATGCCTCGTCGTACAAAAGCACAATGGCAAATGTTCAACAACGCAGTTGTGTCAAAACAAATCAGATCATGAGCAGCATTGGCTTGCTTGGCTTTGTTTGCAGGGAAGTTCTTCTCCTCCCTGCCTTGCTGATAAGTTAATGCATACAGCTAATGTGTGCTTTAATACCCCTTTGAATATTAATTTCCTAGCGGAGATGTTCTTGACAGTTAGCCCTTTGCAAGCCTTCCAGAGTAAGTTGTGATACCAGTACACTAATGCTGTAATTGATTTAATTGTGCCATTATATGATTTTTTTTTTCCCTATTTGTTGCATTCATGAGGCTTTGCAGTGGGTAGAGAAGAGATGCATCCAGAAGTGGACATGACTTCTCTTGTGCTGGGCCAGGAGCTTCAAAATCAATGGGTCACTCTGCTTCTTGGATATAGAGCCAGCCCTACTGAAGAACACGATGCTAATTTGTCTGAGTATTGATAATGTGTTGGGAGAAGACATCTCCCTCCCACTCCCCTACCTCAACAGGCCTATTGATCCTTTTGTTGTGATTCTGTAATTTATAAACCTCAGTCTGATTGTTGAAGAAAATTAGCTACTGAGCAAGCTAATTTTCAGTGTATGTTTTAATATCATGAGAGAGCGTAAGTAATGTAAAGCTACAGTGTTTTTTGGTTGTGTGTTGTGGGACGTGGCGTGAGCCCTGTAGCTACCAAGTTTTAATGACTTTAGAGGTATTTGGCTGAGTCACAGTTTGCGAAAACAAACAAGATTTAAATTTTATTAAAAGACTCCAGCCCTCCTTGCTGTTGTCATGTTTGGAACGTTGTCTTCCAGTAAAATGCCAATAGTTGTTGCAGCCTTTCTTGGGACAGGATGGGAATGGATGACTCACTCTTTTCAGTGGTTTAAGCTGGCAACACAGAGTCTGTAACGAGAAGCTTTTGCTTTATTTCTGGAAGGCAGTACTTTTCCTGAAGATCCCACCTTCTCAGTTCTCTTCTGGAGTAATACAATGCTTTTTTCTGTGACAGGTAGATTGGGAAACAGTAATGTATTCTCTTGCAAAGTTGTGGTCTGGAATATTGAGGGGAGAGACCTTTGTGGGCTGAAAACTGGTACTGCCATCCTTTTTTTTGGGCGGGGGGACAGGATGAGGAGCTTTATGCCGCTGAAGTAAAGGAGGGTTCAGACATAGAGCAGGAGAGGTGCTTTGAGGCAATTGTGAGTTGAGACTTGTGCCTGTTGTTAAATGTAAGACAGCGCTGCAGCTGTGCTGCCTTTGCTGTTGGGTGGTCCAAGACCTGCTGCCCTGGCCCTCTTGCTCTTCATGTTCACATATTTCCTTCCTGGGGGCAGCCCTTCTTGGAGGAAACACATGTGAGATGTATTAATATGGTTGGTCCCCTAGCATTCACTACACAGTTTGAACCAGGGATGATGATTCAACGGATTATGCCAGGACAGTTTTTGGGCACTGTTTTCTTTACTAAGTGTACTGAAGTAGGGGAGGGATGGAAGGTAATGGAACAACTCCCCCAAGCCTTATTAAAAGAGCATTTGGGTTGCGGTGGTGAGCATTTGGAAAATACCTGAGAAACTGCATTGACCACGTAACTTCACCTTTTCTTCAGGTGCTGTGTGAGGTGGTCTTCAACTGCATGGTTCTTTACTCCTGAAAACCACCTTCCTTGGGCAGGCTTTGATTCAGCAAGTCATTTAATGTTACTGACATCAGTGTATGCGTGTCTGCTTAAAGGTGGGGTGCATGAACATCCTGGTGACACACCACTTACGCAGGGTCTGTGATGGAGAACGTTGTTATAAGGGTTGTCTCCTCATTTATTTACACGTGCTGTTTATACACACAGACACACCCTTCTATTCTTCCATCAGATACTTCAAAATAAATGTTCTTAATCCTTCGTTGAGCCCAGACTGGAGGCATCTCCCAAGAGTGACCAGGAAGGCTTGATCAGGTACGTGGGAGCTGGTTTTCGTGGTGGTTTGTCTCCTGGCTGTGCCATGATTAGCACTCTTCACAAGGGGTGAAGTGAAATAAAGTAACAAAACACCTCATGGGTGTTACCTTCAGTAGTATTGTTTAATTAAAAAAAAATAAAATTGCATCCCAGCACTATTCTAGCCAATGTTTTAATCACACATGAGTCGGGAGGATTGAACATTTTTCCTACTGCCTTTTTTCTTTCAACTTACAACAAAAGCATTAAATGGCAAGCAGCAAAATATAAACTGAAGCTGTATATCCAAACAAGCAAGAAAAACCATCTCAAGGAAAGCCGTAGGTTTGAAATCTGAATTTTCTAAATCATAATTAATGTGTTTCATCTGTTTTTTTCTGACCAGGGGTTTCATCTCTAAAGGGCATGCTGGGCAGAGCTGATGGGCAGAACTCAAAAGATTAGACACGTAAATGACATGAGCTGCAAAGAGGATTTTATCTTTCTTGGTGTGTCGAGGGGGGGAAATCCTTCATCAAATGTGTAAAATTTCTTTAATAAGTAGACCTGTCAGGAAAATGTGTGGAGTTCCAGCAGTGATAATTGGTGCTTCAAGTCTCTAGAATAACCAGTCAACCAAAAGATTTGTGTTTACCTAATTCCTTCAGGACTTGAACACGTGAATGTCATTGGTTCCATGCCAAATAAGGGCACATACAGAGGGAGGAAAAAAGCCAAAAACAAAAAAATCTCAACAAAACAAAAGAAGGGCTGACTTATGTCTATAATTCTTTTTTATTGTGATTTAGGGACTGCCTTCTACAGATCTTTTTCAGTGCTAAATCCATTCAGCCCAGTTTCCTGCTGCAGACAGGTATCAATCACCCTTGGAGCCTCTTTGATAGTCCCCAGAAGCTGGTGTTTAACCCAATCCCCCTTTCTCCCACGAACCTAGCCCTAAATGCATGGGAGCATGTACTCACCTCCTGCATCCACCACACCCAGTGGCATCCAGTTTAACTGGTATTTGTAGATCAGAGCTTTGAAACTCTCACTCTGAGCTTGTCCTCATTTTTTAATGTGCAAACCTTTGCCAAAAATTAGTGAGGATGGGCAGACCTGTCCTCTGAGGACATGCTCTCTGGATGCTGCAATTTAACATGGGAAAGTAGCAGTCCCCACTGTCCCGGGGTGGGTGGGTCACTGTTTCTATTCCTGGGATGCAGGCAAAAGGTGACTCCCTCAGAGGAAAACCCATGCATCAGTTGTGTCTTGTTTTACATTCAGAGACAGGATTTCAGAGGTGACGTGTCACACCCGAATGCATTTCACTGGAATGCGTAAATCCCAAATCCATGCAAGTTGAACCTATTATTTTCTATGTTTCTTTGGCTGTGGCTGGCGGTTTTATTGATCTCTCTTTGGCTGAAAGCTGAGTGCCTCTCTCATCTGTAGCCCTGTCACTGGGAGGAGGCTTCTGGAAGAAGCAGGGTCAAACGTGCCTGATTTTCAAGGTTGACCACGCTGCAGCCTTAGTGCAAGGTACAATTGCCCTTCCCCTACACTCTCAAAATAAACTCTGGGAGACCACAGCACAAAGGTTCCTACTTCAGCTCCGAAGAGGTAGAGCTGTAGCAGAGGTAATTATTTGCTCTCTCTGCTGCCGCTGGGCTTGTGGGGGCCCTCAGCCAGAGCGATCAGTGAGGAAACGTCTGAGCTCTTGAGTGAGGAGTAAGTGGGTACTCCTGAAGGGGGGCTGACCTGTAGTTGGGATATTAATCCTAGTAGTCTGACCTGGGAGGAGCGCAGTTTCTCTCCAGCCCCTGCAGATGCCGTGAGAAGGCGGTTTGCTGTGCAGAGGGGAGACTAGACCTCAGATTTAAAGGCAATTTAGAGCTCCATTGACTTGTAAGATAAAACGGTGATGTGAGTTTATTTCATTCCTCCCATGACTAAGGGATGGTGAGCCAGTGCAGGGGAAATACGAGCTACTTTCACCCAAGCAGAGTTTTTAGCCGAAGCTTAAAGGTGAGCCAGGGCTCTGCAGTGTCTAAGGAAAATACCCTTCTTCAAATCCAGCAGGGAGGCAAAGCCTGTGTGGTAGATTTTACCCTGCACCGTGCACTGGAATGGCTCAAGGGTGAAACGGTATTTTGCTGGAGTGTTTGCTCCAGACTTGAAATACAACAGCTAGGAGTAGGAAGATGGGGGAAAATTTGAAGATACTTTGAAAAAGCTTTATGTTGTACTCTACCCGATGTTTCCCTCACTGTGGAGTTGGGAGAATTTGTCATCTTTCCTTCTGGTGGTGGTGTTGCTGTGTTTATTTATTTTTTCTTTCTCAGGGCAAATAAAAGTAAGCCTCGCCAGTGTCTCTGAAAATCCTGGGTTACTGAATCAATAGTGCTACCTCTGCTCTCCTAAAATTACGAGCAGCTTGGTTTTTAAAAAGCGACGTGTTCAAAAGCCAGGCAGTCCTGCATTTCTTGGAGCTGCACAACAGGGACTTGGAGCAGCACGTGGTTACGCCTAATTAGACAGCCTGGGGCTGGGATGGCGAATGCTGGCTCCACTGAACCTGGATATGAACCTCAGCAGAAATCTGTCTGCTTTTTCCACCCTGGTAGTGGCAAGGAAGGGGGTTGTAAAAGTTGCGGGGCTGCTTCTGGTGAGCCAGCTTGCGAGATCCCATGTCAGCTGTTCTTCTGCACCGGAGATGTGAAAACTTGGGACTTTGTTTGCCACCAAATTATCTTAATGTAGTAGATTAAGCTGGATTTGTGTACTGGAGTCTCTGGATCTCTGCAGCATTGTTTAACTTTGCTTTTGTCACTTACGGAGGTTTGTGTTTTAGGTCATTTATCTTGATAATGAGTTCTGTTTCACACCTCTTCAACAAGCACGAGTGTAGAAACAAATACTGTTAGGGAAGGAGGATGGTCTGGAGGCTGAAGTCTCAAAAAGGGAAGTTGGGTTTTTACCTCTGGCAGTACATGGAGGTCTTTCATTTAAATACCTGGCAAGCAGCTGATATCCTTGCTACCAAGGAGGAGATGCAGAGATTCATCTTGTCCTTCTGCTCTTTCAGACAATACCAGCTGTCCATCACTGGCCTGAGGGCTGTGAAACTCAGCTGTTGTCTGAGCGGTGCCCAAGATGGGGACTTGAAAGAGGAGGAGTCCTTTTCTCTCTCCAATTACAGCCTCAGTTTTGCAGTTTAAAGCAATGGTGGGCATCTTTTTTTTTTTTTATTAGAGCATTTTAGAAACCCAAGTCTGAAAATGGAGGACTCCTCCGTGTAAAGTGTTTTGGCCTGTACCAGAAAGTGCTGCAAATCCAAAGGCTAGAGTTTGGGGGTTTTTTTGGTATTAAATGAGACAGATTGCTGCTGAGCATCTCCAGAGGACAGCTGCTGTTCCTGGTTTTCAGAGAAATTTTGTTGTGTGGGAGAGTGGCAAGAAGGGCTGGAACAAAGCCCTTGTTTACTCGTGCTGTGTGCTCTCCTTTTCTCATTCACAAGCTGCAGCAGAAACTTATAGGAGGACAGGAGCTACCAGGACACCGCTTTGCAGAGAGCTGGTCACTGCTGCCAGCCAGAGGGATTTGCTCCCTTGGAGGTGCCCTCCTGGGAGGATGCTTGGATTGCATCTCCCAACACAGATAGCTGCTGTGTGAAAGGCTTCTGCCAGGCCAGGCTCCGCGATGGGTTTCTAGGAAACCTGGATTATCATTCCACCTTTATCACGCTCTTTGAAGCGTTCATTGATGTATTTATTTTTATGACAGGAGACTTCTGTTGTGTTGTCTCGGTTGGGCTGTATTGCAGGTTTTGGTGCTAATGCCTGACACAGCAGACTCCTCCAGTTCAGGGGACTAATCCCTTCGTATCAAGGTCTTGCTTACAACCTGTTAGTCCCATAGTTAGACTTAAAGCTCTTTAAGGAAGGACTTCACTGGTGTACGTGTGTGTTTGAACGGGGTGTACCTGACACAGGAGAGCCATGATCTGGCACTGAGTGTGTAGGTGTTCCTGCAACGGAAATAACAGTTCCATTTCTCCTCCTGTACGAGCAAAGATGTGCATCACTAGGAAGTTAGGCAAGGGTGGCCTGATCTTGCACCTTGGGCACCAAGTGCCCTGTCCTTGGCATATTTAAATGCTCTGGTTTGCAGGGGATCCAGAGGGCTCTGTGGGTTAGGAAGGGCTGAGGACTGGCCCTGGCACTACTTAACAGCATTCAGCTGGTTTCAGCTTGCAAGCTGGAGGGACGACCTAGTATTTGGGGCACCTGCAAACCCTTTCCAGGCCTTTGTTCTCTAAAGAAGAACCAGCAGCCCTGTACTGTGCTGGAGGGGGAGGGTACAGCAGTGCTTGGAGGACAGAGCTGTTGAGCTGCTGTGGGAATAGAGCCTTATGAGCCTTGTGAAGGTGGGTGGATCCTGCACAAAAGTTGCTCTGTGAACTGGCTGGTGTTGCAGCTGCTAGAAATACTAGAGATGTGGGCAGTTCAGAGATCCTTTGGGGCATGTTTCATCACCCTGAACATACTGTGATACCAAACAAAACTATGCCTTTTTATGAGAAAGTGGGTTCTTGATCTATCATATAATTTTAATGACTCTTGTCGGTTTTTATCACTTGGGTTCCCTTTCTGCTATTGCGCTGGTTGTGGTTTGCAGAGTCTCCTCTCAGTGCCAAGTAGGACATCAGTGTTCTGGAGATCCCTGGGTGTAGGAGGCTTCTCTCTTCTCCGTCTAAGCATTTTGCCAAAGCTCGTTTTTCTTACACTTTTTGTGGTCTCCCAGGCAGCAACATGGAAGAGGAAAAAACCCCTACAGTTATGCTTTAAAGGCACAGAACCATGAATGTAAGTCAGACCACTAACACTCTTTGTAGCTCAGAGTAGTTTCAAGCTGAGGCTGTTGGGTTTAAAAAAAAAAAAAAATCGAAAAACAAAATAGCACGTCAAGGGTAGGGACACGATATATTCTGATTTTCCAGGGTTTAAGTGTAGCTATTAGCTGCCTCCTTTTAAATGAGCCATTTCAGGGTGATAATCTCTCCCTATCAGATGATGATTTTGAGCAATTGGTATCTCTGATATTAGCTTTAACCTTTCCTGTGTAAGCTCATTAAGATGGAGAAAACATACACAGGGGAGACCACACAGAGCTCATCTTTCAGTAAGCAGTCCTTCCTCTTTAGCAAGAGAAACAGCTTAAACAGTCAGTAGTATGGTGTGGTTTCTCCTGGGAGAGCACCATGAAATAAGAGATTGTGGATTCATGAAAAGCCAGTGTAATGTGCCACACAGCAGTGTTATCACCTGGCTCCAATGCTGTCACATGCAGGCTTTGGTGTTTGGGTTGCTGATCCTTCAGCAAAACCTGGCAGAAAGGAGCACGTGAGGGAGAACACAGCAAGGAGAAGCAAGGTGCTTATTGGTACTGCTGAAAGGGGGATTTTTCAGGGAAAAGAACCAAACACGGGGCTTTTGTTTCCTTCCTGCTGTGATTTCTGCAGCAGATCCAGCGTTGCTGTTTGCATTTCACCCTCATCTGTACGATGTTGATCTAGATGTTTAATGAGTGGATTGGTGTGAAATCAGGCTTCAGGCTTCCAGACAGTGGCTTAGTAAATACAATAAGCAGCCGCTCTTCTAGCCTGGAGGGGTTGTTATGAATTTTTTATCACATACCATTCTGACAGCATTTGGATTTGTAGAAAGAAAATAACCCCAACCCCTCACTTTCCCAAGAAATCTCCATTTCAAAGGTTTACATACTGCAACAACTACTACCTAATTGTTGGTGAGTAAGCCCCTTGCATGCTTATGCAAGTGAGGGGAGACAGACACTTGAAAAAATCATTCTGATATTTGCTCTGACAGGCAGATAGATACCATGAGGCTCCGTGGAGGGTGTCAGGCACACTCTGAGGAGCTGGTGGGGAGCCTGGGGACAGGCACAACCTGCTGAAGCCCACATCAGTCCTTTAACTCTTTCTGCCAGCTGGCGGTTGAATTTTTAGCAGTGGTGCTTTTTGCCATCCCTGTTATTTATCGATGCTCAAAATGCCTCTTGGAGTAGCAGATGGACCAGCTCTCTGCAATTGCCCTCTTAATACTGTTTCAAAACTATTGTCTTGCTCTTAGTCTCTTCTAAAGATTAAAAGCCCACCAGAAGACCATAAAATTAAAAGCAGCCTCTTAAAGATAGCTCTGCTAAATCAGGGGGCGAAGCCTTTTCAGTAGGAAAGCTGAAGGCAGCAGAGGCAGCCCAATTCTCCAACTTTTATGATGAGATTACTTGCACTCTAGGGACCCATAGTGCCAGGGGCTGTGCAAATACATCCTTGGAGCACTTGAGTGCTCTGTAAACAGAAGGGAAGAGCAGAGCAGAAGGGGTATGTCCTGGCTCCCCAGAGCCGAGGGGATGAGACCCTGTGCTGGCATGTCTGGGAAGGGGCTGGGGGGGCTGCTCTGCTGGTGGCCATGAGCTTGCAAGCTCCCTACTTGCAGATGTCCCCTGGGGTCCTGCCCTGTCCTGTGGGATTGGTGGTAAGGCTCAGTGGGCTCCAGATGTATTCAGACGTGTGCCAGGCTGCCGTGGTCCCAGTGCGCTCGTCAGCGTTTGTCAAAAGTAGGTGTAAAATGCTGAAAATGCCCTTTGCTTGGGCATAAACACCTGCAATGAGGAGACAGGTATGTGGCTCCAAAACACCTGTACCCAGGTGTACAAGAAAAACCTGCTCACTCTCTGCTGCTCTGTGCAGGTAGGTGAGCAGGGGCTTTGGGACAGCCGTGGGGCTGCTCTGCCTGCAGGACAGCACTGCCTGCTGCAGCTCACACAAACTGGGGAGATGCTGGCCCGCTATTAAAAACAGGTAATGGGCCGTGACGTCCACCAAATGAGGTCCTGTGATAGTCACAACAAGTGAGGTGTTTCAGGCAGATGAACATAATTCTGTCAGTGGGATTAAAAGGAAATGCTGCAAAATTACACAGATGGTTTTCAAGAAGTCATAAAAAGTTAATTGAAATGCGGTTTTTTGTTGTTTTTTTTTTTCTTTTTTTTATTTATTAGTTGTGTGTTATGTTGTCACAGAGGACTGGATGTGCGGATTAAAAGGCTGTGTGGATTTTCAGGGAGGTGAGGTAAAGTGGGAAGGATTCGATGCTTAAAAAGAGCTAAAGGAAGGGTTTTTTTCTTGTTCTCTCCTGCAGCACTTGCCCAAAAAGGAGAATGCCCTTGTTCGTACCTTATAGCCATGCCAGCTGAGAGGGAGAGGCAGGAGCACGTCACATTGGTGCACTTGGGCATGGCTGCTGGGGTGCTCAGGACAGCAAAGAGAAGAATCCATTTTAAATTGTGTTTTGTTGATTCTTGCCCGGCCATTTTGCTTGTGCCGAGGAGCCGGCCAAGTACACAGCCTGCCCTGGCAGCTTGTGCAGAAGGCAACAGTGTCCATTTTGCCCAGCAGTCTGACTATGAAAAATTACAGGTGTCTGAGGAAACCTCGGATGCATATGGGCTTTCTCATCCGAGTACTTCAGCTGCAGCCCTTCCAGCTGAGCTGCAGGCCCTGGCTTTCAGCCTTCTCAATCAGTTTGGTTCCTTGAAAATTGAGTGTGTGTCACATTCGTAGCACAGATTTCAACAGAAATATGACTTAATCTGGAAGGTTTTTTTTTTTTCTAACAGGGTGGGTGTGCTGCAGGGAATCAGTGCTAGAAATTAAGTAAGTTCCACCTGCTCCTTGTAGAGCCAGAATCTGCAAGCTCACGGGTGGGTTTCTTCTTCATTGCACATCTGAGTCCTGCAAATGGCTGATGATGGTCAGAGCCTGTCTGTAGTATTTGCATACTTGGCAGGTTAAGTCAAGGGTAAGTTTGGGAATCTGGTAAGATAAATGCACAGAGTTTGAAATACAATTTATCACCTGTTTTAAAAGTAACACAGAAGCGCCCTAAGATGCGAATCTCTTGTGCAGGAGATGATCTCCATCCCAAAAACATCATGGACTAGTCAGACGTTAAACCAGAAACCAGAGGCACAGAGTCTGCACAACTTGCTGAATCCTGAGGGCAAACTCTGCCAAGTTATTTATGCGTCTGATGCCTGGGTGGGGTTTTTGGATCTTGGACACCCTGGAGATGCTCACACAGTGCTCAGTGCTTCACAGCAGTGCTGCAGGGACAGGACTGTTTCTGGGGAGGTTGTCATCATCCTGTGGGCTCTCCTGCAATGCCCTGTCCCCCCCATGCATGGCTCAGGCTTCAGTGTCCCTGAGACATGTGGCAAGTTTGTGTTCCCTCCCTGTTCTGTGTGAACACCTTTCCAGCTACCAAAGTGTACAGCACTATGAGAGCTGCTGTTGGGAGAATTGACTCCATCTCAGCCAGACCCAGTGCACTCTGCTGCTGATTTTATGAAAGCAGTTAAAGGGAGAGCAACAGCATGGGAACAGGCTGTGTACAGTGAGGTTTAGATGAAGCAGAGTGGCAAAAATTATCACCTATGCTTGCTTAGTGGCAAAACGAAGCTATGAGATGTGCCCTGTGCATTGGCACCTCCCTGGTGGGGAGGTGGAGCAGCAATGTCCTCTCCCAGCATAAGCCAGGCAGGCTGCTTTCCTGGGTTTTGGCATAGACACCTTAGCCTCAAGGTGTCCGTGGGCTGGGGGTGTTCAGACCTGCTGTGTGGTCTGGATGGGGCCCATGCACCAGAATTGCAGCCAGCACGTGTGTGTCAGCCAGTGGTAAGGGTGCAAATAGAGGCCAAAACCCCAAGTGTCTTAACAGGGCAAACAAATACTGAGTGTGGTTGGTAGAGATGGGCAATCTCCCTCTAAGCTTCTTTGTAAATGTCAGTCTGAACCAGAGCAGAAATACTGTTTCTCTAGAGGTTTTACCAAGGAGGATGGCCTCTGTCTCCATTCAAGTGGGATGTACATGAGGGCAGTGCCATGGGAGAGCTCAGTCTGGTCAATGAAACATCTCCCTCTGCAGAGCCGCATCTTTATTTAATGTTTTGTGGTGACCTCATGTTGTGGTGATTTTATCCACTCTGTGAATTCTTGTGCGTTGTTTTAGAGCTCACTTCTTGGAGAGGGATTTTTGGATTTAAAAACCTGGGTGGGGAAACATCTTTCAAAGGTTTCCAAAATGTTACAGCGTTCAGTTACTACAGTGTTGGAGAGTTAATTTCTCAATTTAATCCTCACCTGACGTTGCTTTGCCTGTTGTACAGCTGTGGGAAACACTGAAGAGATTCGCATCGGATTTGTTTGACCCTGCCATGGGGCGAGTAGGATCACGTTTTAGCGGTTTTATCAGCCTGTCAGCATCCATCATTTTCTCTCAGGGGAAATAAGTGATCCGCTTGCCTTCCCTGCTTATTTCACATTTGACTTGATGCTCCCACTGTGGCAAAGATATCGTGAACCCTTTTAGTCGTGCTCCTTTGGAGGCAGGGATGAAAGAATGTGATCTCTGAAGGCATTTGCTCAGCCTGTGGGCTAATTGGGGCCAGTGGTGATTTGAAGTAAGCATCCTTGTAAATGAGCCCCTGGCCAGGTTTTGCATTTCTGTGTCACTAGTCTGTCCTTAGATTTTAGGGATTTTGATCATCAAGGCCAAGTCTGAGGCACCAGATCTTGGTCATAGCTGTGCTTAAAGCAACTCTTTTTATCTCTCTAAAGCAAACTCTCCTAATTGTAAGCAGGTAAGGAGGATTAATGCTAGTTAGTAATTTGTCTCTTGCTCTTTAATACATATGTAGCCCCATGGGCACTGCCTCCAGTGCCTCAGAGGAGGCAAACAGCTGGACGAACAAGGCAGTGGAGGGCTCAAGTGGGCCTTAGGCAAGAAATAAATCCTTGCCTTTTGCTGAGGTACTCGTCCAGGCTTCCCTCTGGCTTGGTAGCTTCGAAATCTCCTGCTCCAGCAGCCCCACAGCAGTTCTGCAGAAAGCTATTGAAATCTAGCCAAACACAGGGCAGGACTGGACTGTTTTGTCAGAAATTCATCCTTGCATCTGTGATGTACCTGGGGGGATGATTTTCCGATTTCCCATTGTAATTTTGTCAGATTTGCTTTATATGAACTGCTTTGAGACTGAAATGGAAGACGTGGCCTTGTCAGACAACTTGCTTTGTGATTTGGGCTTGTTCCAACCTCAGTCAGTAAGGGAAAACAATAGCATGAAAACACTCTACTTGAGGTAAAGCGTGTGAAAATGTGTGATTGAACCGTCGCCACTGTGAGGTGACATCCCATCGCTTGCTGTGACTTGCAAGGCCACTGGGAGATTTTCTCAGATGGTGTCTTGTGCAACCCTTCGAAAGCAGAACACAATGCAGGAGAACTGTTCTAACCAAAAATCTTGGGAACTTCACCGAATAAAAGGTTTAATTGAGACTGAAGAGACTTCAGTGTTCTGAAACACTTGTGTAGTGCTTAGTTGAGTAGGAATAGACTGAAAAGAAGAATGCCTAAGGTTTTTTTCTTGCATGCAGACACTGGCAAAACCAATCGTTTCATCTTTGCAGTAATTCAGGTGCCAGTGTGTACAGTCACAATCAAAATACTTCACATGAAAAACTGCATCTTTTAATAGGGGCTTTTTAATCGGAGCAATTGGCAGCTACCTGCTTAGCTTGAATGATTTCAGTAGAATAAATTAGCCATTTTTCTTTCTTTCCTTCACTATTGCGTTACAGGTTTATGCACAACCTCCGATGTGTTCTTGTGTATTTAAGGCACTTAAACTAGATACGTGGAATCTCTTGATTCCTGGTAACTCAAGCAGTTAGTTGTACTTCGTTGACAAAGAGGAGGAAACTTTCCTATTTTCCTAGCGAGAATTTAGTTTACTGACTTGCGTAATGGTGCACAGAAGGCTCATCCCTCAGAAGTAACACCGTCTGAAGACTCCTTATCACTTGGATGTGCACTGGTGCTGCCAGTTGGCTGCGCTTTAGTGGAGGGGAGTAAGAACACCGTAGTGGGTCAAACCAAAGAATCCATCTAGCCTTGTCTTCAAATGCTTACAAAAGCATTTGTGGACCAGGCAGGACAGAATTTATTGGGTCAAACGTTGTGCTGGTTATGTCATGCTGCTGCTACTGGGAAGGGAGATGGACTGGTGGATTTTTTTGCAGTCCACTCTACAAGATGCCAGAAGCAACGCTGTTAATTTGGGAGAGGACTCCGCTTCTGTGTACAGTTGGTGTTTGTTGCACTTTGTTTGTTTGTTTCTTGATGTGCTGAAGTTAAACTTTACCGTCCTGTTTTCCAAATATTTTCTGCTTTCCACCATCGATCCTTGGCATCTTTCATAGCAGTAGCTGAACTGCAAGAATGCTTAAACAGTTTCCAGGGCAGTTGAGTCATGTTCAAAAGCTACACAGAAGAAACTATTACGGATTCTAGGTGTTTCATTCCAGTGTTTCCAACACTGTCTGATCATGTTGTTTTGTCATGTTTTTTGAGATGACTGTGCTCTAGCTAAGCTGTGATGGGGTGGTGCTAGAGAGGCTGGGAGACTGCACATGGAAACTTGAACAGCTCAAATGGAATTATGTGTATTGAAGGAAGAACAGCCAACCAGTAGTAATTATCTTGAAAGAGCAGTTAAGTTGTCTTGGTTCACTGTTGTGGGCCAGTGCTTTTTCAGGTGTCAGAACAGGATCTGGGCAGCCACAACTACAGGTTGTGTATCACTATGATAATTTTTCCTCCTTTTGTGCTTTCAACTTCCATTTCAGGCTGCGTCATGTTCAGGCAGGCAGGATGCTTTGTGAAAATCCTTGCCCATGTGCCTTGTTACTCTCCTTTACAGCTTGTGATTTTTATTTTTCTTTTGATCACATCTTCTTAATACACCCTGTAGCACAAAATGTCATTTTGTCACTTGGCCATCCTTTTCTCATGCTTTCCTAGGCAATCCACTGCCATAACTGTTCCGGGCTTTACTTGCATTGCTGGACAATATGTTTAGCTCTTTACCTGTTTGGTTCCCTATCACAGTTGATATTTTTAGGAGGTTCAACTTACTGCTTCATCTTCTGCTGTGGGTGATGAAGCCCTCTGCAGGTTGAGTGGAGGAGGAATGTTGCTGGCACTGATGTAGCATCCTTGAGGGACGCTGTGCTTGCCCTGACTGATATCACTGTAAGGAGTGTGCTTGTTGTTGCTTCGCTCCTTGAAGCTATGGTTACTTCTCCTTCTAAAACAAATACAGGCTTTGCCTGTATTGGAGGATCTGCACCAATTACAGCTAATGGTGGGCAATTAGTTTGAATCCGGCAGAAGCTCTGCTGTCACAAATTGCAGCTTAACTTTTTCTTCTCTCATTCTGCTGTCGGCAGCTGTAATTGGGTCAAATGCTGCAGCACAGAGGGGACTGCTATTCCCTGCATCCCACTCACAAGAGCCCCCGTGCCGCTGTCCAACGCCCCGTAGAAGAGCTGATGGCTGCCAAGGCCAGGCAGGGCTGGGACTGCGGGTTGCACTGACCAAACGCACCCAGGGTGAATTGGTTTCGGGGCAGCCCGAGAAGCAGGAGGGGAGAGGATGTAGCGCCCGGTCCAGTGTTTATCTTCTCTTTCCGTTGTGTGAGATGGCGCTGACAATGTGGAGAGGGCACCTGCATCTTTTGCGGCTGTGCTTCTCTGTAATTAGAGTTCGTTCCTGTTCTGAAAACTTCATGGTTTTATATAGGTTAAGTGGGAGAGAAGTATGAATTGTTTCCATTTTTCCTGGTGGGGGAACTGTGAGACAGAGCAGTGCTTGACCTGTCCACATCACATTGCTGACATTTGGCACAGCGGAGTATTCTGAGCACAGATTTCTTGAATGTCAGGCCAATGCCCTATAAACACAGGTTGCCTTTTGTTGTTTGCTGGGCACAACTGTGTGGGAGAAGCAATAAAGCAGCTCTGTAGGCCGGGCACTGAGGAATGCTGCTCGATTTGCATATGAAAACATTTATCCTAATACTCAGAGCTTACATAGCCACCAGTGAGGGGTTTCCATGGGCCTGAAGTCTGGCAGAAAGAGGGTCACACCACTCTCTTCAAATGAACTGCTTTAATTTTAATTAAGTCCACTACCTCCTGGGAAGTTGCAAGCTCCCAGATTTCTTAATTACCTACTGTGCAGCTGAAGCTCAATTGTAATGCAGAGCTTGGAGGGGTTTTTTTTGTCCTTCCTTTCTAACTGTAAACAGCAGCTGCAAAGGAGCGTGTACAGCAGTAGATGCAGGGGCAGTGACAGATGAGCCAGTACACAGAGAGACAGAAATAACATGGCAGATTGGCTGTGGCTTTGAGCTGTCTAGGAACGAAGCAGAAGAGCTCTGCCCGCACACCATCTGGATGAGACAGTGAGAGGTGGTGAGCTTCACGTGAGCACAGGAAGAGGAGGGTGCTTTTCACTTGTTGGAGATCAGAACTGACACTTGGATGTGTTCAGGGTGCCATCTACCCTGTCTAAATATTTATTTCTTGTGTTGTGCTCAGTCTAATGCAATCAGACTACAGTGTGGAGGGCTGCCATATCCTTTTAACTCTGAATTTGTCTTGCAGTAACAGGCTCTGCTGCCCCCAAACTACGCATGCATATTGCAAGCGAGGAGAAAAGTTGGAGCACCAGCTTGCATTACAGCACCTCCTGTGTTGCCTCGCTTCTTGCTGTCAATTAGATCTGACAGAGCTTGCTCCGTGTACTACCTTAGGCTTTGTTGTGCAGAGCTAGCGAGAGACACTAACCAATTCAAGTGCAAGCTTGATTCCCTTTTTATTAGTAGGAAGATAAATGAGCTAGCATTATCTTTTGAAATATAAAAATGTAAATTAACTTCTACTGATAATAATTTGTTTTACTGTTTCCACGGAACATTGAACAATAATGCATGCTGCATGTTTTCCAGATATTCCCCCCAGTTGAAGAACAGTGTGCTGTGACAATACCAGTCTGAGCAATCTCTCTGTCGAGCAGAAACATGCTCATCTGAGCATGCTGACCCTAAGTTAAATTAACCATTGCACATGCACTCTTGCACCCATGCACAGGCTGTCCTGTGAGGTAGGCTGGCTTAGAAGAAGTTTGGTGTTTTTTTTTAAAAAATCATTTGATTCCCTTGGGCCTGGGTGAGATACAGAGTTGGATTTGTTGAGCATGACACATTCCTTGGTGCCTGTTATCATCAATCCTACGGTGCCTGTCACCTTGGTCTGCAGAACTGTCTGTAGTAACTCCTACAGAATTGGTTGCATAAACACACATTGAATAAGGAGGGTGAACAGTGTTTTACCTGGAAAAGAAGAGTGCTTATTCTGCTCAGCTCAAGCATGATTGGGATAATTTGGTTTGGTTCTTCGTTGTTGCAGACATTTATTTTTTTTTAATAGGATGGTTAACTTGAACTCACCACCCTGTTGTGTCTGTAATTCAGACTAAAACTGTTTCAAATAAATAGCATGGAGAGCAATTTTTCAAGGTTCTCAGTGTGGAAGAGCTGAATCATCAAGGACTGTTCTTGTACTGCTGTGTGTTTCTGCAGCATGTGGAGGGGAGAAGTTGAAATACAGTTAAGGAGTGGCTTGACCCCATGTAAGGAGTACACTATTAAAACAAGCCCTTTTCCTGCTTCCTACAGTTGCTATAGATAGCAGAGATTGGGAGCATCCCTGGGCATGTCTTGGTTTTGAGTGTGGAGAGACTGAAAAGGCTTAAAACAAGCTTCAAATGCCTGTAAGACGCTCCAGGGCAGCCCAGACACTTGCCAAGTGTTAGTAAATGTGGCACTGGCTTTGTAGGAGAACTTCAGTGACTGGAGGAGGCCAGGCAAGATGTTTGAGGGTATTTAAAATGCCCCCATATGTTGATATCCTTTGCTCCTGGGTATCACCTGACCTTTCCAAGCCCTGTTGTCGCTGTACCCTCACAGAATCTCTGGGTTGCTGCACCCACATGCCCTGGGGGGATGGAGGAGCCCCCAGGGCTCCCTGCCCGAGGTCTCTGTGGAGTAGTGGTTGTACGGTGCTTTCCCTTGGCTTGGTTTTCCTGTGTGTCAGCTGTAAATGCCACGGGCCAGAGGAGTCTTTCTGCGTTGTAGGCATGTGCCTGCAAAAGGACTTGCTGCTGCTGGTACCCAGTGACCAGGATCCAGCCTTGCTCTGCTGTCCAGAGCACTGCTATGCAGCAGAACCCCTGTGTCATCTCTGCTCCCTATGGAGCTGGACTAGGCCCTGCTGTGAAAGCTTAGAAATTACAGTGGAACTAGGAAAGTATTCTGGGTTTGGTGGTTGGTTTTTTTTTTAAGTAAAATTTACCTCATTTTGGTTTCGTAACAGATTCACAGGCATTTGATTTACTAAATTTGAAGCAACAGCAGTGGATAAGAGATACTCTGCAGTTTGATAAAGGAATTACAAGAGTAATCCCTGAAAAATTTTCCATATGTGCATGTATAAATTAATTTTCATGATCTTGTGTAATTTATATATGACTGCCTGTGTTCACTGTGGGATTTATAGTATTTAGTTACTAATTGTGTTCAACATCCTATTTTAAGTTTTGCTAACAAGTTAATGCCAGATAAGTAAATATGCTTATGATTTCAAGGCACTATTAGCTGAATGAGAACTGGTGACCTCAGCAAAGAGCAGAGGGGATGTCAGTTGGTGTGTGTTTTTGTTAAGGTGCATGGGTACACGAGTGTTGATAGATGTGGGGCACTGGATGAAAGATTGTCCCTATTACAGTCATCCATTCCCAGGAAACATTTTTTGTCATGTTACGAGGTTTTTTCATCTGAGAGAATAACTTTTTTAAAATAACAATGTAAAGGTTGGTGCCCAGTGTCAGGTAGGGACAGGCTTCTGGAGGGGCTCACACCCGGAGGGTCATCTGCTGCAGCACAGCAGTGGGACAGGGCTGAACAAGCTGTGAAGGTACCTTGCTTCCTCATCCTCGATGAGAATACGAGACAGCGGAAGCAACAGTACTGCTTAATTAAAAGATATACTGTTGTCCCCTATGTATATTTTCTGGTGTGTATAATGTAATTAACATCACTTTAAAGGTGCATGAAAAAATACCTGGTCCTTTGGGAAGCTGGTAAGCAGCCTAAAGGACTTTGTGTGCGGTGTCACCTCCTTTATTTTTATGAAGTAGCTGAATGGAAAATAGATGTTGAAGAAGAGCAGAAAAGCTTGTTGGATTGTACAGCACTGGTCCATACAGGGTTCTATTTATCTGAGTTAGGGAGGGGACAGCACAGCAGCTGTCCTGAATGGTCTTTTGGCCACGCCAGGTCCTGTGACCATGGTGCCAAGGCACATCCTAGAGTCCCCTGGGTACTAGCCCTGTTCCCAAGTAGTCGGAGCAACATCCTGCCTTCCTAGTGGCTCTGGGAGCACAGGGAGAGATACCCCAGCTTTTCCAGTCATCAGAAAGTGACACAGGAAATGTGCTGGATGCTCTCCCTTATCTCTAGCAGATAAACTAAAAATTAGGATGAAGGAGAGTAAATGGGGCTGCAGGAGAAGTGAGGGAGACTTGCACGCTGCTGCTTTGTGGTCCTTAGGCTCCAATTGTGGTTTCAACCTTCAAATGTATGGGTAGACCAAGTATACTGCTGATAAGCAAGTTCTTCTGCCCTGTCTTTATAGCTGCAAATGTATTTTATTTCTTTTTGAGCTGTTTATGCAACTGTGCCATTGCTTAGGTCTTACAGAAGCCTGACCACCCCCCTCTCCCCCAGCAAACACAACTCTAATGCTCTTAAGGTTTGTTACTGGAGCCTTTTGTGTAACTCCCAAAAAAAGGTGTTCAGTTTAAATGCGGGAATTTTACCATTCCAAAATTTTTCTGTTATCTCAGCTTAGTTTTACCCCTTGGAGGTTGTTCCCAATTCTTTACTCTGTTTGCATGAGGGATAAAAAAGTGTTATTCCTAGCTCTGTGTGAGATCGCTTTGTTTATGAAATTGTACCAGCTTGAGGCACAATTACCACAAATAATTGCCAAGAATGCTTGCTCTAAAAACGAAAGCTTATGGTTATTGTTGGCAATGCTTTTTACAAATGGAGATTGGCTATTTAAGGCTGAATATTGTATTTTTATACTTGGCAATCAGGCACTGAGACTCTGCGCTCTAGTAAGATCTTATTATCCTTAAGTGGCATTTTACTTAATTGAAGGAATGAGAGTTCTTGGTCCTTCAGGTGACGGGGACAAAGAATTTGGCAGTCCCTTCATCATCCTTACCACCCTGCCAAGGAGGCGCCGTGGTGGACAACAAAAATTACAGTCAGAAAACCCTGTCCTTTCTGACGTAGAAAACTTAACAAAGGTTTTCTGCTGAAGGACCCCGTTTTCTTAAGTCATTTTTCAGCTGCACCTGGTGTTGCTGTGTTTGCCCCATTAGTGCTACGGATGCCTTGTCCCTTTGCTGTGTGATGGGTGACATATGGGCCCTCCTTTGGTAGTGTTTCTGCTGGGCTGCAGGAATGCTGCTGTGCCATCGTGGAGGATTAATGCTGCTTATCACATGCCACATGGCAGAGCTGCTTTTGTTTCTTTTAGTATACTTTTCCTCAGAAACTTAATTTCTGGTGCAAATAGATATTTTTTTAGATTTTTATCCAAGTAAGAAGTAAATGACTAAAAGCGAGCAAAAAATTTGGGAGGGTTTGCTTTGGAAGAAAATGGTAGAGTTTTGTTGAAAGACACAGATATAGTTTGCTTCTTTCATCAAAAAGGGTCTCAGGGCTGCAGAGAGGGGCTGAGGGATAAGAAATGGAAACTGTAAGAAAGGCTTTGCATTAAACCTACTTCCTTGAGAAACAGAGGACATAGGAGAATGATGCTGCTAATAATAGATAGTGTGGGGTCTCCCGTGTTAAATGCATCTGATCAGATAAGAAACGAGCATTAGCTGAGAATTTGGGAGGTGAGTCCTTGCTCTTTGCAGAGGTTGGGCACAAAGAGATGTTTCGTGTTAAATGATGGAAATTGGAAGGAACTGGAAGGCTCTGCTGCGCTGGCCGGGCGCTTGGGTGCTGCCCTGTGTGCTCAGAAGATCAGCAGAGGGCTGAATAATGCTGCACTGTGCTCTTGCATGGGTTTCTGGCAGGAAATCAGCATCTCAACGAGTTCATGGCTTTAATCTCAATAGCATTTTGTTATCATTTGCCCCAATGGCTGGTGTATGCTTTTATTTTTAGATAATGGGTCCTGGTGGGGCTGTTTTTCCCACCACCCTCTTCACTCAGGAAAACCTTTCAGCTTGTCAATACAGCCATTAAAACCAGGGTTGACTATTTTCCATGGAAGGGAATTTGCCCTGAGTTGTTATTGATAAAGTGAAACTGTCACTGGAAGTGTAGGGGTTTAGGAGGGATGCTGATGGAAGTCAAGAAATTGGGAGAAGTATTGACTGTCAGAGTTGGAAGGGTTGCTTTGCTGCGTGCTCGCAAATCGGGCTCCTCCAAAAGGTGGTGGGTTTTGATCCTGCCGTTGCAGAAGCAGAGCTGACATGGTCACTTCACAGTGATAAAAGTTCCAGCTGTATGGGGAAAGGTTTGAATGCTGGGATGATAAAGGTTCCTGTAACTTTAAGCAACCACGAAGCTGAATGGCTGCTTTTTTTATTTTAAATTTATTTCTGGGATACTACACATGAGCTCTTTTTCTACCTGTACAGAATTATTGTGTAAGCTGCACTTCGTCATACCAATGCATCGGGTCTGATATTCAGATCCTCAATATCTGCAGATTCCCCTAGCTCCAGGTGGAGTTTTATTTCCTCTCAAAATCAGTGTTGTGATGTTTTGCATTCCTAAACCCTAAATTCCAGGAACTGTGTAATTTATGAGAATTTGGCTTTGCTAAAAAGAAAATTGGGGGAGAATGTAAACATTAAATATATAAAACAAGCCAAGGAAGACTTTGGCTTTTTTTTTTATACATATATATATCTATATCTTGTGTGCATATGTGTAGAATACAAATGATTCTGAGGAAGCCTACTCCATGATTTTTGGATGCTGACGTGGTTAAATTAAAAGTGTTGACAAGGTCACATAGAAAATGCAATGCAACTATTCACTGAAAAAAAAAAGTCTTCACATTAGAAAAATATATTCTCTTGTATGCCTATGGATATTTTGCTGAGTGCAATTCCAGGTCAGAAGTTCTTTTCCTTTCACGAATAAAATGTAGACATGTAGCGGGATGTCCTTAAAAACAATTCCTTTGTGAAGAATAACTGAATTTAATGCAGAAAAAGCATTGCTTACTGTCAGAAATATGGCAGAGCTCTAGACACATGCTCTGGGCTGCTGAGGTAATTCAGAAAATTAAAGGATGATCGTATTTGGCATAAAGTGCCCGTTCATGAATTGGACTGAGTGCCTCGTACCGCCTTCTTGGAAGTCACTGGGAAGGGAAGATGCTGGAGGTCCCACAGGGCTGGACTCCAAATGTATGTTTTCTTCTGTGTTGTTTTCACTCAGGTTGTTCGGTGTGAAGCTGGAGGATCAGTTAACAAGTAACTTATTAACTGGACAGTTTTTTCCCCTTTAAAAAGCTTGCTCTATGCCTGCGCACGTCTGGCTCCTGCCAGCTCCCAGGCATTTGTACATCTTAAAACATGTGAGTAGCTCCCAGAAGTCAAGGGCATTGCTCACATGCTTTGAGTGTTTGTGGGACTGAGACCTTAAGGAAATCTGGTCTAAATAACAAACAAGTATCTGAGGCTGCTGCATCTGTGAGTGATTCTGTTACTGTTGAGTAGGTACTTTAGGTGAACTTTATTGCAGGATGAGTTCTAAAAAACAAGAGGAAAAGCAGCATTTGATTTGGGTTAACTCCTATCTTTGGGATCCCACCTTGGAGCTCAACTGAGCACACCATGAACTAAGTCTTCAGCCTTGTTAATGAGTATGATCCTAAGGACTGTGAGTTGGTAACCATTTCTGAAATGCTGGCTAAAAGAAAAAGGAGGTGGGGAAGAACAATAAATGCCAGGAAGAAAGGGAGCAAAAGCTAGCAGGAATAAATAGTTTTAGACAGAGATTGAAATAAGTGATGGACAGTTTTCCCTATTTTTATATAAGCTCTTCATCAGTGCAATAACATGACTGGCATGGCATGGCCTTTGGCTGGAGCGGGCTGGCAGGGAGCCACTGGATCTCACTTGTTTTTGCTTAGACAGGGCATTGTCAGAGGACACAGTGGCTCATCGCTGTAAATCTCACTGCTATTTATCCTGCACCACCATGCGCGAGTCTTCAGGCGGGAGTCATCTTTCATGAGTTTTTTATATACTGACCAATAATCCATAGAGTCTGAGCGTGATCTTTTCCATCTCTAGTCAACATCAAAAGAAGATCGCAGTGTGCTGAATAGGGAGTTTTCTCTCTGCTGCTGTGGTTGGGGTCTAGCGATGGGAAAGCAGAGCACAGTTCAAAGATCTGCGTTACTGAAATTGCCTTGTAATGCTTTATTCATATCTTCGATACTGCCTGACAGAAGGCAAATTTATTCATTCTGTTGCCTGGCTGTGATAGAGAGCTTAAGTCCTAGAGTTAGTAAGATAAGTAGTTTGCAGAGATGCTGTTTAAAGCCTTTTCACCTGTTTTTGGGCTGTGGAATGACAGAAATGCTACCAGAAGTGGCCCTTTGGAGATGACCCAGGTCAGCTTCCTGCTCCAAGAAAGCCCCAGCACCAGAGCAGGCTACTCATGCTGGTTCAAGGAGCATCACTGCATGCAGGTATGGGGTCCTTCTTCCTGTTGGGAAGATAGATGTGGGCAGCTGGTTACCTCCTCTCTACCAGAATAGGGAGCCCCACAGACAGGTGGGTGACCTTGGCAGCCCTCTGATCTTCTGTGGGCCCCTGCATGGTGTTAGCCTGCACCCCCTAGGCTGAAACTGGCCTGTGCCTTATGAGACCTCACTAGGTTTCTGATAGTCATCGTCCCTAGGTTTATCAGGATCCACCTGGTGTGGGCTTCCAGCTGTTTCTTAGGTCGCCACCTCCTGCGGTGTCATGTCCGTGCTCAGAGTTGGCATGTGTGTTGCTGCTGCTGACCCTGATACTGATGCAATTTCCTCCTTGTCCTTCACTGCTTGGAGATGGATGCCAAGAGGATGGCTGCCAACAGACTCGCCCAGTTCTCCCTGTGCCCTCCCTTCCCTAAGGGTGGAGGGAATGTCAATCCTTTCCCAGATGTCAGAGACCTCCCCTGATCACCAGTTTTTCACAGGTGATTTTCCAATTTTCAGTTTTACAGGGTTTGGGGTTGTTTTTTTTGTTGGGTAAGTGATGCGACACATAGAGGAGATATTACAAGCTGTAAGGTTTTATGGTATATCAGGAACAGAAGCAAGCAGATCGAGCTGTTGGCAGCAAGTATTAAAAATGAAGCAGGTTTAGAGAGGATTATTTCTGCCTTTTCATTTGGAGAAGTAATCTTCATTTAAAAACTTGTTACTAATATGCCCCATGACTATACATTCATCACTACCCCTAATAATGGATTTTATCATTAATACGCATGAATTTTCACTTATGTTATAATCCAATCAGAAGCAAATCTCCCTCTTTAAATGCAAGTGGAACAGGGACTCTCAGAAAATTTTTTAGTTGAGTGAGATGGCTCAAATGTAGCAGAGGAAGTTTAATTTTTGCAATACTCTCTGATACAGCAGAAGTTGTCTTTTGCTGTATAATTTGTTTTTTCATATGTACATTGTGGATGTATGGAAAGAAGTAATTGAACACCTTGTGCAAATTTGGAGGCCAAGGAGAGGAAAGTCAGGGCTCAGGGATTTGTTGGGTGTGGGGAAGGAAGTAATTGAGAGGTCATGGTTAATGGGACTTTCTGGGGAGGAAAATCACGGTTGAGCCAGGGACTTCTGGAGAGGAGAGTGCTCTCTTGCCCTTGATTTGGCTTATCTTGCAATTGCAATCGTGTCCTTGGATTGTCTTCATACTCACCACGAGCTGTTCTTGAACCTCAGGGTCTCTTACAAGCACAACTAGAAAACTGAATGTTTGCTTGGGCGGCACAAAAAGGTTATGGAATTGTTATGGAACTATTCCTTCTGGCGCAATGCAGCCAGCACTGGGGCAGATGTAGCAGCACACCCACTAATCCTCTATAAAGCTCATGAGGTCACAGTACACCGAAGTGTGCCACTTGGGTGTGCCTTAAAACTCTTTGGAAGCGGAAGGGGAGAGCAGAGTGCTTTGCTTTCGATCCAGCTGGTGCGAAGCGCGCAGTGGAAACCCTCCACCACGGCTGCTCTGTTAATGGATTTGCCTCGTATTCCGAGGCATGTAGGGGTGGGCTATCACCCCTGGCACCTTCCATTACACCTCTGGGGCCGGCAGCGGGCTCGTCTGGGTTGCTGCCTCTCTCAACACCATTGAATTGGCCCCTCAGAGCTCCTCACTGGGACCATGGCAGGCCAGCAAGATTTGAATGCTGATTTTTGCCTTGTCTTTTTCCTATTATTCCTTGGGGCATGGGGTAATGCTTGGGTCTCTCTTCGCCCCAGTTTTTATGCCCTCTTGTGCTGAGCTACCAATTTAAGGTAGTTTTGTTTTTTTATTTATACCTGTGTACAGCCTTGGCTTTATCAATTTGCTGTCCATTGTCGCTGACTAGTGACTTGGGTAGAGGTGGTGTTACACAGGTCTTATAGGAGCCTAACAGGCTGCCCAGGGGGAGTAACTGGCTGTCCCACTTACTTCTTGCATGCAGGGTGTGCTTTAAAGCCTCTAGTGACTGAAGGGGGCAGCCAGATGCAAAGCTGGTACCAGTTCTTGCTCGTATGTACCTGACTCGGAGCCCTGTGATTCAGGCAGTGTACACATGTGTGAGGAAATGTTGTGGGCCTGAAGTGAGCATCGCTTAACTATCCATCCGTACAGAGATCTAGGGGGAACTTATCCTAATAGAGGTCCTCCTGCAGCTCCTGTTAAGGGTCCTGTGCCTGGAGGGGGCTGAAGGTCTCCATTCGTACAGAATAACTCGGATTATCTTGGGAACGGAAAAAGAAAACTAAATTCCCTGTTTTATCATGAAAGCCTAAAGGCATGCACAGAAATGTTCCTGGTGCCAGGGGACCTGAGGGCAGAGATTAGAATTAGGGATTTACCGGGTTGTGTAATGCAATGCTCCTTTTAAATTGCTTGTGCCACGCTGATGTCTTTGGGTTTGCAGCATTCCAAAAGGCCTTACACCTGCCTTGGGGTGAGGGGCCTTGACTTACTGATAGGTGAGCTGGGCTCAGGGCAGAAGGACTCACGCTGTTTTACACAATGGGGTCAAAATTGCACGTGGAGAGAGCATTTAGGAGAAGGTAAAAATAAACCCACTGAGTATTTGGATAAACCTGTAGCTGTTGGGATAGTTGATGGCTTGATTATTTGCCTTTGTCTAGTTAAATGCTGGTTGTTTTAATCTTTTGCTACCAAATGGCTGATCTCAAAAAGATTTACAGTAAAAAAAAAAAAAACCACATATTTAATTTGGAAAAAAAGTCTTGCTAGGAGGAATGTATTTTTGCTGGTTTGCACAATAAAAGAGCAAACCACTTTTCATTCTTGCCTGATTTCAAAGACAGAAAATTGTCATTTTGCCATGAAAGGCTGTTTTTGCTGACACAATTGGTGGTTTAGCTCTGCTTTGATTTCCTATTCTAAATATGTTGCAAGATTATAGGGTGCATCCCAAGAAATATTCAGCATTTTTTTCCCTTTTGAATTGCTTAAAAATTAAGATAATGATTATGAACGTGGCATAAGTCTATGCAAGATGTATTTTTTCCTCTCATGGACACTCAGTGTGTGCACTCCTGGGACGGTATTTTATTGCAGGACATTGATTCAAAGAATACATTTTGAGTATGTTAGGAATTAATTGAAAAGTAAATGTAGGTCCAGAGTCTCAACTGGTGTGTATCCATGTCACAGTGTCACTGAAGTCAGTAAAGCCGTGCCAATTTGTCCCACATGGACATGTGCCTTATGGTTATTTTTTCCATTTGCCCATAAGGCAGAGCTGGTTTTGCCACCATAGGTAAAATTTATGTGTATGTGAGGAATAGAAGGAGGGGGTCAGTAATTTCAAATTGTAAGGGAACTCAAAAAGTAATTTAAATAGTTACCTCTCCAAAATAGGCAGAGACAGAGCTCATAATGATTGTAAGAAATATTGATATCATCCAATGGATTGAATTACTGGGTATTTCCTCAGTGGTTTCCCAGCAGTGTCGAAGTTTTACCTAGCTGTGGAAAAAGTGACCCATTTCTAATTCAACTGGCCATTCGCTAAGGAGAGGAGATTGGTTTGGGACTTGCCTCTCCTGCTGTGCTCAGGCTCCTATGTGCAAAAGAAGTCAAGCCTTTGTAAGTGATTCAAAACTCACCACCTCCTCTGTACTTGGTACTGTTCGATGCAGCAGTGACCTCTGGTCTCCCTCCTCTCCAGTTTTAAAGACCTATGCCAAAAAAATGGATGCACTGGGCATTTTTTACCTTTTCAGTTTTTCAGTGAATCAGTCGTAAGAACTACTTTTACAGATGAAACCCATTTTTTCCCTAAATCTCATTTGTGCAAACAATGAATCTGTTTTGGGATTTCCGCCATCCCCTTTCAAAGAAAGAAGAAACAGGGGCATGCTGTAGGGGAAATGGGAGCCTGAGCAATGCTATTGGAGCCACTCTTAGAACAGGAATGTAGTGTCAAGGTAAAGATACTGCCCTATCTGAAATACCTCTATCACCGTGGCATTAAATTAACCTTGAGGTTTGACAAGTTCGTTATGAGCAGCTGTTTACATCAGCTTTTTAGGAGAGTTTTTATTCAGGGAGAAGTCCATAATTGTACTATTTTTTACAGGCAAGGAACCCCTTATGGTGAGGGCTGGGGTTTTTTTGCCTACTTATTGATGACAAATGCTTGCAAAACGTGTTACAGATCGAAAAATCCAAAAATACAGCTTTTGTTTGCGTGGAGTCACTACTGCAAATGTCATGTTTGCATATTTTGAAATTAAAAATCAATACACCATTACATATCAAGAATGACTATTTCACAGCATCTGTTGTAAAAAGGTTATGGATTTCCTCATTAGCAGCTTGCTTGGAAATAGAGCTCAGGAAGAACGAGTGGGGCTCTTGGTAGGTGGGTGGGGCAGTTTTGGGGCTGTGCCGGTGTTTACAGCTCAACCTGTCGTCGAACCTGGGGTTGGGAAAACACATCCCTCTGCTTTTTGGGAAATTAGTCACACTCTGAGTTGGTGCCTTGTGTGCTTCTCTTGTAAGGCCACATCAGAACCGCTTATTCTTGTGGTACAATATGTATCAGGTAGAGGATTAGTTTTCTTTTCTTGTAAGTAGCTATTGATGCAAATCTACCAGGACAGAGCTGAAGAGGAATGAATCTTAATCCATTTAAAAAAAAAAAAATGTACTAGGAATGAAAATGATAAAGCTCAGAACCTGTTCCTTTTTTTTTTTTTCCTGTCTTTGTTTAACCAGTTAAGGCAACGATGTATTTTGCTTTCACAGAGTTTCCCTGTATGTCAGTGCATAGATACTGTACAAATCTTAGTCCCGCCTACAGCTGTTCAATGTTATGGATGCTTGGGCTTATTTTTATAAAGACCATACACAAAAAGCCCTCTAAGCAAAAGAAAACCAGAAGTAAGTGCTCGCTGGGGAATGAATTATTCTTGAGTCAAAGTGAGTGATAGGATATTGAAGTAAGAATTTCCTTATTGTTACAAGAATAGTGTTGTTCGGTGGGTAGCACAGAAAATTTATTATTCATTTAGGAACACCCGTTTTGTACATGATGTGCTAGTGATCACAGACCTCACTAGCCCTGAGGTTCTTGTTGTATGGATGTCTGACTAATTCGCTATCTGGGATAGAAGCAAACTGTTCTCTTCATCAATCACAAAGGCTCCTTATGGGCCACCAGTTCCAAGTGATCTCACTTTTGTGCTCGGCTTTGAAGTTTGTGGAATGAGCCCCTACATACAGATATCTGTAGGCTAAGTGCTGGATTAGGTAAGCCCTTGGATGGATAAGTTTGTAGCACAGCATCTGTCAGAACTGATCTGGGGGTCGTAGTCTGACGTATCTTTTTTTTTCCAACCAGTATATATCTTACCAGCCTTTACCAATTTTACAAGCTCTTCCAGGAGCAATCATCCTCTTTTTATGTCTGTAGCAGACCATTCTGAAGATGATCTGTGAGCCGTGAAATGAGAGAGAAGGAAAACTAATTAAATAAAATATTTGGGTAGTATTTTGTGCAACACTCGGGTTCAAACTGGTAGGTTTTCATGTCTTTTGTTTCTAAAATTTTTTGACAGGAACTGTAAAAAATGTAACAGTTGGAGCAGTTCACATTCTTCAGAGATGTGTCACCTCAGCTTGGGGTAATTTTACCTTGTTTGTTGGGTTTAGCCCTTGCTTTTCTCCATGATCTTTATGCTATGAAGATGTGCTGGTTGGCCAAAGGAGTGGGAGCGTCTGCGCTGTCGTTTGGAGACTGTGATGGCAGTGAAGCCATATCCTTAGTCTGTAAGCAGTATTACATCTTCTCAGGGGGGCAAGAGAAGAGGAGATAAGTGATTATATACCGTCTAAATCATATGCTTCCTTATCAGGCAGTTTCAACCAATAAATCCCTAAGCTCAGCTGCTGTTAGCTTTGTGTGACTCTGTGCTCCAGGAAGATTAAAAAGTATATTAAAAGAAAAACCACCCCAAAACATGAAAAAACAAACACGCAAGTATACTATGAGTTTTTAAAATATACTTCGATGAAAAAACCCAAATGGAAAAGGTGAATTACTACTTTTCTGCTGGAGGAAAACAAAAAGCCATGGTCGTGCTGTTGTCAACCCAGAACAGGCTTTTGAAGTAAGAGAGTTTGGTAAAATGCAAATGAACATTACTCAGAGTGCTGCTGGAAAGATAAAATGACTGCATGTGTTTGGATAGATGGTCACTGAGTAAAGATCTATTGTGTGCTGAGTTGTGTGGCAATAAAGATAGGCAGATAAATGCGGGTCAGCAGAGAAGATAAGACAGGCTATATAATACCGAGCCACCCTTTGAGGGAATATATAAAACTGTAAGAGCCTTTGCAACAGATGATGTGAAAACTTACAGCACTAGTGTTTTCCACACAACACCAGCGCAAATCTTTTTTTTATTAACTAAGTTGAACTTTAAAATTATGTTATGACCAAAAATCAATAAAGAGAAACTGATTTAAGTTCATCCAAGTGTGAAGGGGTTTATTACCAGTGCTACATCACTCTAATGATGTACTCTTAAAAATTTGTTTTTGTGATATATTACATCTATTATTGCTAAAAGGATAAAACTGCAAAGCAATAGTGGACATTAATAAATCAATTTAAAGAAAAATGGGCAGGTAGCCAGAGGAAAACAAAATCCAATTTGCAGTTTTTAAACACTGTGCAATTGTAATGTATGCAAATGACACCCACACCAAGGCCATGGGTTTTCAGTCGCTAATGGGATTCTTTCCTGGTGCTTATTTTGTTTGTTTGGCCTAGGATAATCCTCCTTGGATACTGCTCTGTGACAGTACACCGATATGTAATATTTCTAAAGCTAATTTTCTCGCTTAACCTTCCAGATAGATCCACACTATAAAAACATCCCATAGGGCTTTGTTGGTCAGGTTGCATGAAGCATTTCTTGGAGCTGTTAAAACACAAAACATCTGTCTGCCTACCTCTGTTTCCATCCTAAATTTATTGTCCTGATTTTCGACCGTGTGCCATGCAGAGAGGGACTGAAAAGGTGCTGTCTTTCTGCTTACTAATACTGGAGTTAAAGTACAACCTGCGCTGGTTTTCTTTGAACAATAGTTAGGCAAAAGTTTTCAAAAATGTTCAAAAAAGTTTCCTTGTTCTCTTCACCTAGCAGTAACCAAAATGGACTTAGCGGTGGAGTATATTTTTTGGCAAAGCAAACTCTGAATTCCTGCTGGGAAGCGTTCATTGCCACATCTCCTAATGCTGTGTGCTTGTGGACTGCGTTCTTCACAGAGAATTACATAGGATCGCTTTTTGGCTGTGACCTTTCTTATTCTAATGGCATCTGACAGTGAAAAATGCTAGGATTTTCAAAGGAGCCTGGGAATTTAATTGGACATCCACCTCTCTTGAAGCTCTTTTAGCAAGCCAGGCTTTCTTGTTTTTATTGGTATGCTCACAACTCTAGGAGAGGACGATACAGCTGACACCAACCCGCATACATGATTACAAAGAATTTGTGAAACACAGAGATTAAAATAAGGTGGCGGTGAATAAACAGGCTTTTGTCAGCCCCGCTCTGCAAAGTCTTCAATCTGCGTTAAGTCCTGGGGCTTCTTCATTAGGGCGCCGTCGTACGGGGAGAAGCGACACTCTGACGGTGGCGGCGTCGAGCTCTGCGTTGATTATTTGCTAACGATTGCTATTCCAACTGTGTTGGGATCCAGGAAGGGAGGAGGGAGGTTTGTACTTGGAAGCGTTAGTGTTTAACCTCCAACCGCCGGGCATCACCTTGAGAGGAGGTGCTTCGTGCTGAGATGCAGTGCCAGGTGTTCCCTCAGGGGTGGGTCTGGCTTGCTCTCTGGTGGACGTGCTGACCTCATAGAGCGGGCAAGGATGAGGGGTTTTGGAAATATATTTGCCCCCCCCCTTTTTTTTTTTCCCCATGCCTGAGTTGCAGAGATTTGGAGACAGGTCTGTTGAGCATGTGTCTCTTGGTTATTTGCTGAGCACTGGGCAATATTGTGAGAGGATTCAAGGAAATTAAACTCTTAATAAGTGTGGGATTTTTTGTTTGTTTTTAGTTTGTTTTGGTGTTTGGTGGTTGTTTTTTTTTTTTTAATACGAGGTACAGCTGCATGTAGTGCTCAAGGAATGTATATTCAAATCAGTTTCTGTCTTCCCACTACTCCCCATAAGCTCAGGGAGAACTCGATAAAACAGATGCTTTTGGAAGTTGTTGTAAGCATCAAATAGGACTGGGAATCTTGCTTTCTCTTAAGTAATCTCGAGCTTGTTAGCAGCCACTTTAATTTCTCGCATCAGTTTTGAATTTCTTACAAACTTACATGCTACCAACGTAAAGTACAAACTTTGGGAGCAGGTAAGCTAAGCTGCTTCTATACTTGAGAGTTGGATCAAATGATGATTTTTGGACAGCCAGAAGCTCAGACTACAACAACGTGCAGATCACCTTCAGGAAGCTGGAAGGTAAACACAACCCAGCAGTCAGCAGGGACATGGCAAAGCTATTGCAGGACGATCACTACAGTGATACTTGAGTGCACATCTTTATTAATATTCAAATGTCAATGGTATTTTTAGCCCAGCGTTTATAACCCCTTTGAGCAGGGTGCCTAAATGAATCCAAATGTCTTGATAGATGTCTTTCCTTGGTGCCTGCCCCAGAATAGTTGAGAACCAAACAATAATTACAATCACTTCTATACAGGCAAGAGAATGATAATCCTGGATCTTGCAATTTTCTTCTGTCTTTAGCTATCATGCAAGTCTGTCATTCTTGTGAGTTTTAATTTCTGGCATCTGCTTGGCAGGGGTAAATTAGCTTAATTGCTGTTAGATTTTTCAAAAAGTCTTCCAAGCGTTACTCCAGCAGACAAATTGCGTTCGCCTCTCCACAAAGAGAAGCAGGGATGGTACGTGTCCCAGAATGTATTACATCCACTTTACTAATAATTTCACTGCAAACCTCACAGTCAGAGCACTGATAAAGCTGGCCCTGGAGAGCAGCAGAAAAGTTATCAAGCAGAAAACTTCTCAGTGAGTAGTGATCTCCCTTGATTATAGAATCATGGGAGGTGTTCCAAGTGATTAAAATATGATGACAGCACAGGTGATGTAAGTGGTAGCTCTACTGTGTTTTCTATTGAGAGTTGTCCAGTGAAGCATTGTATTTGCTGCTTGCTGGCAAGGATGATTGATGAAAGATGAATGTGGATCCAGCCTTTCCCAAACTTCTGGGATGCTGAAGCCTCCCAGGGGCCCGCTAGCGAGAACACAGCTAAGAGCACACTGAACGTGTCTGTGTAGGAAGAGGCCAACACCCCCACCCATCTACAAAAAATTACCAAGAAATTTGAAACAAATATTTATTAACTTTACACAAGCTTCTGGGAGGGGGAGTGCTCGTTGCCATGTCAGTTCAAATTACTATCACAGACGGTGGTTTCAAAAAAGGGTGCTGAGTCTCCAAATCCTTGGCATGGTCTCAGGCATGGGGTAACTGAAGGGGTAAGGCAAAGTAAAGTCACCACATGTAGGATTATTTCTGTGCTGCCCCCTCTGTCTGCTCTGGGAGGATTTGACAAGACAAAGAATGTAAAACCTAAGCCTAGTCTGTTTTTTATTTTTTAAACATTAAGGGAAAAATGGATCTTACAAGAGCATGAGGAAGTAATTGTATTTAATTTCCAGTTCCACCTCTTGGTGTGGCTGGATTATTTATCGACCAAGGATTCATTTGTTACTCTTTTTAATGATGGAAACCACTTGGTTGCGAGAGTCTATTTAACAAAGTATAATAAAAATAAAACTTGTGTTATTGAGCGTCATGGACAGGGCTTCAGTATCTTCTCATTTCTCATAATGTAGAGATTCAGCCTCAGAAAAACACAGCTCAGCTGGGGAGAAGGAATACTTCTGTCATCTCACCTCAGGCTCAGCCTTTGCACTGCACATCATTCCTGTGCGCCCAGGGTCACGTACTGCGGGGGTTTGCAACTGGTCAATACATTTACCTTCATTTAGTGTTTTGTAAATACTGAGGCACAACTTGAACCGGTGTCCTGAAGGTGTATTTTAGGCATAGATTGAGCCATTTCACTTCTGTGAATAGCGTTTCTTTTGGGCATGAGTTTTGAATAAGTCTATCTTTGCATTGTGCATGTGATGGTGTCTGTGCAGCTGCTGTCACAACTGTAAGTCACCAGAGAGCTAAATATGCCGTGTTCCTCTCCTGATCTACAAGATTTTCAACTTCTTCGAAGAGCTGTGCATGAAACCGTTGTGTCAGTGAGAAAAAGACAACATTCCTGTTGCCTTGAATGAGGCTGCTTTTCGTACAGTCTTTCAGGGACCCAGAGCTTCCAGCAAATGTCAAGTGATTTTTGGCTGTGTTTTAGAATCTGTTAAGTATCTGTTAGGTTAGAGTCCTTATTTCATCAGCCCCTCCTCTATAAGCAGTGCTTCTAAAATTCACGATAAAAGGGAAGTATCTAAAATGGTGAGATAATTACCTCAAGCGAGCAAAGAGCAGAGTTGCTCTGCATTATTCAGGGCTATTTCTTGATAAAGGCTTCTCTTTTATGTGTTTGTTTCTGCAAGGGCATATTGAGTGAGAATTAGATGGAGCCAGTTTGGCTGGATTTTATTGGCAGAAGATAAACACTGTAGATGAGAAACATGTTTGTCTGGGCCAGAAACCTGGTATTGCAGAGAACAGTCCAACAATATTCATTGATGTCCAGTTTTCTTGGCATAAAAACGGGAGCAGTTCTTTCTTTCAAGGTACCTTCTGCTTCCTGTGGTAATTTAGCATGTTTGCCTGATGATACTCATCTAGTGTTAACAGAGCCTTAAGTTCAAAGTCGTTAGCTGCAATGAACTCAAGATAGAGTCAAGATTTACTTAATTTGTGTTCTGCCAGAATGAGGAGGTAAGAGGTAACATCAGTCAAATAAAGCACTGTCACTTGTCAGATTAAAAACCTGGTGGTTCTGGTTGATGGGTTAAACTGGGCTGCTGATTTGGTCACTTCTGAAAGGACACGTTGTCTTTTACTAGAGAGATCAGAAAAGCTGTAGATGTCATCCCTCTGAGCCATAAAGCTTTCTTCTGTCACTGTTACCAACTCTCATAAGCCCTTGAAAAGCTCCTCAAGGCGGTGTAGTTAGAAGTCTCTTTATCTGTCATTTTGTTTGAGTTTAAACACTTCATGGAGACATCAGATTTTCCACAGAACATTTTGGATGTAAATGTGCTTTTGTAACTTGGGATAAAAGGGACCAGAGGGTTTCAGTTTCTGGCTTGGCTAATATGGCAGGTTTTTAATGGAGCTTTTCTTCCCTGGGACTACGCAGTTTGTAATTTCCATAAGAAATTCCCAGTAGTTCAACCTGTGATGTTTCAAGTGAAATGTTTGGTCTTTGTTCGAGTAAGTCTTACCAGCCCCAAATAAAAGTGTCTGCAAGCGGGTCGTTACTCTCCCACCATTTTGGTGCAGTGGTTTATTGAAGAATATGGGGGAAATAAGAAGTGGTGAGTGTGCAGCCCCCCAGGAGATCCAGGCTGGAAGCAGTGGGCTCAGCACCTGTGATGGGAAGCTCCCAGCAGCCCTTAAGGCCAGACCTCCGGGCTGACCAGTGCTTTCCAGAGTCCCACACATGAAATCCAGCTGCTGTATTTAGTGCAAGTGCACAGAAGCTCTGTAAGGGAAATGATCAGAAGTGGACTTTTAAAATACCCAATAGCAGCACCTGCTGTTGCTTACCCAGACCCCGCTTCTCACCTTCTGCCCTCACCCCTCAACAGTTTTATATGCCAGTAAAATAGCTGTCCAACTTACAGCGCCTGGCTGCTGCTTCAGAAGGTCTATTAAGATCTTTTAAAGAATTTGTAGTTACGTCTTTAATGACCTTGCCCAGTTCATTGTTGATTAATTTCTAGGCTTGCAAACTGGGAGGATGAGGGCCAGCAGTGCGTTTTCTGCCAGGCTTGGCCTTGCAGGAATAGTTTGGGTGTCTAGCACACCATGTCTGTTAGCATTTTCCACCTAATTTTTTTTCCCTCCTTGTTGGGCAGATAATGCTAGTGTTTAATCTGATCTTACTTAAATATTTCAGATTGTATTATGTTAGAACATCTGTCATCAGAAGGGGTGTGTGTGGGAAGAGTTATTTATCCTTGGCAGGAAGTGTACCTTCACATTTAACCCCTGGTCCTTGAGTTCAGTGGCTCTTTAACTGTATTATTCAACTTACTCGTTGGACAGAATTTAGCAAGGTAACATCTGAAGAATGTTGTTTAAAATAAAGAACAACTGGCAAGGACTGTGCAGTTGGTTGCTTTTGGCCAAAGTCTGTTGACATAGGTGATATTGTTTGCGCAGAAAAGAAAAAAAGTTTAAAAAAGCAAAACAGAATTCCAAGTCTCTAATAATCTATGAAGTCGCATGTGGGACCTATGCGGGCATTTTGCTCCTTCTTGTGTGATTAGAAAAAGTCAGAAATTATGTCTATCTGGGTATTTTTTAAGCCGGTACTACATGGAAGAAAAGCAAATATTGTTCTGCCTTGATCTTTAGGCTGTGATGCATTGGCATTGAGCCAGAGCCAGTCCTGCCAAAATAACCTGGCTGGGACACCAAAGGCAAGGCCTGTGGCATATCTGGAAACAAGGAGCAGCTCGGAGTCGGGATGATTGAATGGTGAGGACTATGTGATTGCAGGCATCTTGGCAGTGATTTATAGTTCCTATGTCGTCTGTGCTCTTGCTGCTTTCTATTCTCTGTTTTTCTTCTGCATTTTTGGCTAATTAGTTGGGGAGCCTGAGGTGGACTGGGCGAGATGGGCTGAGGAACTTATCTTTGACCAGACGCTGGGCAGACAGATTGAGAAAGCTGCAAGTCTGAGAGCAGGAGAGCTCCTAGGAGAAGTTTTGTCCAGCCGTTTAGACTTCTTCTGATGATATATCTGCTGTAACTCTGCCCTGGCTTGGCTGTAAAACTGACCTAGGTTTGGTGATCCTGGACAAGTCTTTATACACTACCTAAGCTCCGAGTTGCAGAAGTGGCATGGCAGCACAGGAACTGCATGATGGAAGTTTGTTTGTGTGCCTTATCTAATGAGGTCCATGGTTGACAGGCGAATTAAATCACAAGCCTGGGGAAATAAAATTGTAATGGCTGCCTGCAGCCAACATCTTAGGTTCATTTAAAATTTTCTCCTAAGATAATCAGTGTTTATTAAAAAAAGACATAGGTAGCTGGCCCCAAGACCTTGGGATTGTGCCAGGGTTGTGCTGTGCCATGCCCACAACACTTCTCTGTGGCTTTGCTGGGGCAGTGGGGTACAGTATATGTGCTGTTGAGGTATATTAAAAAAAATCTCTGTGGTTATATTCTTTTCATCAGATGGGCTTAGAGACATATAATATAGGGCAATAACTATCCTCTGGTCCTGATTAACTATCAGAAGTCTTGAAAAAATGCTTGGTTGGCATCTGTGCAGGTTTCTGCGTAGAAGCCAGATCATCTGATACTCAGTTGCAAACTGAAGGAAACCAGTCCTCAAATGCTATGCTGTTTATTAATCTAGTACATTTGTTGGTCCTGAAATACAAAAGCAAGGAAGAAATGAGGAAGTTTAGGGGCTTATCTCCAAGGATGTGTTTGATGCCAGCCGTGTGTCTCATTCATGCTGTGGTGAACACAAGGCAGAGGCAGTCACATGCTGGTGACATCTGACATAATGCCACTCTTTCCTCAGGAGACAGAGAGGAAAGCTCTGGTATTTTAAAAAAAGTGCATTTTTTACAGTTTAGTGACTTCCATTTTTGCCATGAAGATCACTGGTAGAAGGATTTTTTAGAGCTGTTCCTTTTGTCACATCAGAACTGTGTTCACAGAGCATACGATGTTGCTGAACCCCACAAGGTGAAGGAGTCTTGAGATTTACTTTCTCTTTTTTTCTATTTTACCATAACCTTAATGTAATTTGAAATGTGTTTCTGTATTTTGTCAACTATGTAAGAATATGTATTTGTCACAAAATCCCATTAACACGAATACTGCTCCTTTCCAGTTTAATAGGCACTGCCAGCAAACTTCCAATTTGAGTTGTTACTTTTCTATTTTTTTGAACTAGCTCAAATAGAAGAGTTAGCATAATAACTAAATTAGTTATGGTCAATTTATCTGATAACAAAACGAGGTCTGCAATGCTGCAGCTGCTTTGCAGCAAGAACACCAGGAAAATTTTGTTGGTGTGTGTTTTGCAACAAGTTTCCTAAAATCAATATATTTATTTGTCGTTAACTTTATGGAATTACTTAAATCTGAACAGTTTATGTAACAACAGATCGCACCTTTCTTCAGAGTTTAACGAAAGGGAAGGAAGTCAGTCTGAAAAACTCAGTCCAAACTACATTTTTGCTCTTGGAGTTTGGTCCAAGGACTTGTTAAAACATGACCAGAATCAAAGTGAATGGTGTCAACCTCTGTGCTGAGCAGCCGTTTCCTGTGCCTTCCACAGTTACTCTGGGTATCATTCTCAGGTACGAGTTCACATACTGTAAAGGGGGAAAGCAACACACTCCACTGATTTTTATCATTTTGAGGTAATTTGATGTAGCAGGAACTAGATGTTGATCAACTGACGACAAAGAGGGGAATTAATCAACAGGCATTACATACTTAAACACTATGATGAGTGAAGAGGGAACTTGTAGAGGAAAGTCAAGAGTTCTCTTTTCTGTTGTTTTTGATTTGTTTTAATTCTGGCTTCCTGGAGTTGCTCATTTCAGAATAAAACAAACATTGTAAGTGAAATTAGTTTGCACTAAGAACATGCAACCCTGAAAATTTTGTGAGTATTGCAAACAAATATTCCTCTTAACAGCAATCTACATGAGCGAGTAGTATTTACCAACAAGGAGCTCTGATTTTTCAGTGAATTTAACCCCAGAAAGCAGGCTGAATTTGTCCATTTCTGTGTTTGCGTTCATGGGGACATCAGTGAGCAGCACAGAAGACACCATAGTGGCCAGTCACTGTTTAAATGAAGGGCTGGTGATCTCTACTACCTTTTAGTTTGAGTTTCCAGGAACTCAGAGAAGAAACATCTGTGGCAGAATATCAGGAAAGAAAAGAAAACACACTGAAAATAAACGTGGCAGCTTGAAGTGAGTGTGAAAGCACTGACCTGCACGTCAGCCGCGGTGATGCCGCAGGGAGCAGGGACTGTGTGGGTACTCAGGAGCTGGTGCTGGACAGCAGGAGATGCTGTACCTCAGTTCTGCAGTTGCCCCTATCACCAGTTGATCCAGTTGCAAAACCACACAGTGTTTTGTGCTCAACTGCTTGATGCTGTGAAGTGAGTATCCATCCAAACTCCTTATTTCCTACAGGTCTGCGAGGTTTATGCAACTCATGTTTTTGAGGCACTTTAAAACTGTAATCTGCTGTTTCTGTGTTGGTAATGCATAGCTCTGTGAAGCACTGTTCAGTTTGCCATTTACTAGGTCTCGAGGGAAAATAATGGTATTTTTAGATATTCAAAGACTTTGGGGCTAGACCCTGCTTTCTTCAAAGCCTGTTGAAAAAGGAGCAAAACGGGGCAATCAGCTAGCAGGGAGTAGGCAGGAGGAGAGAAGTAATTTTGCTGGTTTTGTGTGGGTTATTTTAATAAGAGAGCAGTGATTTAACATGACCTGGAATCACAGGACATAAAAACAGATCAAGAAATCTTTTACTGGCTCGGTTTTGTTGCTTTTGTTGCATTCTTTAGCTGTGTATTTGTATGAAGATCTTGAATTGAGAAATTCAGTTTGACTGGCACTTCTCAGGGGTGTCACTCAGAAGGGACAGAATGAGAAATTTTGAAGTGTTGTAAAGCACAGCAGGCTTCACCTAGGAATTTGCTCTGCTGTGAGGGTGGTGACATTGATATTGCTGGGCACAGTCCCATTTGTCTCAGTGGCTTCTTAGTTGCTCATGTGATTTACATATGGAATCTCAGCGTAAGTGAAATACGGTCCTCCTTTAATTTTTCTATCCTTTTGGTGCTGTGGCAAGTCTTTAAAATGTTGTGATGAAAAACAAGCACAGCAGGGCTGAAGGGGATTCATGTATTTTGTATGTGCTTCTCGGTTTCCAAGAACATATATAAGAGGGATACCTATATCTGTCTATCTAAAAATACATATAATTATACATATATATATATGTACATACATATAATTTCAAGAAGAATCAAGGACAAAAAGTACTTGTCCTTTCACATACCAAGACCCTAAAAACTGATGGGACGTGCTGTGGAGCCATCCAGTTTGTGTGGTGGTGGCACAGGAGGGTAAGGTGAGGTGCTAGAGCCTCATGCTTTTACGGCCTTTGATGTGTGCCTGGCCCTCGGGGAAGGCTGGAACTGCGCTGTGATGGACAGAGTGCACTGCATTAAGTCCTGCATCGGTGCTGCTTGTGCATTCTTGACATGGACTTGTCTCAAAGCAAGTTTGGGGACCTTCTTGAAGAGCAGAGAGGAGAACCTCTAGGTATCCATGCTTGGCTGAATCATACTAGCAGCACATTCTCCCCTTTTTGGAAAAGGAGGGGAAGATGAAGGAAGGACCAAGGGACGAGGGGACCTGTAACCATGTGAGTGTTTATTGCCTGTTTGGGTTGCTTTCCTGTTTCCATGGCAACATACCCTGTGTGGCTTGAGATCTGGTGAAATGGTACCTGTTGTGTCCGTGAAGGGCTGGGCAAAAAAAAAAAAAATAAATCGTGAAGCAGGTAAAAAATAACTTAGCTTGGAGCACACTTGGTTCTGGAGCTAGATTAACCTGATAGACGTATGACTTCTTGTGGAGACACCAGCCGGGGGAATAACTGAAGCTATGGTTGGGTCTTGGTTCAAGTGACACAAGAGGGAAAATGTAGAGTTAAACAACCTCATTGAACTTATTTTTGTAGTGAATTAATGAAAGTGCCATTTTTAATGCAGACTATGAAGTGAACTGTGATGATTGAGGGCTACGAATGAAGCACTTCTTGGGGATGAGGGTAATGTTTCAAGGTAGACAGTACAGAGAAAATGGACCTAATTCTTTGGCCTTGTGCCTTCTTTTTCCAACTGGCTGTCTCCTTTCTCCTGCTACTATCAGCTGGTCTGTTAAAGGTCCTGTTTTTACTATTGGGCAGAAGCTGGAAACCTCAGCACACAGTCCTGAGTTCAGATTGAATGAACAGCTACTCAGCACCCATTAATTCACTTAAGCAACAGCTGAATTTTCAAAATTGCATGGCTCTCAACACTTCCCAGATCTCTGCTGGCTCTCTGTTAATAAGGATTTTTTGAAAACAGAACTCTCTGCTAAATAGGCTAAATGCCTAAATAGGCATTTATCTCCTGTGAGAATGTGTTCTGAAATGTTTTTCTTCCCCAGCAGATATGGGAGGAAGTAAAAACCATGTGCTTGCAATGGCTTGGAGTGGGATGAGCTGGCGAGATCCTGTGAGGAGCTGAGCTCTCCAGTCTCTGGACTGTGGGACTCTGAACAAGAGGATGAGCCATGAGCTCAGTACTGCAAACCCAAGTGCTAGCAAAATTCCCTCTCTGTAAAAGAGAGCTTTGGAGTGTGGTTGAAACCGTGACTGCCTCCCGCAGCAGAGGTCTTCTGTTGTTGGATCAGTCTCTACGCTGAGTTTTTGTACCATGCCTGCCTCTGTGCCACCTACACTACCAAACATGAGCATCTTTCAGTGCTGGAAAGAATGCTGTGCCTTCTCCACATTTCCCATAATAACATGTTTTTATAGTATTGGACAAGGCCCCTCGTGACCCGCCCCTGCGAGTGGCTGGGACCTCCCTGTGATGTGTTTGGTTGATGTCAGCTCCCTGAAAGTGCCCAGAGGTCATCTTCCTGATGAGCTTCTCTGGTCCTACTTCTGACCCATCTGCCTTGCTTTTCCATGCCGAAAGATCATGGATTTCGGGTATGAAGTCCTTTGCCTGTTGTTGCTCCACGTTCCCAAATACTGAGCTGGCAGACTGCACGTTCCCCGAAATATTAATCCCTAAATCCCTCCTTATACCGCTAAGTCTGAAGCAATTACAATCTTTTCCCCTCCTCTGCTAATTATATTCATTTGGAAGCAGACGTAGCTTTCTCAGAGGACCATCCTTTTAATTTCCCTTCCACGTGTAGCAATTAGCTGGGGGTTGTTGCTGGCTTAAACAGCGAGTGCTCTGAATGGGTTGGAGTGTTAAGTACAATGAGACAGTTGTAGGGCTCTAATGGGTGAATGTGGCGTGTTGTCAGCCAGGGCTTGACATAAACGGTTTATTGTCGTGTAGGAGAGGCCTGGGGAAGCCCTAGTCCTAGGGCACACATTGGTGGCATCCTGCTTTAATAAGCTTTTAAAGAAAAGATTAATGTTTTTGTTTTGCTTTGCTTTTCCTTGCCCTCGCACTACAGAAGATATCAATCCTTAAATTGGCCTGGGGAGACAAGTGCGTGGGGTTTTTTCCTGGGCTGTACAGAGAATTCGGATGGTGTAAGTAATTTTTGTATTGTCTGGACTACTCGTTTTTCATCATAGAGTGTACATCTATAGCCTTTTTAATGCCTTTTTTTTTTTTTAAAGTCTTTATCACTTGGCAGGGATGTAAAAAGTTAATAACAGATTTATAATTTTATTAGCATTTATGCTGCAAATGCTAGAGAGTTCCCCAACCCAAATTTAATGCATCCTTAAAGTCCTTTTTATTAGCTTGTTAATTCCCAGCAGTACCATTTTATGGAAATGTGAATTACGTTTTTTTTTTTCTAGAGGAGAAACAGTGGTTTAGATCAGATGATGAAAACATGGAGGTTTTTTTGTTTGGCTTTTTTTTTTTTTTTTTTACAGGGGGAGGGAATATGGTTTTTCATTTTTATTTCCCCAAAAGTGACTGTTTTATTGTAGCATTACATTACTTTTGACGGATGTGAGTGACAACATCAGGTGACAAGGAGTGGGCACCTGGTGTCATCCTTTTCAGCAGAGAAACACAACTGAGTATGGGGCAGGTGTGTGTAGTGTAGTGGGAGCCAGTGACAAAAAGCCTCTTGGTGACCCAAACCTGCTCATTCCCTTCTGTTTTCAATGAGACTTGGCCAAGTTCACACATGGGTTGGGTAGGTTTTTCTTCTTGTATAGGTCTGTCTGTCAGGGATATGTTTGTTTTAACAAGTGCTCTTTATGTTAACGAGATACTTTGACCATGACTTTTTCACACTATGAGGATAGGGAATTATTTTTAAAATAAACATCCTCTCATTCCATTGACAAAGTGAAATATAAATTACTTTGGGGGGAGTAGCTGTGCATATATTTCAATCTATTCGAACTGTAGGATTATACCCATGTTATTTTTGTTATTCCTTCATATAATGGACAATGTGGTGTAAATTAAAGGTGCATGGTAGCTGTTGCTTTCTCCATTACTTGTATAGTCATCTATCCGTACTTCCATGTGGGAGCAACAGAGTTTTTGTGGTTATTGTTCTGTTTTGCACATAGCAGGAGCTGGCAGCAGACATGTGCCGTAAAATACGTTTCAAACACTTCCCTATATCACTAATTGTAATTTCCAGGGCTCCCTCTGTGACAGAGCGAACAAAAGGGAGCTTTGAGAAAAACTATCATTAGCCTCCTGGATCAATATGGTTTAGGAAATACAAAACAACTTCAGCTGTTTAAAAATAGGAAGTGCCAGAGGGGGTTCCTACCACCCTGCTGAAAACAAATCACAGCATTGATCTGTCTTGCGGTGTAACTGCAAAATTTGCAGAAAACAGGTGAACCAGCTGGGAATATGAATAGAGCCTCTCTGCAAGCTTGTACCTGTGTTGTTTTTGGCTTCCTGGGCAACCCACAGTGGGTTATCTGTGAGTGAGATAGTTGCTTGCTTTGGGGGGGGAGTAGAAAGGGAGTTAATGCCAACCAGAGGATGCTTCTCGTAGTGTAACATTGTTGTATTTCTCTTTCTATTAATGGTTTCTTTTCATCTCTCTGCCACTCTCAGATCAGAAGAGTTTCTCAGGTAAGCCAAAAGCCTATTTCAAGAAATCCACCCATGAACACGGCTCAGGTCATGAAAAGAGAGAAACCCCAACTGAAATGACAGTGGTAGCCTAGCCCTAGGTCAAGGAAAATGCTGAGAAACAAGAGGACAGCTGACCTTCTGCATGTTTAAAATACATGGAGTAGTTGTACGAAGCTCAGTAAAATGTTCCTCAAGTGATTTTCTTTGGGGTTTCAGAAATAATATGAGAGTTTCATTTCTTATTTACTCTTCAAGGTTAAACTTTTACATCCTGCTGTGAAAGAAATTTCCCCTTCCCTCCTTGCAAACCTGCCTCCAAAATGGCTGTGGGCTTTTGGTGCTGCCAGCCAGCACATTCTCAACGCTTTGATGCGAGGAAGAGTTTAGAAATTTGGTGTTATTTTGAAGCGTGGCCATTCATCTGTGGCAAAGCAGCAGAAGGCCCACAGGAGTCGTCCTGTGAAGCCGTGTGTGGTACCCAGATATGCACTTTGCTATTAACAATTGTTGCGTGAACACTTCATGCACAGCGAGGTAAAAGCCTTCCGAAGATCACAGATATGTCATTCACTGGGCTTTTCAGGGATTAAGGTCTGTAGACTTCCTTTCTGGTATTTATTAATGAATGATTTATGAAGGCAAGGCGCTTAGTCCTTCACCATTAACTCCAGATTGTGTTACGTTCCTTCCCAGCCCACGGGGATAGTTTTCAGGAAGAAGGGCAGCGAGGATAGGACAGCAGCAGCTCTGATTTTTGCTGCTTGAATTTTGCTTGTGAGAATGCACGTGGGTAGCTGTAGGTGTCTAAAGAAATTTGAATCGCCTGGATGAGTACTGGGTCCTGTCTTTTCGTGACCATAACCCACTGGAACTAAAGTTTCTTTCTTAAGTGTCATGTTACTTCCAGGCAAGGAGGAATTTTTGAGTGTTTGACTCGTTCTATTTCTATCTCAACTTGCCAGTACTGAATCTGCTACTTATTTTAACTGGTATTTTAGCTTGCCAGTAGAATCCCAAATTAAAACATCAGGGTGATGAAAGCCATCTTTGTCTTGACCAAGAAGGAAACTGTGGCATCCCAGGACTAAAAAAGTAAATTTCTGTGGGCTGAGCACATGTCTGAGAGTTTGTTTACTGAAGCAGTGGCTGGCCAGTCCACTGAATGTAGGATTCCTCCCAGTCTGGTAATTGAAAGTCAGATCAGCTTAGGGGGAAACTATTTTTCTTTAACTGTAACTCCAACTAGGAAAACTTTTGTTAGAAGGATATTGAGTAATGATTCTCAGTGAGTATGAAATCAATTACAAATTACTATAAAACCTCGATAAAATCTTTAAAACAAACGAATTGGGAGCTAAATAAACCTATATTAAAAAACTAGAGAGGTTGACTTCAGTTAGGTTTTAAGAGATGCTGAAATATAATTTTGCTTAAGTTCTAAGATAACGTGCCAAGATCCCTCTCTTACAAATGGATACCTCTAAGGTTGATTTAATCCCAGTAAGAAAAATCATTTGTGGCTGAACTGACATCAGCTGTTCCATCCTCTCCTCTGGGCTGTGGGCAAAACTGACTAGTGACACTGTTACATATTTGGGTGGCTACAAATGCATGGAAGGAATCCCACTCTTCCTGTTATTGAGACCTCTGTGTTTGTATTATTTTGTAAGAATCACTAGCCTAAAGATACACAAGCAAGCATGACCATCTAATCCCTAATTAACCTCTTTGCTGAAGGCTTTATATAGATTTTAATAATATATTGGCGGGTTTCTGTGGTTTCTCAAGGCACGCTTCAATATCAGAATCTTCTGTTACGTGTTCAGTGAGCTCATTGGCGTTTGTGCAGTAGATATTAGCCGAGGGAAAGGGTCTTTGTCAATTTAATATCATTCACTGGAAGCTGCCAGGGTTTCCATCTGAAGACATCTTACACAACAGTCTCTTTAAATAATTTATTTTTTTTTTTTTGGTCTCGTGTGCTCAGTCCGTGCTTGTCAAGCGCATTCCTAAATACTACAGCATGGTATTTCAAAACAAAAAGTCAGATTTCTTTGAGTCTCTCTGAAAGCTCCACAGTTAAGTTTTACATGCTATTAGTAAGGATACTGTATGTCAGGTTAGGACTTCTATAAATATCAGTGATATCTCAAAGATCTGGGCTTTTGAAAACACTTGATGTAAGGACATCTCATCTTGAAGATTAATTTTTCACAGAGCTATTTTAAAACTTTCTAACTTTTATTTGTTCGTGAAGGGCTACATAATAAATGATTTCTTAAAATTTTTTCCTTTCTAACTTTGGAATGTTTCCCCTTTTCTCAGTTTGACCACGGTTTTGCAGAAGAAACAACAAAAAGGCAAAATCAGCCTATGTCTTACACTTTTTTTTTATGCCTTTGTAGTTAGTTATTTACTATCAGAGACAAAGGAAAATATTTCAGTTATACACCTGTATTTTCCACAGTAAACTTGATGGAGGAAAACAAACTCTAAGCTTGAAAGTGCTTAATTAAAATTCCTAATTTGAGTAAAAATGCCTACAGTTTTATTTGAAAAGGAAAGTTTTTTTTATTTTCAATAAATGACCTTTTTTAATAGTAGTACCTAAACCACAGATGTGTGAAAGGATACTTTTAGCATCCTTCCTTGGATCAGACATGGCACCTGAGATGTAGAGCTGTTTTTTCACGGGCCATAATACAAAGTGCATCTGGGGATCTGGACCTGAGTGTGCACCTAGTTTAGGGCATGTTGCAGTAACCTTGAAGTTGGAATTACTCACGTGCTTTAGTGTAAGCACGTGCTGGAACACCTTGCTGTCCTGAGGGGTCAACAACTGAGTCCAAGACCTGCCCAGCTTTATATTTACATTGGGGGAGCTAAATTCTTCAAACAGAGCAGTCTCTGTTTCTAGTGCCTGCGATGCAAAAATACAGTGTGGCAGAGAGGAAATAATAGCCCAAATTAAATCTTTAGAGGCTCCTCTGCAGCTGGGAGGGTGGCAGATATTCCTATTGGCACGCTGATTATTGTAGCAGAGCACTGGAAGAGACAGGCGGTCCTGGTATTATCAGTGATGGCAGAGCATAATCTGAAATATTCAAAGAACAGCTGTGGTGTTTTGGCTGTTGCAATCTTGATTGTGTCAGCATAGATAGATTTCTTTCTGTTTTTCCCGGAGAACATAATAGTCAAATGAAACATGGCTAACTACAGCCTTGGGGCTGAGTCGGTGTTCTCCACCTGAGATGTGATTGCAATTTTTGACAGGAAGACTAATGTGTGTTTTATTGTTGTGTATTTAAATTTGATTTGGGGGCAGAGGGAGAGAACATTTTATTAAAAAGAGAAGGAAAATAACTTCTTAAAATATTTCCTGCTGCTCCTCAGGCGGACTATGGAAGAGAAGACAGGGAGATCATACAGTGCTTTTCTTTCTGAGGGGGGGTGTGAGCGCCACGGAAGTGCTTCTGTAAGATTTCCAATCCAGTAGTATATATGTTGATTAAGCAAGATGATATAAGTAACCATCCTGGTTCAGCGATTCAATGAAGGTGTGAATAAGCGCTGTCTAAATATTTTGCAGGAGTGAAGCTTCAAATCCTGGTGTTCCCCAAACTAAGCGTGGTGAAAGGGTGTTTGCCCTGCTGATCTCTTGCATGTGAGCTTTGTGGCACCGACCCGTGTTCAGTGACAGCCGTGTTGAAAACCCCTTTGAGCTCCCACTCGCTGAACACACCTGCCCTCCTTCGTTGGCACAGGGAGCTTAACGATGCTGCTGGGTGTAACAGGGAGCTGTGGCACACTTTCCTTCTGGCTCTGCCTGACCTCTGGCACAGTATAGTTTTGTGGCTCTGTTCTCCTGTGTGCAGAATAATGATGTGGTTTATCCAGGTAAAGTTGGAGTCTTATTCTTCACAGACCGAGCAGAGTGAGGTTATTTCTCCCATGGACCCTGAGAGGTCTAAGACATCTGATGTTGCCACCATCCAGTGTAGTTGTACCCTGAGCTGAGCTGCTGAATCAGCTGAGAAAATTCGTGGGGGTTTTGGGAAACAGCTTTTGAATTTGCTAATAGTTCTTCTCCTCTGGAAAGCATCTGGCTCTCGAGAGAAAAATGGGGTTTAGGGCCTTATATTCTGAAATAAGCACTTTACATCAAAGTTACATATGTAAGGTATGAAGTGTGTAGGGACCTGTAAACAGCTCAGGATCCCTCTAGAATAGGATTTTAAAATTGTGATCTATCATCTTAGAAGCCTGTGTGCATTTTGTGAGAAGGTCCATAAAACACAAGAAAAAAGGTTTGCTGTTAAGACATACATTTTCTGTGTGCGGTTGCAAGCTTTCGCTGTAAAATTTCTGGAGCCCGTGGACTGAAAAAGATTAAATCTCTCCTTTTGGCAGCTCTGTCTTATATTGCAAACCCCTGTGAGGGCCCTGGGCATGGAGGAAAAAAAAATTATACCGTAAGAGGAAACAATGGGCAAAGTGATTACAGCTTCACAGTTTTGTTTGTATACGGCTGGGAACAGGCTGTCTTTGCCTTGGAGGAGATACATTTCCAGGAGCTGAACGTACATGGCACCACCCAAAATCATGGGAGCATTTTTACTTTTAAGTATATGGAAAGTCTGTAGGTTCAGTAAAAATAAAATAAAAATCCTGTGTGACTTGACAAGAGGGGAGCCAGTGCAAATGATCCATGAGCCAAATGTAGATGGAATTTCAGCAATTTACAGCTTAGTTCATCTGCCACTTGAAACTCTCAGATCTGTACGAAGCACTGTCATTCCTCTGAGAATGGTGAGCTGCAGCAGCGCAGGTGACTTGCCTGTTCTTTTCCTGGGCTTGGTGTCCTAGAATTCTTCTTGAAGAGGAGTTGTGAACTTTTCAATCATTTTTTTTTGTTTTTTCAAGATAAGGCAGATGGGGGTGGGTAGGAAGGGACTGTACTGTACTTGCCATTTCTGTCTCACTTTTCAAGATTTTCTCATCCCTCAAGGCAGGATGACCTTTAGCAGCCTCAAAATGAAGGAGCGTTGAGTGATTTTTCATTTTATGAGATATATAATACAGGTGGCTAATAAATAAAATACTTTGATGGGCAGAGAACTCACCCAGATGTTGGGCAAGTGAAGAGCACATTCCTAGTTGAGAACTGCCCTGTGGAGCTTGCCATTGCTGTCAGCTTCTCCCTGTGTCTGTGTGTCCATGTACTGTGGGAGAGCCAGTGGTCAAGGATGATAAAATAAAACAGTTTCACTGCTGAAAATCATAAGGAGAAGGAGAAATGAGTGTAAACAACCCTGCAGGTTGTTCCTATCTGTGCCATGTGGTCCTCAGTCCTACCCTCCTGGTGAGGTCCAGTTGCTACGTTCAGAGAGAGGGGTGGGAGCAGCTGTGAGAGTGAGGGATAACAGCAGCATAAGCCTGATGGTAAACTGCAGAGAGATGTTTGTGAGTGTATTCAGAATGAAAGGTGAGATTTGATCCAAGTCCTTGAAGATTTGTGTATTCATTATTTCAACCGTTGTAAAATCCTGCAATTCCTCTGTAGTTCCTCCTGGACTCATATTCATGTTGCCTGGGCATGAACTGTAGGATTTGTCACCTAAAAAAACCCCTATCAGCAGTGGAAAGTTTCATGGGTAACTAAAGGGATTCAGCTGCTTAGCTGCTCTGAAGCCACCAGGGAGTCCCATGGGTGTTAGAGCCTTAGGTTACCTTTCCCAGGCCTGGCTGGAAGCTGTCAGTCTCCCTAGACCTGGAGACATCAGAGGGATGCCACCTGACAGGCCTAGAAACGAGCGGTTAACAATCTAATCATTAGAACTACTTAGTCACCAGTTTTTAGGGGGGAATAAGTAGATAAATACTAGGGTTAGTACTGCAGATGGGAAAAGGGGTATCCCAGATAAAGTGTGCTTGCAAGATACAAAGGGTTGAAAAAGAAAAATGACTCCATGCTGCGTTCAGTCTTGGTGCTGAGCTGGATCTGACTTGTCTGCCTTCCCTGACTTCAAGCTGCCTGCAGTTGTCAGCTTCTGGCAAAGGCTGTTGAAGTTGCTGTGACTTTTCTTTTCTCCCAAAAAACTTTCAAGTAAGTGCCTTATTAACTAAACTGGGGTCTGATGTCATTTCTGTGAAATCTCTGTGTGTTGACTTGATGGTGTGGTAAATGCTCTCCCTAAATGCCTGCTGTTTGAAAGCCCGCTGGTGCTGTTATCCTTCACTCCCNATCCTTCCCCCCCTCCCCCCCCCTTTTTTTTTTCCAGAAATGATTATGGGTTTTTTTAATTCAGGCTGTTGTTGGTGTGCTGTGCCATAGTGCTTGGTAGAAGTCTGTCACAATGAAAACTTCTCTGTAGGGTGTCCCCTGCATTCCGTGTTTCTCTTCCATAATAGTGATTAATGATAGCACAACGTTAAATTAGTATTAGGCTTGTTAACGGAGCTGGTTGAGTGCAAAAGCATTTAAATGTGTATCATCATTCAAAAATCAAATTTAGGGTTGTAAATTGAACTTGCACTGTCTTTGGAGTTGCATGCAGTCTGGTAATTCCCCTCCCTTTGCTGTGGTGGTGTTTTCCTGCTCCCAACAGCCTGTACCTGCTCACTGCAGCACCTGCTGTTGGGTTTGAGGGCTGGTAGGACACCATTTGGTCCTGGAGAGGGCTGGTTCAGCACGAATTGCAGAGGTGTCTTCCCTTCAGAAGCGTATAAAGAAAAACATCAGAAAAATATCTGAGTTTCCCCCCCCCCACAACTTTTTTTTTTCCCCATCTCTTACCTTGGGAGACTGCAGGCTCTCAAATGATTGTGGGCTGTAATTGGAAATCGAGTCCCTTCCGTTTAAAATCTTTTCATAAGACTCTCTCCTACTTCATTAAATCATTAAATGAGTTTAGCAGGTATTAGTTTTGAGCTTTATTAATTGTGACTTGTTTTTCATTATGAGATAATTGTCAGTCACGAAACATAACTGCTGTAACTTATCTAAGCAGACAAAAGTTTCCAGGAGGCAGGGAGAAAAGAAATATGAAAAGGTCACCTGTATTAAAACTTCTTAAAATAAATCCTTACTTAGAGGTATTTAAGCATTCTTGAAGATACCTTGTTTGGGATGGAAAACCAGCAGCTTAAAAGCTTCAGGACCTCTGGCAGGAATTTGGTGAAGAACATGATCCATTTATGGTTTGAGTTGACTTTGAATATGCCCAGTCCTACCCTCAACAGGAAATATTTCCAATTTCTAAGCCTTCTTGGTTAGGTGGATTTACAAGCATGGCAGAGCTGTCCAGCTTCTTGAAGGCTTGGGGTGTACTGGAAACTGCCAAGGGAGTCTCAGTTCACTTTGAGACCTGGGGCTGTTTGCAGCCAGAATTGCTCTTTATTTTCACAGGCTAGGCAAATTGTGCGTTTTCTGGGGGTCCCCCTAAGTGTCTGAAAGTGCCTCCCATGTTGAGGAGTACGACAAGTGAGCGCACCATGGGCTCAGAGGTTCAGCAAGTCCCTGCAGTGGCAAAAGAGAGACTGGTACTGAGCAGTGCCGGGCCTGCCTGCTCTGCGTTGACAAGAGCAGTGCAGTTTATCTTGAGCTTTTTTTCCAGAACTTCTGGGAAACAAACTATGCATAATTTTAAAGATGCTTTCATGGAACAATTAGGCTGCATTAAATTATTTCTACTTTAGAGTGTAGCATAGACAGACCTTGATGCACAACTCCAGGGACTGAAGAACAAATCCAAGCTGCAAACCCTGTTTGGAACTAACACCTGGTAAAAACAGTTTAAAGTTTGGTGTTTTTTTGATTCTCAGTTATTAATCTAAATGTAATTCATCCTTCCACTCAGAAGAAATTACAGTTGTAATGCCAACATTTGCAAGCAGTTGTGAGTGATACCAGTAGCCTCTGAACACCCATTCTTTCCTGAAAATAGATTTGCCACTGCCAAGCGATAAGATAAAATCTTTTCTGCACATGATGGCTTCTGGAACATAAAAAAAAATATAGTTTCTGAGAATCCTGAGAGTAAAAGATATGTGGTCTTTTAGGGGCTGTGTCTTAGAAACCACAGTGCTGCTGTGATTCCAGTAGCCTGTCATTTCATCTGTTGTTTAATGGGCTAACAGAGTAAAATATCACCCTGTAATGATTCCTGAATGTGTGTGGGTTTCTTTATAGCCTTTCATGGAGCTGCAGGCTTCAATTTTGTCCTGAAGAAGCTCCTGGTATAAATTGGTAATAGATCAGTAAATCAGATAAGACCTGCTGGGTGGGGGAGTAGAGGGCTGGAGCAGAGGAGAGACGAGCAGCCACCAGTGATGGCAGCGGGTCTGGCTGAACCCCTGCAGCCTCGCTGCTGCTCTTTGCCTTTCTCTTCCCTCCCCGGTGCTGGGATCCTGTCACCTGGTGGGCAACGGGGAGCTCGTTGACTTTTCGGTGAGGCTGGAGTAAACAAATGCATCATCTCTAAACTGGGTAGCTCAAACTCATTCTTTGAAGCACTCACAGGGGGATTCACCTGGTAAACTCTTTATCTTCTGTTCTTTACTTCATTAATGGAAGTGGTTCATTCAGGTACTGCTACTGCAAATGTAATCTGAGGTAAAAGCTGTTACACAGAGTGAATTTCAGAACTGGAGCCTCCTCCTGTGTGTCAGGACCTTGCTGTAAAACATTTAGCACATTGTGTTGGAATGGATGTGAAAGCTAAGAAATTCCCTGTAATAGCCACTATTAATATGGAGGTAATGTAGGATAGTAAGCCCAAAGCCAGGCATGAGCTCCTGCAAAGAAAGTCAGCACTATATTTGGTGTTACAAAGACAGGGGGGTGAAGTTGTCCCTTGGCTGTAACATTGCACCCAGTTTTGGACTGAACAAAAAAGGAGAAGAAGGATGTAAAGTTTGGAGTAGAAGAGACTTGGGACAGAGCAGGATTGCTAGTGTCATGTGTAAAAAGTGCTGCAGAAAAGGACATTAAATGAGCCACAATGCTAAATACCAGCCGGAAGGACTGAAGGTAGGAATTAGAGGGTAACTTTGTAACGCTGAGGATGGTAAAGCATTGCAATAGATAATCTGGAGAGATTATAGGATCTTCATCACTGGAAGGTGTTCGCAACAAAAACGGTTTAAATAGGGTTGTGTGTTTGTCTCAGAGATAGAGGGTGTATGTCTGTGTCAGAAACCTGTAGAGGTGAAGTGGGATTAGGTCTGGTTATATGTAACCTGAGCAACATGGGAGTTAGGAAAGACTACCTCTGACTTGAGACTTCTGTAACCTTTTAAAGTTTCTTAGGAGTAACCCCAGGTCAGTAAAATAATTTTGAGTTTCTTCTGATGTACCCAATGAGCATTTTTAGGAGACGGGGTTTACTTCTCCTTCATCTGGTTGGTGACAGAAGCAGAGTTACTAGGTTAGGATTTTTAAAAAAAGCCTTGCTTGTAATCTGTACTCATTTATAAGCAGATGCAGTTTCATCTTAAAGCTGATATATATCTTCTGCTTACAAACCCAGGAAAAGAAATAGATATTCTCCTGTGTGTGCTTGGAAAGCTTCTACCACAGATTGCAATTCACTGCACTCAGTGGAGTTTGAGATTGTGCAAAGCCAAACAGCTCTTTTATGGAGTCAATGGAAATGTTGTTTTTTAGGGCTTTTTTTATCTAGCATCTTCCTAAGCAAAGTTGTCATTTTCCTCTTAGCTTACAGACTGTACCAGAAGCGAAATGTTATGTGCTGGAGTTAATCAAAAGGCTGAACCTGATGGAGTTCCTGTCATCATCTTCAGCTCTGCCTAAAGGATGAGGGCAGCTGGAATTAACTTAGCAGAGTGAGAAGGAGCAAATAATGTGTTAGGGTCATTGTCTAAAAGATCTATGCACCTTGGCAGGCTGATTTGTTTATAATCACCTTGCAAGAGCACAAAGTGAGCGATCTGGCTGCAACACTAAAACCATTAGGAAGGAGGATTATTGTAATGAGTGCAGGTTGACACGGAGAGCTCTCTCAGTCTCTCTGCGCACAACTGTGAGGGATCCCCCCCAAAATGTGTCTGCTTTTGGCTGGCTGTCAAATCCAAAATGAAACACCTGTGTGCAAGATAAATTCATGGCTGTGAGTGCTAGCTAGTCGTCTGTGGTCCTGACCACCTGCCAGGCTTTAGGAACTTGCATTGATTTGTGTTTGTGTATATTTAATACCTAGTTGTGATTTGTTTGCTGTGCTTTTTTCCTGGGTCATCTGTAGTAAGGGCCAAGCAGTCTGTGAATATGTTGTTTGTGCACAAGGTGTTGTGGCAGGGAATGGGAGATGTATTCACACTTTGCTTATTTGCCTTTAATCTAGACCGCGCTGCTAACATTTCAAGCAAGTGCCTGTGGTACTTTTGGACTTTGCAGCTGCATTTTTTGTTTTAGTGAGCTTGGACTCCCTCTGAAAACCATTCCCTCCATAAGCACTCGGCTAACCTGGATGCCACTCCTCAACACAGAGGGGAGGATTCAAGGTCAAACTTGATGGTGCTACCTCATTTTCTCTTAGTTCCATTAGCATTCACAACCGAGACTCTATTGTGCTTCAGTCTCACTGCAGAAATATATAGGCTCTCCATGAAGAGAGGATTCCATATGTACCGCTTTCGGTGAAATCTGTTTATCGTCGCAGTTGGCCAAGAATAAATAAAACAGCCTTATGGTTCCCGTGAGTACACACTATATGCTTCAATTATTGGTGCATTATATTAGTAGCAGATGCTACATTCCCCCATATAAAAGGGAAGAAGATTTCTGAACAGTAAACCCAAATTTTTTTGCTTATGTGCCGTAATTATCACCATTCCTTCATTTCAAAGGCATCTGTCTGACGTAGCCTAATTGTGATGCATTGTATTACCATTTGCATTACATTTTGTTCCTGAAAATAACAGTGACAGTGGTGGTTAAGGTTGCAGGAAGGTTTCTGCTCTGTTCAGGTACTTCAAACCTTGCTCTGTAGCATTTTCATTTTAGCCTGAATTGTTTCAGACATGTCTTCTGGGCAAGTCAGATTGCCAGTTTGCCCTCAAGAGAGCTGGTGTGGATATAGACCTTCCTGCTGCTTGAGAGCTATCCAGGGCAAGGGCTGGACAGATGTACAGCTCTGCTATCTCCAAACATCATTTGATTTGCTTTTACTTCTCTTAAATACATTACTACCATGAATTTTCTCTCTTTTTTTTAGTTTTGGGCAAGGGAACCTATGGACTCGCTTGCTCTCAAACTACTCAACAGAAAGTTGAGTGTAGAAAAAAAACATGGAAGTGAGATTGGAACAAGCCTCTTTGCTGATACTGGCTACTTCCTGTAGGCTATGGTATGAAGTAAAACAGTTTTCAATAATCTTAACAGGCTTTCTCCCCGAAGGACTTAAAACTTACTTTACTTCAGTGTCTGAGTCCACAACTCCAGTGTGCAGAAATGTTGCCCCTCACCTCTTGCGAAGCCCATCTGAGAACTGCTCTGCAGTGTCACCTCCCTTTCATTGTAGGCAATGGGATGGTAACACCAAAAAAGGTATTTCAGCTGTCTCAGATTCTTGTACCCATAAAACTTTTCAAATATACTTCTAGCTTTGGCACACTTCTCCCTGACGTGTTCTGGCCCTCAGGAGATCAGCTCTTGGTAATTTTTCAGGTTCACCTGTGTCTGCTGTGAACTCCAACCATTGGATTTCACCCATGTTGCCTTTTGCAGCTTGAACCTTACTGGGATAGGATGGCATTTTCCCCCTTGTTTAACACACAGCTGCATCCTGCTCTGCACCTGTCCCTGCATGAGAGCTGATGGGATGGAGGCAGCTGTGCGGGGGGACAGGCGGAGAACGAGGGCTTGAGGGTGTGAGTAGCTGCAGCCCCTCTGAAAATTGCCATGTAAATATTGTTTCCCTGTAAAACCTCTTGGGAGTTACCTTTGGAGATGTGTTTCACTCTAACTCCCTGCCCTGCCTGCAGTGTTCAGTCAGCATGGCTGCAGCAGGAGGCTGGCTAATAGCAGACCTTTTCGGAGACAGGCGGTTAATGGGAACAGTAGCAGGCCCTGAGGTGTGTTTATACAGTCAGTCTGGCTTCCTCCATTCCTGTGATATATTAACTACTTCGGAAGTTTCCCAGCTGTTTCAGGGGATAAATAATGGCAGTGGGAGCCCATATTTAACCTTCACTGTTCAGGCTGCATGCTTTGTAGTTGTCGTCCTTTATGTGCATGGCTATCTGGGAAAGGATATCTTCAGACGTTCTCCTGCTCTCTCAGCTGTGCTGTTCTCCCTCTCTGCCCGCTGCCATGCGCATGGAAAGGCACAGCCACTCGTGTTTGTGTCGGTCAGAGAACAGCCTTCATCCCCCTGTACCACAGTCTGGAGGCTGGCTCCTCCGGCAGCAGTCAGGGAGTTCCCAGAGGCTCTCTCAGCAATGCCTTTGCATCCTTTGTCTCCAAGTTATTTGCTTAGATGTAGCCTGTCACTCACTTTTGTTGTCAGTTTGTTTTCCTCTAGCTCAGTGACTAAGTAGAGGTGATTTGTTTTTCTTTATTTCAGGCAATAATAAATAGAGATGCTTTGGATAAAAAGCAGTGAATGTGAGCTGTGAGATTCCCTACACTTCTTATTTCCCAAAAAGGCTCCAGGCTGGAAAAGTCCTGGGCTAGCATGAAAGAATTTAAGGCATTAGCTGTGACAGTGTTGCACCAGGCTGCACTGGGAGTCAAACGCAGCTAAGCTGAGACATCTTGGTGATCCCTGCTTTAACTCGAATGTTACTTACCTGGGATTAAGTTTTCTGGCTTTAAATGGATGGAAAAGAAAGACTGAGATGTTTGGGTGGGCTGAACTCCCCTTGGGTAAAACCCAGTGGTCACCATGGATAGCACTGTCACTGAATGGCATATGAGCATTTAATGTATTGAGGGTCTGAAGGTATTAAATACTACACTGTTTAGAAATAGGAAGGAAAAAAAAAAGGGTCTATTCTGCATTATTTTGGGCTGCAAAACCGTCATTGCATATTTTAATGGACACTAGAGCCATAAAAACAGAGGACTGCATTTGGGCATGTGGGGCTGAGTGCGTGGCTGCTGGTCTGCTGGTTTTACTGACCTCAGGCAGGGAGCTTGACCTTGTAGAAGATACTGTTGTGCTATTTGGGGTGACTGCGGAGGGGTGAGGGGGGTTCATATGCACCATCAGTGCAAAACATGTGATACCTTTTGTCCTTAGCTGCTGCTCATGATCTGCAGTGATGAGTCACCTGTACAGAATCCAGGGACCAGAGAAGCAGGACGAAGTTCTTTTCACATGGTAGGAAGTCAGCTGTAGAAAAGCCATGAGGGTAGGGAGGGAAAGACCAGGCAGCGTTGTTCTCCTTCACATTTACAGAAGGAAGGGGATTAGTTTGGTTACCATTCCTTTTACTATCAAATGCTGTGGTACATTAAAATCTGATTGAGGGAATAGGTGTCACAATGTGCTATATGAATAATGTAGAGATAGTCCAAGTCCTCATGGTCTTGCAGTACAGCATTTGGGCAGCAACAAGTAAACAGGGGCAAATGAGATAGAAAAAGAAGGTGACAAGATTGCAGCAGAGGCACATGGGCATATATGTTTATTTTGACCATGGAGTTGGTGGCCTCAGGTATTTGTGTGGCCATACAACAAACTATATCCAATAGTCATCCTAGTGTTTAGTAGCATGTGAGAGTACACAGAGAATTTGAAGTAATTATTAGGGAAGATTATATGGCTGGGCAGAGAGAAGAGACAGCTCTGTGACCACCGTGGGTCTCTTGTAGACCTGCTGTTTGGATTCTGTGATGAAAAGTTTTGTGAGAGCATTTTGCTGCAAAATTCCCTGGTTTTCCTTGTCTTACGGCTTCACACGTACTTCGGTGTCCACCCAAACAGCCTCTTTCACGTTAGTGCTGGGCAGCTCTGTCTGAAGCATTTCACCTAGCTACCAGCTTAAAGAGCTGCAGGCTGAGACACTCCTACTCTTACAAAGGATGCATGAACTTTAGGATCATTCATTCAGAAGATACAGCAATCTTGCACTTGAGTTTTTGTCTGAATCTAAATTTCAAAATGGAAAGGCTTTCTTCGTGATGGTTCAAGGGTACTCACCTTTGTTACGTTTACAAAATGAAAATTCATGCTGTTCCAAAACAAATTGACTTCTGTCCTTGATACAGAGATGAACGTGATACCGTTTTCTCATGTCTCTGGCTTGGAGGTTGTAGAATTATTGTTGCTGACTGAAAATTATATCCTTGGTTATAAACAGTGCTGGAACATTTTGTTTTAAAGTATCAGGTTTGGGACATGTGCAGTTTATTCAAGACTAGCTTTGAAACCCTGAATCTGGTATCTGCCAGCCAGAAAGAGCCTTTTGCTTAATAAAGTTATGGGAGAGGCAGTGGGAGCTGTGATTTACTAGGAAATAATCTGAAGAAAAGTGATAGTAGAGAGTTTTTATGCACTTCATATTCTGCTTGTTCTCAGTCTATCTCCCTTTGGACTCTCAGCAGTATCTGGTGAGAGAAGCTCATCTCTGTGTGACTTGGGCTTAAAAGTGTATGACCCAATCGACCAGACAATTCGGTGTGGTTGGCTTCAGGCGTTGCTCCATTCCTAGTGACTTCAGTGGACTTGCACCAAATACTAAATGAAAAAGGTCTTTTCTCCCTCAATTGGAAACATAGAAAAGAACATGCATTTTTAGCTTGGGAGCAAGTCTTGGAAAACCTACTATCTTATTTGAGCTTATTTGGTGTCCAGTCTTCCTTTAAAGCCAAGAAGGCGTCCTTGCACCGTCAGGGTCCCAAAATCATTTTGATAACTTTGTCTGAGCAATAAAGCAGTCACAACTCTGTCCTTCTCCACCTCTTAAACAGGTGAAAGTTAGCAAGTGCGGTGACAGCTCTCTCTGAGTTGCTGGTTTTATTTGACTCCAGAGGGATGGCAGTGGAGGATCCTTGCTCTGCTAATGAGTAGTGCTCAGAATCCATTTAAGCCCCTTGGAAGCTCAATAGTTGAACAGGTAGCCCCCGCTGATGTCTGCAAAGCTCCGCCGCTGCATCCTCCCTGCTGCGCCTGGCGATAAGGCACAGCTTGAATCTTCAAATGCCACTGGGAGGATGATCAATCTCAATCCAGCCCTCCTCCTCTCCCCCAGACAACTTCTACTGAGAAAGAGAAGAACACATAAGAGCCAGTGGCTTTAGGGCGTGGGAATTTGGAAGGTGGTGGAGTTAAAAATCAATCATGACCCACAACAAAGGGCTTGCAACTTCATCTCAGGCAGCGTTACTGCTGTGCGATCCCAAAAGCAAGGAAAAAACCATAAATGCACACACCAGCAAAGAAGAAAATTTTTGTATTCTTATTATTACCCTCAGTGGAGGAAAAAACTGCTTATTCTATCCACTCACCAGGCAAACTGAAGTTAAAATAAGATAGAGGGGATCCTCCTTATCTGATGTTTGCAGCAATGCTATGCATATGATATGCAGGAGGGAATTCATGCAACACAAAATAAAATCTAACGTTAATCCCCAAGAAACCTCTTGCAGACCTGACCACAAGATGCTATGGATTTAAATCAAGGACAGGGGTTTTTGAGTGATATCTTTTGGATCTATTCCTTTGTTTCACTAATTTCAGCAAATGGAACATTTTCAGGCATTAACATGATTATGTCAGCTTTTTAAAAGGGAGTAGAGACTTAATGTTTCAAGGTTGGGTTGTTTGTTTTTTTGTTTTTTTGTTTTTTTTTTAAATTTTAGGGGTGGGTTGACCCCCAGATTCTCACAAAGCTCTCCTTCTTCTTGCTGGGATTTTCCATCACATTTGGAAATTGCTTGTTACCTATGTGACTCTCTAAGGCTGTGAGGCAGATACTTTAAAGATAGGACATAAAAATCCATGTTCTAGCCTGCTTTGTGTCAAAATGTATTTTCAGTAAATCATGCTTCCATCTATGGGATGGAGCTCTTTATACTACCTGAAATCCAGGCAGTGATTAAATTCTTGACTGGTCCATAAGTACACAGAGAAAGGCTTGGAAATTTTAAAATTAGCTGTGAATTCTAACAGGGAGGTTAATTTAGGTGATGCTGGTTAAGCTAAGCAGAGATACCCTGTTGCTGTTACTGATTTGACAGGCTGCTGGATTAAAGGCTTCAAAAACAGTAACAAAAATTCTTATTTCAGGCTTGGTGGTGTCTTGCACCTTCCTGACCTTGAAACCATGTTGCCGTCTTGCTTTCTGACTGGGCGTTCCTCCACAGACTTTTATTTTCTTCCTTGGTTTGGCAGATGCCACAACTTTGATTATATGATGTTGAGAACACCGATTGTCTGTCCCTCTGAACTCTTTTCCAGGTGAAGATTTTGGATCTGTGAGTCTTTCCTTTGCAATAGCTTTTTCTCTCCTCTAGTATTTTGGAGACCTCTTGATTTAGAGCACTTGAAATTGGGATTTTCACCACTGCTGCTCCAGGAGCAGAGGTGGGTTTGAGCAGGTGGGGGACAAGTGTGAGCCATCTGGGGAGAGGGCTTGAATTCAGCTCAAGATTTGGTGCCAGGTGAGGTGCTGTTTTCTCACACGCGTCCCTGGGCAGGCAGTAATTCTGCACTGACATACAGAAGAAGGTCAAGGTGATCTGTAGCCACACGACTGAAAGCAAAATACAATCGACACATATTCTTACACCAGAATATAGCTAAAATGAAAAAATTGTTGTCAGAGGTGATTTCCCCAAGCTGACATCACCTAAGCTGTAGGTTCCTTCATAATCAAGTGATCTAGCAATGGCAATGATCTGATGGGGGGCGTGGGGAGGGAAATAAAGAGAGAAAATGCCTGGATTTTCCGTTAAACTTCTTTTTTTGTTAAATGCAATAGTCTGCAAAACATGGAAATCGCCTTCCTGTCTGCTTTTACATCAGAGCAAAGGCTTAATGTCTCCGTGTACTCCGGGTCTGCTCTTTGCAAGGTGATTTATCTGTGTCAAGTTTGCTGCGTGTCTATAAAACCAGGAGTGTGGCTGAGTAAATTAGAACTGAATGAAAAGTTTTTTGTCTGGGGACCAACAAGATGAATCCATCATATAAAATGAATCTGAATTTTTGCAGGGTAGTGTTGCTTGATAGTGTTTCACATTATTTCCTAAAAGACTCTGAAAGAGTTGTAGCAATTTCTCCCAGCTGGGAAAAGGGATATTTTTCTGAAGTTCTTACTTTTTTTTAAAGTCCAACTGAACTTTTACCAATAACAGTGTTAAGTCCAGATCTAGAAATAGGTTCTTGTCTGCTGTTCTGTGAGCTGTCACTTGCAGAGGTTTTATTTCAGGATGATAAAAAAAAAGTACATGTGCTTTCCCCCTGCACTCATGCTTTACATCTCTTGTGTTGCCTCTCAAATCAAACACTGAAATGCATTTGGAGAATTTCACAGAAGCAATGCAAAAGACAACCTTTCTTTTCAGTTTAAATTCTTAGGTAAGAATAAATGTTCAGTTAATTTCTTCCCTGAAGTTGGGGTTTGAAATGGTACTCAAATATAATGATTAGTTTGATATACTCTGATTTTCTCAGCAACAGTGAAACACGTTGGGGAACCCGTCTGCTGTTTTGCCTTTTTATGGTTGAGAATTTCATTGATCTGTGCAATTACAGGATTGGAAAAATGTGATCAGTGTTTGCACACAACTTGGTAACAGCCTGTGGGAGCGGGAGGGAGATGGTATCGCACAAAGTCAGTCCTTTCAGTCACAGTTCACTCCAGTTTACTGAGTCTTGAACTCTTGCAGCTGAATACGTGCTTCTGGAATTTGCTGAATCAGAGCCTTGGCCAGCTCTGCAGTCAGCCCCAGTGCTGTTTGGATTTCCCTCCGAAGGAGCTGGGCTGTTGGCAGGGTGCTCCCACCCCACAGTGCTGCGTGGTTCGGGTCTGCTGGGCCAGTTGCTGCTGGTTAAAAAAGGTTTCTCTCACCTCACCTGGGTGGTTCTGGCTCCGTGTGAGGGGACATGTCTGAGCAAGAAGAGTGGCCCTGTAGCTGAGGCTGTGTGAGGGGTGCAGCTGAACCCTGTGCTGGGGCACCACTGGGAGAGGAGGGGCAGAAGGAAAAGTGATAAGGGGGGAAGGACAGATAAGGAAGGAGAAGCACTGCCAGGAAAAACCTTGAGGGCAAGGACCAGGCGCCTTCCCTGGTGAATAGCCCTCTCCCTGGAGTGCTGTGCTCCGTATTACCGCGTACGAACAGCACGAACTCCGGGCACTGTGTGAATATATAACCAGGAAACCCAGGCCCATAGGTGGAAATTAGCTCCTGAACTGGCAATAATAAAAAAAACCCCCAACCTTGCAAGGTCTTCAGATCCTCTGTGAATAATTGCACCTGTCTTTTCCCATCACTTTTGGTGGTGTTTTCCAGCAGGTGGTACGGTAAGCACAACAGAAAGGAAATCAAAAAGGCAGGGTAATCCTCCAGGGTCTGCATACAACCTTGATGCTTTAATGAAGCAAAAATAATCTGTCTTTAAGAGAAAGATTTTATTTATTCAATTATATTGGATTGAAATTTGTTAATATCTAATATCCTGTGTGCTAGGAATAGCCAGTGAAAGAGTTGCAGCCCCAGCCTTTTTCCAAATATGATTTCGGAGGTGGTTCAAGCACATTTCCTCAAGGAGAAAGCAGCATGAGATAAGAATTCAATCAGTGTTCTTAAAAATCTATGAGAAGCCAGCTTTTTGTGATTGTGATATCAAGTTAGTGCCTTACAATGAATGGCAGAAGAAAATCATAGATATCCTGTGAATCTTGAAGGAAGACCTTTCCTCCGCAAAAGTGTGTGTTTGCACTCAGGCAGGCTCGGTGGTGGCAGAACACTGTTAGCTGGAGGAAAGTTTCATGGGCATGAGGGGTAAGGATGGTCCAGTGGCCACGAGACAGTTGTCTGGCAATTCTGACTATCAGCCTTTGGTTCCTCTGCCACATATTCCTGGTGCGCTCAGGACTGAGATGTGTAAGTGCTGTAGTAATTCAGGGGTGTAGTTGGTAGTGTTGCTGTTCTGATAACAAAAGGCAGGTGCCAAAGGAAGTGAGTTGCAAACCTCCGTTGCCCTTTGCAGCCACGCTTCATGTTACCTTTCCAAAAAGCGTTTCAGGGTTCTCCTGACTGGTGGCCCAGAATCAGGGAGGGTAGTTTTGGATCAAAAAATTAAAAAAAAAAAAAAGAGGAAGAGTAAGGGATGTAATTGGAATAACACCAGAATAAGGAGGAGCTGCCAGGTGGGATTTCAGATTGCACAAACTGTTTTGCCATGATGCATTCAGCTCTTGTTATGTGAAAATCCATGTGCTGACAACATCACGGAAGGGGAAGAGCTTTTGGAAAGAGGAATCAGTCTGACAGCAGGGGGATGTGCCCTGGCATACTAGGTGGTCAATGCTGTTGGTAAACAGGATGCAGAGAAGATAAAAAAAGGAAAGTAATTTTGGGACCATCATTTCCACTTCTCCCATTACAAAAAAATAAAAACCAAAATGTGTTTTCAAGTAAAAAGCAAGCAGCTATATAATATTACTGCAAAGCACCTGAAGAAAAGATCATGATAGAATCAAACTGAGAGAAAAACAGTTATGGCTGTGGGAAAATAATCTTGGTTGTTTTCCTACTTAAATACAGGTATGTGGAGGAACATCACGGCATGGCAATGAGGTGATACTTGTCATTTGTGTGACAGAGACAAATTAGAATCCAGCCATCTCAGGGTGGGAACGATTTTTGTGAAAATTAATGACTTGATTAGAAGGAGAAATGAAGCTTCTTCAAGGGGACATGCAAATAAAGGAGGAATCACTAAAACTGTCACCTGATGTAAAGCGAACATTACACAAAGAAAGATTGGTGGGATATTGTACAAAGACAAATTTGATGTGATATTAATCATATAGTGCCAGTGGGAGCAAAGAGGAGAGGGAGAGGAAGGATTCGGTGTTGGTATATGTCTGATTTACGGTAGTGTTTGCTGCTGAAGCAGGGGTTGAGTATCTTTTTCCCAGGCAAGCTGGATGCATCCTCTGCGCCCCCAGACCAGGGTACCTCCCACTCTCCGGTGAATTTTTCAGGTCCTGTATTTTTCTGTGTGGTGCTTCCAGCCCAGTGGAAGAGACTTGCCTCCTTTAATCTACAGGCAGGGGTAACAGATGACCATTAATTTTATCAAGTGCTTGTAGTTTCCCAGTGGCAAATCTGCAGAGCGTGGTGGGGTCTGTATTGGGGGATTTCTGCCACCTTTGAGAAAGGGTAGGGCCACAAAGAACAAAATCCAGGGGCAATTAATTTCAAATTCAAGCCCAACCTTACCTTCCCTGGGAAGAAACATGCTTGAGGACAAGCAAGGCAGCTGCACCAAAAGCTGTGCTTTTCCTTAAGCAGGAGTATTTAGTGCACTAATGACTACAGACCTGCAAGTAGCGTGTCCTCAGGAGGCCTTGCTTTGAGTTTGGGGGTGTCTGAGAAGTTTTATTAAGTCTTCTCTGAGTCCAAATAAAACCTTCAGGGTGTATTTTTTTTTTTCTTCTGCTCTCTCATTTCTTTGGGTGTGGAGAGCCTCAGGCCTTTCAGCCTGTTGTAGTTAACACAGTAGGACACAAAGCTGTTGATCAAACACTGTTTTTTCTCATCCAGCAGTACCAGTGGGAAGGAGACTGATGCCCAACCAGCTCTCTTGACTATGTATTGTACCAAACACAAGTTTGGTGGGAATTTGTCGTGGCAAAGTGAGCGATCTTGCAGATCCGTAAGAGGAAATTAAAGGCTAGTGGCGTGCTCTAGCTGCACGTGACAAAAGCAGATGTGAAGATAAGCTGCTGAGTTCACAGTGCGGTGATCTCAACTTCCTTGGCTACTGAGCATTGGGTAGCACCAGTGGCATCGAGGCAGCTGTGCACTCGCAGGATGGGAATGCTGGGGACAAGTAGGATAGATTTGTTCCACTGGGAAGCATATTTTTGGCCCATGTATCTGCAGGCTCTGCCAGAAGCCCTGGAACAGTTTTCGTACTTTGAGACACATTTTTTACAACATGATGGCTTGGATTTTGTAGATGATAAGGAAAGCGTATGTTCCTGAGCATATGATAGCTTTCCCCTGGACAGGAGGGCCCTGCTGAGGCAGGATTTGTGGCTCGTCTTAGGGGCAAGAGGCACCCTCTTTCGTTTCCATTTTTTGCCCACGTGTTCTTAGTCTACCTACTTTAAAAAATGCCATTTTTACTGTTGGTAAGGAACCTGACATACTTGGTTTTCTAGCTGCATCACACCTGTATCAGAACAATCTCCAAACATACTCCCTCCAGGCCAAGCACTGCCACCTGCAATTCCCTCTGCCTGCAAGATGGCTGTGGTATGTTCTCTTTTGCCAGTCCATACAGGACATTTGTTTTCCTGAGATGAGGGTGATGGCTTCATGCAAAGCCACAAGAAGTCTTGTGAAAAATCAATTTAAGAACGTGTGTGCAGTTTTCATTCTGAGTGTTGCAGGCATCCCTGGAGCTGCCCAGTTTGCCTTGCACAAACACCCTCATAATGCTCACATTTAGCTTGCAAGCTGGGTGCACATTTCTGTGCTTTTCTGTGCTTTCAAAGCCTGATCCTGTGGGGTCACTTATATCCTTTGTTTGTTTGTTTGTTTGTTATTATGAAAACGATTCCAGCTGCCCCTCCAGGAGTCAGAAAATATTCTCTGTTAATAGCAGGGTCAGTTAACAGCAGGGTTAACTAATTTTCCAGCTGAGAATTTCCCTTGATTTCCAGCAGAAAGTTTTGAAGCCTCCACCTTTTTCCTTTTGTTTGAAAGTAGTCGCTGGGACTGTCTTCTTATTACCCATGTATATTTAAACATAAATTACATCTGACTGCGGTGACACTAATTAAAGTGGAGGCACTCAGATGCAGCCCCCCTTGCGGGGAGTGCGGCCAATAAACCTGCCGTGACTGGCAGGTGTTTCGACCACTTTAGACAACTGCAATTTCATAAAGTGTCCTTCTCCTTGGCGAGGAGGGGACTGCCAGGGCCCCTCCAAGGCGCATCCGCCACCAGGCAGGGACCAGGTGGCTGCAGGGAGCACAGAGCTGGTATCCTGCGAGCCCACCAACCTGCTGGCATCTCACCCCACGGGTCTTTTCAAGGCTGTTGCCTCCCCTTTGCTGCAAACAGGGATTTCCTTTGCCCCCCCCCCCAAATTATGAAAGCATTTCATATTATCCCAGTGATTTTAAAATATCCCAGTGATGTGCTCCTGAGGTGTTTGACTAAATATTATTAAAACTCTCCGAGGGCTAATAATCCTGGAAGTAGCACAATGCCTTCCTGTGACATTGAAATAATTTAGTAATTTTACAGTACATTTGAATTTTGGCGTCACTCAGCCACTCGGTTTCCATTAACTTTGCCTGGAATTTCTTATGTCCGTGCACACAAGCAAAAGTGTCAAGTTTCTCCTTCATGCTCTAAACGCCACCTGAATCACAATTGTGCTGCAGCTAATTGTTATTAATTAAGCTGTTCCTAGCAGTCCAAGCTGGATTGTGCTTTTCTGTAGTAAGAAGCAAATGTGTTTGCTAAGCACAGTATTGTGGGGAGAAAACAGGGGAGCCCTGCTCCTGGGAGCTTCTCTGCGCCCTGTGAGATGCTTTAGAGGGGTGGGTGTTTTTAAGGACAGGGCCACTATATCTGCAAGTGGTGCAGAGCCGGCTCGTTACCATCAAATTAGCTTTGCTGACCTTCACTACCGCTTACCCTTAACAGGGAGGCAGCTCCAAGGACACTTCGCAGTGGGTAAATCTGCTCGGAGCTGCTCCAGCTGCACGTGCTCCCGCATCACTTAAGCAGGCGGCCAAAGCCCCTGGCACCAGGCTCAGACGGGATCACATGCTGGGTGCCCTGTGCCCCCCGCCAGGGCTCCCCCTCCCAACCTCCCGCTCGTTTCCCAGGATCAACTGAACCGGATCATCTAGTGGAGTGAGCAAGAGAAAGGTATTAATGAAATGGGGACCCCGGGAGCAGCCTCCTCGCAGAGGGCTTGCGTTGGGAAAATTGCTTCCTGGCTTTTTCTTCCTAATGAGGCTGCTGAGAACGTGCCTGTTGCTTTCTTCCTGGTGAGGAGGAGAAAGGCACCTGCCATTCATCTGTCTTCCACTGTGTTTGTTTGCGAAAATAAAATCAGGTGAGGCCGTCTTTGGGCAGAAACGCTGTAATCTTTGTGTGAGAGGCAGGAATAGGAAGCTGCTTTTGCTCTGTGGGAACATGTCATCCACGTCTTCAAAAAAAGCAACCAGCTCTCTGCTGCGTCTTCTCTTTTTGTCCCCCTTGCCTTGGGTTAAGAACCAGAAAGCAGATGATTTTGGCACATCACTGGGAGATGTTATTTTAACAGTGAGCTAATGGTTACCCTTTGCAGGATAAAGGTGTGCATAAATGTCCTGTTAAGAGGTCAGGAATAGTCTTGGGAATTTTCCAAAAGGATTGGGGAATGTCTTGTGTGCAGACATTAGAAATAAGCCCAAGGGCACAGGCTGGTGGTTGCTCCAGATTGTTCAGCTGTAGCCCTTCTGGAGCAAGCGGCATGAAAAGGGAATCCCGTGGAGAATCATCACGGGTAGTTGCGGTGGGAGTCTTCAGCACCACACTCAGTCTTGGAGAGATTTTCTCCTGCAGTCCTCTCCATATACCACTGAACTGAGGCTTTAATCTGTCCACAAATTCCCCTGGTGCTGCCATGACTGTTGCTGGGGCACCTGCAGTACTTTACAGGGCATTGCCTTTCCTTCATCCCAAAAAACTTCTTTGGCATTTTGCTGTTCCATGTCTGTTCTGCTGGTAGTTAGGAGAAAAATGACCCAATCTCAGGCAGCAGCCTGAGCTGGGAAGTCAGCGAAAGGCCTTATGGCTCTGTGCAGGGTAAACCTACCTCACCCTGCTCTTCCAGAGTCTCTTACAACTTCATCCCAGGGCTGCTGGTATCATCATAGCCTCCTTGAACCCCAGAGGTGTTATGGCTGATGGATTTGGGCAGTTTGCTCCCCAGGTAAGGTTTATTCCTCTTCTGTATTGGTCTTTTTGCTAAAGCACCTTTCTTGCCACGTCTGCAGAGGAGACCTGGCTGGTGCATGCGTGTGTGTATATGCTCCATGTGCTGTGTTTCTGTGATCCCACATAGTCAGCAGCAGGGAAAACCCGTGAGGTTTTGTGAGCTGGTGTGAGCACAGATGTGCATTCGGTGCCTTTGCTTCCTCCTGCCTTCCCTGATTCCCTGCCAAGGGTGTGCAGGTTAGCCTGAATTCGTAGTTGTTGAGGGGGGAGGCAAGCTCCAGTTCTGACGGCTCAAGTGATAAAGCAGTCCTGCTGTTGCTGAATGAAGGATTCTAAACTAATGGTGCTTCTGCTCTGGGGATTTACCATTTGAAAGATACTTTATTGCTGTCTCGTGACATTTCCCTACACTTTTATGCTCATTTATATAACTGTTTTCTTTGATTTATGGCAGGTTTTCTTCATGTATAACAGTGTCATAAATTGCACAGCCCTACTTTAAGTGGTTGTGAATTTGAGATATTTAGTAAACTGTGGGATGGGGGAAAGGGTGGAAGCCCTTTGAAGAGGCTTTTGATCGCAACCCCAAATGAAATGACCTGTCCTCAGTATAAATCTGAAACAAGCATCAAAATAAGTTGGCATGGTCTGTTTCTTAACTAGCTAGTTGGTTGTGGCTTTTTCAGTGCAAAATGTAAGTTATTCATGTTTGATAAAGGGATGCACGAGGCCAAACCCACACAGTGGTGACGTTTGTGTGGCGATCCCTGGAGCTCTGTTATACGAGGTTTGTAGAGACTTTTGGAGGAGCAACAAATTAATGTTTTTTTCATAAACCTCTCTCTTACTCTTCTTTCTCACTTTATAAACCTGCCTCTTCAGATGTTATTTTTCAGACCCTCAAACAAGCTCAGATTTCCAAGGAGAGTTCAGTGGCCATCAGGGATCCAAAGCCTATCAAAGCCACTGGTCAGGCCTGTGAAATAAAGACCTTGGGTTTTGGTTTTGTTGGATCTTGCTTTGTAGAGGAAGAGAAACAGCTCATTTAAAAATTGCTTTCTGAGTTCAGCTGTCAGAGAAGCTTTCTGTTGACCTTTACAAATTGATGTTGTTACAATCAATGGATAGAAGTTTAAGGGCAGTCTCTGGGGATGGGGGGCAGGTATAAACCAAACGTTTATAAAATATATATGGAGTGCATTTTAAAAATCCCACAGAACTAACAGCAAGCATTAACAGGGAGCATATTTGAGCAAACTGATCTGTAAAGAATTTATAATACCTGATTTTGACAGGTATGGTTCGTTAGAACTTACCTTTCAGGATGATTTCTGAAAGTACGTGACACTAAAAATAAAAAACAAATATGCCTTAGGTTAGTGCAGTAGGTTGGTTGAGGAAAACAATTAGAGATTTTGAAGTTGCTTCGCCAGATTCACCTGCTGGAAAATTGTGTTTGAGGTGCAACGTGGGCTTCCCCATGTCCCCTTGCAGCCTTGGGAATTGAAACCGTTTTCAAAGAGCTCTCTAGGAATTTTGTGAAGGGGGGGCAAGTCAGTCTGTGATTTCAGCTGCTGGCTTGCTCATTTTTAAAGAATCAAGGAGATGCACTGAGAAGCTCATCAAACTCAGACACGCAGTTCTCCCCTCCCAGGTAAAGCAGGCAGAAGCTTCAGCACTGCCTTGAATATTCTGCTCATGTACAGTGAGGTTATAAATTCAAATGCAAGCCCTGCCTCTGCCCCATTTGTGCAATTTAATAGCAACTTATGCCAACAGCCTCAGTGAGGTTAAAAGCGGTCCCTTTACTTTCTTAGCGATGGGGAAAATCATCTTGGTGTTAGAGTTATGGTCACTGTGCTGCTGTTCACCAGAGCTGAAGCCCTCGGTGGCCTTGGAAGAATTTATTGGGTACTCAGGCTTTTACTTAGCTTTTAATTATTATTATGTTTAATTTAAATTGTATGGTCAAGGACTTGGTTGAAAAGACGTGGGTTTGAGAAGGTGGGGGCTTGGTGTTCACTTTGGTGTGCCCTCTGGAGCTTTCCCAGTGGCAAAGTCATGTGTGCTCAGCGACCTGCATCCCGCTGCTCCTGTAAAAAATGCCTGAACTGCAGCAGGGTACTGGCTTGAGACTAGGCTGAATGTTTTTATGTGTTGCATATAGAAGGAGAAAAGGGTTCTTGCGTAGACTTCAGTTATTAAAAGTTTTGTTTTTCCTGCCTATAAACTGGTACCTGAAAGCACCGGGTTTAATACCATGGGGTTCATTACGCAGTGTAGCCATGGGCTACCACAACCGGTGGTTTAAGGAAGGTTTGTGTAGAAGAGCACTTTCAGTTAGTTCTGTGACTTGATGACCGTAACATTTACAACCACTACAGACCTCAGGATGTGTCCCTGTTCCCCCGCCCAGCGTATTTTGGCTCCAGACAAGGTGCAGTGTCCACCTGCAGGCCCGGACAGCCTCAGCACAGCCCCTGCCTCTCCTTCCAACTGCAGTGCCATTCCCCTCATCTGCAGTACATCCAAGTTCCAATAATTACCATTTTGGCTGTCTTACACCAGCTGGATTCTGCCACCTGCTTGACAGTGTTATCGTGTTGCTTGAAAGCCTGTTATTTTCATCAATGAAAAATAAACTGTATTCATATTGGCTGAAATAGGGTATTTCTGTCATCACGTTCTCCTGCATTGCGCAGTCACCTTGAAGCAGTTGGGCAAAGCAGCACTGAAATGTTGGGTCTGTTGTTGGCTGGTAGTGGGGACACCCATGCACCAGCACGGCCATCTCAGGTGCTCCCCGTGAGATGTTGGGTTTTCTTAATTGCCAAGTGTTTCTCCATATACTTTTTGTTTAAGCCTCTCTGCAGTTTTGTCTTGCTGGGATGCTAGAATCTGGGGAGGTTGTTCTCGCCAAAGCAGTCCTTTTCTTTCAGTGTTTAAATTTTGTAGTTATTTTAGTCATTTAACTAGGCGGTATTTGGGTTATGTGATAATTACTAATGTAATGCAAGAGAGATTTCTGTGGGAGATCTTGGGGAAATACCTTTTATATGTCACAAGTGGCTTGTGCTTATGCTGTAACGGCACAGTTGTTGCTGTGTGCTTTAGTGGTGACTAATTACCCACAGTTACAGTAGCAGATATAAAAGCACCTGTCCCACCTACCTTCTCTGAGCTACATCTTTTACATAAACGATGCTTAAATACTAGTAAGGAGGACCTGAGGGCTTGTGAGCTTCTTGCCAAGAGTATTTTAAATCCAGTACAGGCAGTGAGGACTGCAGTCCCACTCCCACCGCAGCGGCTGCCAGTGCTCCCACTGGATTTCTTGGGCTGAGAATCAGGCAGAAGCTGAATGAATGCTCTCCCTTGTGCACGCACAAACTCTGTGTGTTTGTACAATGTTAATTAAAATGCATTTAAGTTGAGTGAATGCTTGCAGTATTCAGGGGCCCTGTGGGGAAGGGAAAAGCAGAAAGGAAGGCAGGCAGGCGAAGGCCCAGGGCTGTCATGGAGCTGTGTGAGTCCTGGTGGAGCAGCAGGAGCTGCTGGGGAGAGTGGCCACCACCGCAGCACTATGGCAGGGCTCTGTGCAAGCTGAACAGCCCTGGGCCTCTGGGAGAGCACTTCATGGGGGAAAGAGCCCTTCATGTCCCCAGCAAAGCAGCCTGGTTTGTGAACTGAGGAATGATTTTGGGCCAGCCTCACAGCAGATGTTACTGGCATCCCTCACCAAATTTATATTTGTTGAATGCATGTGTACAAAAAACCCAGTCCAAGTGCCTGGATTCCGTGTGCTCCCCCTGCTCCCACCTGTGAATGTGTTCCCCTGGTGCTTGTGGTCTGTGCTTCATCATCTTCCATATACTCCTTCCCCTGGCACTGAAAAAGCAACCCAAATCCTTCCCACTGCTGAGACCTTTGGAGAGTTCCACCACTTTGCTCTGGTAGGGAGCCAGGATACACTGTGATGCAGTGATGGAGGGAAACAGGCTGCATTGCTGCCGTACTGGAGCAGGGCTTGGGAAAAGTGAGGACTGGAAAGTGGGGAGAGCAACGTTTGTACCCTCTTTGGCCGTGAACTTGGCACTTGGCTCTGTGTTTAGCTGCCCAAGAACATATAGCCTTGTATTACAATCATTTATCTGTGGACTTTTTAGTCTTAGAAGGCATTGGGAATGGTCTGTGCTTTGGTGCTGTAGAGGGAAGGAGTTCGGCTCTTGGCATCAAGAGTTAGATTCACGTGCTCAATTTTGGGTGCTGCACTGAAGTGATTGACTAGTGCTGGAATAGTTGGTCTATAATGATCTTGAGCAGCAACAGGGAGAGTAATTCCTCTGTGTGATGTTTTGGAGCAACAGCAACATTTGTATGGACTAACTTGCACTCTGGAGTGGTGTTTCATTTCCTCGGGGAGGAAACATAGGTCATTGGAAAAAGGGGTGCTGGTGATGTTTTGATCATACTGGCAGACCCAGTAAGGAGTCCAAACTGGAAGCCTGGCAGAAGGAAAAGGTCCTACTAGTGCTCAGAAGCTGGAGGGTGGAGGAGACCAGCACTGTATTTCAGAGCTACTTGTAAAGCTTTCTATTGTCTCCAAATGTGGCCTTCCCTGAACTAAGCCAGGTGCTGGAAGCAGAGACCTCTCCAATCTTCCTTAGATAATAATGTCTCTTAATTCCTTCTTAAGGTTATGTACTTTGTTGAGAAGTAACTGGCAAATGCTGAAGATATTTCAGTAAAGTAAATTATTTTTTGCATCCAGTATGAAAACCCCACACTCTTCCTAAGCTTACCATGCTGTGTAAGTGGCCGTAAAAGAAATCTTTTAATTTTAAATGTTTTTCTCTCACAACTTGAGTGCTGGTGATTTGCCAATGTGAACAGTGGAGCCACGAGCACCTCCTCAAAGCTAGCCTGATGGGGATGGTGGTCAGCAGCGCGGTGCCACGTGTCACTCCCGTGTCACCTCCATCCCTCGGGTTCTCTGCCAGCTTGGAGGCTTATCTGCTGCCTCCTTGTCAGAGTGAGTGCTTCCAGATTCACAGCAAGACCTCAAGGAGAGCCAGATGATAGAGCAGATGGTAGATGACTAATTTGGCAAAGTTAGATGAGTGGAAATTGTTTGCTTTAATTGCTTGTCAAGTCCAGTACCTACATTATAGTTAAGAAGCAACTATTTATCCTCAAAATAGAATGAAATGAGGAAAGGAAGTGTGTGTGTGTGTGTGTGTGTGCGGTGGGTGTGTGTGTCTGGGAAGAGTAGGAAGAACAAGGGAAAGAGAAGTACCCAGAGAAAAAAATTTGGTACAAAGGCCTGAAGGGGAAAGAACCATTGGTAAAACATTTTGTATTAATTTCTGCCTTTTTTTAGTGATAGCTGCGCTCCTCCAGAACATTTTTCCTGGTTTTTTTCCTTTCCGGTTGCTGTATCGTAACATATATGTGACAAAACTAAAAGAGAAACAATGCTGGAAGTACTGGCATAAAACAAGCTGATGATGATGGGCTTGATGTGGCCAGCACAGGCCATTATCCTTGGTGTGTATCCTTTTAGTGTGTAAATCTGGTCAACATTTTGATGCCATTTTTTGGTTGATATGAACAGGAAGGTGCATCAGTTAAAATATGCTGGGTAGCATCCATCAAAGAGATTTTGCAGAGTTCAGTGCAAGGAGAGGGTGCCATCAGCTGAAAAACATGTTTTCACACATAGCTAATCCTTCTTGATGAAGTTAAAATCATTGTCAGTCTTTACTGTGCCTAGCTGTGTTCCTGTTCATAAAACTGGGAATGAGCTTCTGTTTGTAGGTCTCATGTGATCAGCCTCTTTTGGAGGTGGGACCACCCTGATAACACATCCCTGTGTTATTTTTTTCTGGAAGTGCTGGGAAGCTTTTACAATGGCATATGAAATTATATTTGAGGGTTTAGTGAGCAAATTTCAGGGAATTAATGCTTCAGTTCTAGGTACTATCAACCCAGGGACTGCTTCTTCATGCTGTGGAGAAGAAAGGCTATGGAAGGGTTCCAGTGTCCTTCTAGTATTGTGAATGAAAGTCTGGATGAAAATTTTAGTTAATTTTTTTATTTTACTTGATTTAGCAGTTGTGGAGAGCCTAACTTGGAAATCAAAATGAATAATATTAGAGCTAAGGTGTAAAGAAGAAATTTTTCGCTGTGACGATGTTAAGGCGCTGGAACAACTTGCCCAGAGAGGCTGTGGCTGCCTCACCCCTGGAGGTGTTCAGGGCCAGGTTGGATGGAGCTTGGAGAAACCTAGTCTAGTGGAAGGTGTCCCTGCCCATGGCAGGGGATTGGAACTTAGATGCTCTTTATGTCTCTTCCAGCACAAACCATTCTATGACTCTGTAACAGCACTACCAGGCTTGTGTTTCTGCGCTGTTTGGAATTCTGTGTGCAGGTGGAAGGGATTAAAGCTGTGGTGGTGTGGCTCACAGCTGCCACGGACCAGCCTGTACTGTGTCACCTCATCCCTGATGGACTGAACGGGTGTTGGATGGACATGCTGAGTGCTCCTGGCCATGTGGCTGTCCAGGGGCCCATGGCAGTCAGGTTGATTGCGTGCGAGTGGATTCAAATGGGATGATAATTTCTCAACGCAGAAGGAAAATGCTTGTGCCAGCTGAGCTTTTTATTAGGAGTACAGAGAAAATTATGCTCTCCATCATTACAGTCTCCCACCTAGGGAAAGAAAGCACCCAATTTTAAGACACTCTCTGAAATCACTGGGTTTGCAGGAGAACTGCTGGTGACCTCAAGGAGTGTTTTGCCTTCTCATGGGAAACATCTGCGAGACTGTAAGTGCAGGCAGCCCTTGCTTCATTAGGACATGCCTAATTACAAGAGAATACGGGGCTTTTGCAGCTCATTCAAGGAGAGCTGTATGATAATAATGGAAAGATTAAAAGTGTGTTTACCCCTTCTGTGTGTGTACGTGAGTGACAGGGTGCCTCGGCTGTTGCTGAGGGCATGGAGCGTAAAGTAATGAATGGGGATTGCTGTGGCATTCCTGGTAATTAGTTGTTCCTTAAGGGGCTCCAGTATTCCCCCCCATCTGGGGGTCTTAACAAATTACCACAAGTGTTTGCAATTATTAATAAACAGTTCTGTTAGCTGCCTTTCAAGAAACCCTGATGATGGTGCTGTCTGTAAAAACATAGCTAATTAAGTAAGTAAGTGAGAAGTACAGGAAAAGAATGTCTTAGAAATGAGATGCTGAATGTTGTTGGGATTATCCTTTCTGGGATGAAGGAATGTGTAATTCTCCTTTCATAAACACTCTCCTGAAACCAGCGAGTCCAAGAGTTTAAGCCTCTTCTTGTCTTTTTGGGCCACTTGACAAACTGACTGACAAAGGGAGGTTGTGCTGTGTGCAGGTGGAGACAGTGCAGGGCAAATGTGCTGCCTCCTGCCTCCTTGCCAAAGAGATAATAATAAATATTTGAAGGAAAATGATTTGAAGGAAGGCAGATATGTTCAGGTGTGCTTGATATTGGAGTTGGTGATGAGGATGCCTCATTGCTGCTTCTCTGAATGTGCTCTAGGAGAGGAGTGAGACACCGGTATTTCAAGTGGAGGGTGACCGTGGTGGAGATCCTGGGATTCACCCTCCTTGAGTGTAACTCCAATTGTAGGCAGATCCAGAGAGGGGTTGAATAAGAAATTAAACAATTGATCTCCTCCCAAAACTTAGCTTCTCTGTTGAGATGGGAGGGTTATAAAATCCATTAGTATTATAAGAAACAGAACTCAATGGAGTCAGTTGTGATTTCTTAATTTAACGTATAGATTTATCATCAACAGAGCACAGCAAAATAATGCGCTAAAAAGCAAAAGCTAATGGACATTTTTAAATGCCTCCATTATTTGCTACCTTCGAGTGAGCATCCGAATGATTTGGCATTGTTATGGAAAAAAAAGTCAATGGGAAATTAATTTCCAAATCCATGTGCATGAATATTGATGAAAAACATAAATTCAGTTCAATACAGATGATTATTACTGCTGTAATTGTGACCATTAGGAGCTGAAACTGTCACTTTACGTGACTGGTAATATGTAAACAACTGAATGTTAAGTGTGAATATGTGAGTCATGCCTGAAATTCACTTTTGTGATGGCCAAGCAGTGCTTTGCTCCTGCGCCCACCCAAAACTGCCCATGTTTGGGGTGTAGATGAGCAGTGGTCACCGGCTTGGCAGCCTGACTGGTTGCAGTCATTGCTTTTTTGAGGCTTCCCGGATGGGAAGGTGCATGTCCTTGGACTTTGGGATATCATTAGTGGTGGGTATGTCTGCACAGGTGCTCTCTGTGAGGCTTGTCAGAACGTGGGAAGAGCAGGAATGGCCAAGTGCGTGTTGGTGGAATGATACGTTTGAGAGCTTCATGGCATGCTGGTGACCTGGTACAGGCTGTCACACTGAGGTTCCCCCCCGCCCAGACTTGGAGAAAACATAAAGGGGACATCTGATTTTCCTGGATGTGCACTGAAACAAGCACTGAAGGGTTTTCCTCATGGAGATGCCTCTGTAAGGCCTCCTGAGCAAGTCAGGGAGTGTATGTGCCCAGAGATGCTCAACAGTGAGAAAAGCTGCAGGCTTGGAGGCACATCTTAAGCTGCTGCTCATTGCCCTCTGTTAGAGTTAGGGAATGAGTATTTTTTATTAACCAGGAAAGGTTGTGCTGCAGGAACAGTTGAAGCACACAACCTTTATATCCTTGCCGCTCATCGGTTTCTGGGGCTATATAAAATAATACATCTAACAATATACAACAAAGTGCTTTGAAGAGAGTTTATGAAATATAGATTATAGTGGTTTTGCATGGCATGACAAGGACTTACATTTTGTTGTGCTCATGTTTATGCCGATATACAGCTGGAACATCCCTGCAAATATATATTATTTTGGCACTTAATTTTGAAGAGCTGCTACAACACATAAATGCCTCTTGCTGTTTTAAGAGATGAACCAGGAGGATAAGTGGGATATGTTTGTGCCCTGTGTTGAGGTCAGGGACAGAGGGACTGAGAGTCCTGCTCAGCTCTTACTTTGAATGTAGTTACTGTGGTACTTCTTAACTACCTTGGCAAATCAGACCCACAACAATTATTTGTGTCCTGGAGCATCTGGGAATTGCCACATGTGGCTCAAAATGGGGCATAAAACTTGTTAACTGCTAGTTCACAGCCTGCTTCCTGGCCTGTGTCCCTTCCAGGTTTGGCCCCCTGTGGCGTCTGTGGGCAAGCAGGAGCACCTTTGTGATTGTCCATGGCAGCAGCATTTCTCCGTCATGGCAGGAGTGCCTTTTTACCCTGTTAGTTGTAATTTGCCTTAAAAAACTTGCCAAAAGCATATGTAATCTCTCTGCCTTAAAAGACTCCCTGCAAAGGATGTGAGGTTCTGTCCCAGCCCTTCCCCCTGCAAGTGATGAATTATCTTACCTGCTTTTCTTAAATACTTTTGTAGTTTCCTCTTCTGTATTTTGAATGAGGCATAATTATTAGGTGCATCAAAAGTATACGTTGTAAAAAGCTGAGACAGTTTAATGACTTACTGTAATAATGGATTATTAGTGATCCATGGTTATACCCACATTTACTTTGGGACTTCAGTTTCCTCTGCCGGTCAGGACTCTCTCCCACTCCGAGTACTGTTTTGGCATCAACTGCTCTGCTGGTTGGGTACTGATGGAAAAAAGTGTGCACTTCAACACCCTGCAGTTGGTGTAGGATAATCACTTTTGCTATGTGACTCGATTTGAGGCCATCTGTAACCAATTTTTATTGTTGTTGTTGAGGAGAGATGACCGTTGCAATCAGCCCAGAGCTGCAAAAGCCAGGCCACGTCATGGAATGGTTTGGGAGGATTGACCCCAGACAGTGACTTTCCCTGGTTTCCAAAATTTTGTGGCAGAGCAGGCAGGGAGGAGCTGGGTTGCATAGACCCTTTGCCACGTATCAGGCAGGCAGCAAAGGCCCAGGTGTGAGCTGGAACAATGAGATGTTCTGTGTAACAGAGGACCAGAGGGGACTGCTTTTTTTACGACAGACGTGAGGTGCTTGGAATTACTAAGAGAAAAATTTGAAGGATCAGCATGATTTATTGTAAATTTGCTTTGAAGGTTTTATTTATCCAAAAAGAATTGATTTCCATAGCCGGGAGTAGTTACTGCAGTGGTTTGGTTGTACAAAATTCATCTCAGCTGAAGAAAACTCTTAGTCCTGGTTCACATCTGGGCTGGCTTCACCCCTGCTGAATCCTCTTGCAAGAGCCAGCCCCAGGTGTTCTGCCTCCTCACAGCAAACAAATGGCTGCATTAGCTTTCAGGAAACGTTTAATGGGTGTGCAACACGCAGTATCAGTGTTGCAGTATATAGCTTTATTAGCTGAGCTGCTGGAATTGTTTTCTGAGCTACGCTGATCCTTAGCACCGATTGCAAAATGGAGCAGAAATTATTTATTAGTCCTTGGGAGCCTTAAGACAGAATAATACTTATCTGCCTGGAAACATGGTCAGTCTTGTTGTTCTGGATGCTGCTGTGTTTAAAGAAGAAGCAAACAAACCCATTTTGTAACTGGTAGCGCATTTTTGGATGTCCTGGCAGGGCCAGGCATGTGTCTCCCTGAAGGGTGGCCGTGCTTGTAGGGCAGGTGTCGAGGTTGTTCCGAATAAAACTCTGAATATGAGCTAGGACAGGGCTTTGTATTTCAAAAAGAAAGATGTGCCGTCTCCTAGTATCCTTCCAGGTGTTTCCAGTACAACACACCTATGTGAGGTCCCAGTGTGACCATGTCTTTCCATCAAAATGGCTATTAAAAATATTATGAATAAACTCTTATTTAGGTATAGTTTACTCTGAGTAATAAGGTTTTACCAGAAAATATTCAGAATGGGAATGTTTGTGGTTTAAATTAAGCAAATGAGGAGGTAGTTGCGATTTTAGAACCTGAGCAAACCAAGCAGTTTTTTCTTCAACACAGTATAATGAACACATGTAAAATATTTCGAGTTTCTAAATGTAGTGAGAACTTTGAAATTTTACTATTACCAGATCACAGAGAGAAATAAAGTAACATTACAGTATTTACTTTGGTAAGTAGACCCAGTGTGTATTTGCAGGAGAAGCCTTTGCAGTGCCTGTTCAGCTTTGGTCTGTGTTTAGCCGCCAGAAACTCAGAACCCAAAACCAATCTGATCGAGCCTTTGTCCTGTGAATGGTTTGCAGTGGAACCAGCCCTTGCTTGCCCTCCCCGCTGGGGAGTTACAGTTCAGCAGGAACAGATTTCTGCTGCCATTTTTAGGGCAGAGGGAGTTTCCTTGGGAGTAAACTTTGAGCAGGTCAGGGGTTTCTGCCTGCCTCCAGAAGCCCTTTGCCAGGAGGCTGCTTGAAGCTTGACTTGGCCTGGCACGAGAGCAGATTGCTCTGCAACAGAGAGACCACAGTGGGAACAGAGATGAGAATTGTTCCCATTTCTATTAAAACAAAAAAAAAGGGAGAGTGGGTTGTTGGGGGATGTAGTAGGCAAACAGTCAATAATAGTAGTGCTCCAAAACCTAATTACTTTTGATATTTATAAAAAGGACCAGCATCATTCAGAAGTGCATATTTTAGTCAATTTTACTGATTATGCCTCCAGTCATGGAGAGTTTTGTTTGTATTGATCTAATCCAGCAGTGGGAATGGCTCCAGAAGTGCTATTCTGGTCAGGCTCCTGTTTTGCGTAATATAGTGCCCATTTCAAAAGTTTTGATATACTCAGGTTAATTTACTCACAGTTAAGAACAACCACAAGCTGTTGATTAATAGGAAAAGTAAATGCAAAAAAAGCCCAAACCAGCCCAGCCCCCACGCTTGACCATTTAGGCAGCATTGCAGACCCGGCAGGCTGAACACTGCAAGAAGAGCTGCTGTTCTGAAATGCTGCTTCTGTGTTTCTTTCCCTCATTTATTTGGTCACTGTATGATGCATGACAGACTAATAGACTGAGCTGAGCTGGGATTCTGTGGTAGCTTCGAACTGGGCTTCAAAATGTAGAACTGAGTAGTATAATATTAAAGGTCATCCTTTGAAAACTGTATTAAGATGGTGTTTCTGTGCTTATCTGACACATCTCTGCTGTACATTCAGCCTGGGACTGAATGTGTTTGTCACTGTTGTCTTTCTGCTATTTATTATTTATTAATTGCGTAAAGCTGGCAAGAACTGGAGTCTTAAGGAAAGTGATGGGGAGAACAGTGTTGGATATAAATCCGGTGAAGTTGCTCTTGACTCATCCAACAGACGGTTCAGAACAGGGAAAAAGTTGAACTGTCCAGGTCAGCTTGGATGCACAGGTCTTTCCAGCCTTACATCCTTCAGTCTGCGATTGGAGCGTCTCTGTCCAGTGTCTGATTCTGTCACTGGCGGGACTAGTAGCGATCTGCTGAGACCTTTAGGTGCTGAGGCCAAATGGTTTTGCACTTTTCCTGCATTTCTGAATTTGGTGGTAAATAACAGCACTTCATCCCATTTGGTGAGATGTTTTAAATTGCCGAGATGATCGGAGATAACATTTGTACCTTCCCATCTCTACTACTGATGTTCAAGTAATTTGTGCAGGGGTGTTTGTTGCAATTGCCTGTATTGCTGTATACAAACTATATTTCCTTCTCTGCTCCTGTGCTCCTCTTCCACACTCATTCTGATAGTTTGTCCTGTGGTTTCTTGCAGTGTGTGCTGGCACCGAGAACAAGCTGAGCTCCCTCTCTGACCTGGAGCAGCAGTATCGAGCCCTGCGCAAGTACTATGAGAACTGCGAGGTAGTTATGGGCAACCTGGAGATCACCAGCATTGAGCACAACCGAGACCTCTCCTTCCTGAGGGTAAGCAAACTTGTGTTTTCCTTCCGTCTGCCTTCTGTGTTTAGGGGAGCAGCCATGGGTGCTGGGCTGGAGAAGGGCAAGTGTCTTTCCCACCAGGTCCAGTGTGATAGAAGAGGATGATAAACTGTCAGAGATGTACGGAGAATAAGAACAATGTCACTGCTGTGGCAGGTGCTCTGAGTCATTTAGATTTAACCAGGTTTTGGGGCAGAAAGCCGTGACACTGCACAGAAAGGTGTCACCTTGCAGGCGTCTCTCACTGTGTATTGCCTGCAGATACAGAGCAGGTAAGGTGGGGCTTGGGAAGGTCAGAGAATCATGGAGGTAACCACTGGAGGCTTGGAGGAGCTAATCCTAAGAAAATGCCAGATATGGACTGATTGTCAGACTAAGCTAACAATGTTTGTGAAGCATTTAAGAAAAAGAAAAAAAAAAAGTGATTATATGAGACTGGAGTTATAAACCTAATTAAGTCTTCAGCATCCAGGGTAAATCTCTAATAGATAAAGGCTGTCGTGCCACTATGGAGCCTGGATTGCACACTCCCTCAGTCCTCTTTACATCAAATTTTGAGTAAATATGATGCTTTTGGATTTATGAAGGAACATTTTGGTGTGGTTTGTACACTGCCTGTTACCGTGCTAGAAACCAAAAGGAAGGAAAGGTGAATGCCAAATTAAAAGAATTTAAGCCCATTATTATTTGCCATTTCACAGCTAATTATGCTTGAAGAAATATCCCAGTAAAGAAGTGGTGCAGGTAGGCACCTGGGACATTGATGCACACAACGTGACTGTGACAGGGGAGAACTGGTGTGCAGGTCTGAGGGCCACGGTGGCCAGGCAGCCCACAGGAGCATGGTCGCGGTCTGTGCCGATCGTACTCTCCAACAGAAGAAGCCAAGCTGTGACACAGATAAGGGTTTACACTGCTCGTATCACATGGCCTCGCTCGCCTGTACTTCCGCAAATCGCCAATGTCACGTTGCAAGATGCGTGCCTGAATGTAAGTGGCATTTTCATAAAAAGCACGTAGTGGGAGCGCTGGAGTTTAAATCTGGCAGCAGGAGAAGGCAGCGGAAGTCAGCCTCAGCAGGTTGTGTTACACTCAGTCATTCAGTTTGCCGGGTCTCGGGTGAACCAAGTGCTCAATTCCAGTTTGTAAAAACGCGAACTTTCCACTATGGGTTCCGACAAAGGCAAAACCAACTCCCCAGCAGCGTGTTTAGCTTTGCTTCACATGGAATTTGATGGGAATTTCACAGCACTGTCATTCTATACATTGGCCTATTTTTACTCTTGAGTGTACACCAGGCTGCTAAAAGATCTGCAAGCAAAATTCAGCTACCAGATATGTCTGGAATAAAGTTTGGGGTGCTAATTGCACTCAGACTAACAGGTTGCTTGTTAATTTGAGCGATGAATGCCTAGGAAGTAAATGCTATCTATACAGTTCACAGTTGTGACAGGTGGAGAAAACACATATGCTTGTGCTGTGAAATAGATACAGACATGGTGCAGCTGGACCAGCGTTTCCCACCGCATTAGACAGGTGGCAGATAGATGCCTCCTGTGAGGGCAGGATCCCTGCACTGATTCAGGCACTGCTGCAGTTTCAGATGCCTCCCGAAACCCCTGACTGGGCCATCGTGCGTGGCTCAAATTCGTCACAGACAGTTCTTCCGCTTTGGCTTCCCTTCTTTGTTACGCTGCCTGTTGGTAGGTAGGGAAAGCAAATTATTTGGAAATTAGGGAATTAACTTTCCTTGTGGAGAGCTGCCATAAGCAGAGTAAAATACTGGTGGAAAGGTGGCAGTAAAATCAGCAAATGAGAACAAGAAAGAAGGGCCATGGGTATTAAATGAAGGTGGCCCGGTCACTTGTGCTTTTTGGTGACAGCTACTGTCACTTTTTTATTAGTTTTATTGCTTCTCTTACCTGCATCTGCCCTCTCACAGATGTCTCAGCAAAAAAGCAGAACTTAAAACAAAACTCAGCAAACTGGAAGTCTAGTTAATATGATAAATTGTAGTCATTAAAGGAGAAAACCAAACAGAGGAGAACATGCTCTTGGGGAGGCAAATAAATAAATAAATGTTGGCACATTTGCACCAATAATTCAACATTCATTAGTTAAGCAGCATTACTCATTTTATCATTTTAAAAATGGTTTTAATGGCCAAATGAAGGTGGTAGATGGGAGATAACCAGCAGAAAGGCTGATTGTCTCTCTCTGGCTTAAATATGGTCGACTTGTCGTGCAAGGTGACGCTCTTTCAGCCTGCTCGAGGTTTTTAATCTCTGCTGCAGTAATTGCCCTCTTCCTCCACAAAAAGAACTTCAGGTGTTGGAGCATCCATGGGTTTTGGCATTCCCAGCTGATGCGTCCCATGGCTCTGTGCTCACCTGCCTTCTCCTTAGTGCTCAGCTTCGCTGGGCAACCTCTCACTCCAGGGCAGAGGGAGGACCCAGCGAGGGCACACTGAGCCTTTTTATCATGCAATAATAAACAAATAGCACAAATGAATTGAAGTGACAAAACCCCATAATATTATTTACCCTTCAGAGGAGCATTAAAGATCAGCATTGCATCTCTGCATGAAAGATCAGCGTTGCATCATATTTATTTAGACATTTATTCCCTAAGTTGATTTGCTTTATGTCTGTGAGTTAGCTCTCTGGTTATCTGCTGATTAAGACTAAAAGGGGCTGTCTGTGACCTGATTGAAGTGCTCAGCTCCTTAAACTTCCAGGCCTGCAAGCTAGTGCATGGCTTTGAGATCGTGAGGAGCTTTGTTTCTCTAAGAAAGGGTTGCAGGTACCAGTGTTTTTTCTCCTAGCATTCTTGTATGTATGCAGAACACAGCTACAAATCTTCCATGTTAATTTAATGCATTTTATTTTACTTTCTGGTTGTGTTACAGTCTTGGTATGACCTGCCTGTGGGTGGCCAAAAGAGGGATGAACAATTGCAATGTGAACTTGTGCTCTGCATGTGCTGCCCTCCAACTCCATCAGCTCTGTTACTGCTACTCGGTGCTTCCCTGCAGTGTGGTCACGGAGTGGGAGTCAGGGCAGAGGAAAGGAGCACTGGGTAGGAAGCGCAGAGGAAAAGTTTTGCCTAAGCCTAAGTGCTGAGTAAGGCAAGATGTTTCTGACCGCGGGCTGATAGTCATCTTTCTTTGTCGTTCATTTGAGGCTTAAGGTAACCACAGAGAATGTACAAAGGGATTATTCAGCCTCTCAAGTCCTACTTGTGCCACCTTTGGCAGTAAAATGAGGCATAGGTTAATGTAGCACATGACTGCTGGAGTCCCACCTCCCTGTCGTGGCCAAGGTGGGTTCTCCAGTGGCGTAGGTGCTGCAGTAGGGAAAAGCACTTGCTGTTTCTAAGAGCATGGTTGAACTGGGCAGGGCAAATAATTGGGTGGAAATCAGGCCCTTAGAGCTCGCTTGTCCCTGTCATGTGTCCAGGCTTACCCAGCAAGTCAGCAGTGACAGTGGGAAGGGGTCAGGATCCATCTCCCACTGCTTCCCAACCCCCCCCAGCATCCTTTAACTAAGTGCACGGGCCAGGCTTTTACCCTAGGATTTGCTCTGTAAAGATTTGCTCTAGATAAGCTGGTTGAGCTGGTGTGTGTCTTGAGTCTCATCAAGGCTAGAGCTGAGATTTCCTTCCCTGCTTTAGACTTTAGAAAAAAAATTTTGAGATAAACTCAGATAGTGCACTGGCTCATGTTGCAAGTGGCTGTTTGGTTTCAGAAGTAGGAACCTATTTTAGTTTCACTTGGTAAAGCTGACAGTTCGTATTGTGGGCAGTTCATATTTCTTAATAACATCTCCATATTCAATTTTTGAAATAAAATACACAATTAGTGTATCACAAAACAATCTTCTGCAAGCACTCCGATTCTCTTAAACACATTTGCTAAATGAGAGTTATCTTTGATTAATCCCCTGGCATTTAGCAATTCACAGTCAGTAAATTGTCTTCTTGTGCCTGAATTTTATTTAACCAATTCAGATTATTTATTTTTGAAGACATGACCAAAGTTCTGTGCTGTTCTCTGCCATAACTCTCCCAAATGATTATGAAACTTATTTCTAACCGCAATGAACAGCCTTCAGGAATGATCTTGCACTGCTTTATAAATCCTTTTTTTCCATTTACCTCAGTGGTGCTTGTGTAGCACCTCCAGGCACAGCTACAGTGGCAGCTGCCTGCCTGCCATTTGACAGGGTGGGCATTTCATGGTGGGCAACTTTACAGCTGCTGCAGTTACTGCAGAGATGAAGAGCCCCATCTTCCCTCTGTCAGCACACATAACCCTGTGCTCGGTGAGAACCTGGGCCAGCCCAACCTTAGTGCTTACAGTCACGTTTAGACTATGTAGCGGATGGGATTTGGTGATTTGGGCTTTAAATTTTTTTGGTTTTGGTTGTGTTATATTCTTGGAGGAAGTTTTGGTGAGACAGACCCCTTTGAGGGTGGAGGACTGCCAGAGCACCCACAGGAAGAGCTGGTTGCAAAGTATACTGCCTGGCCCCATGGCATTCAGAACTGCTTCTGGTTTAAAAAAAATATAACTCATTTTTTTTTAAGTTTTTTTTTTTATGTTATAGCAAAACAGGGCTAAGAAGAGCCTTTTGAAAACTCTGGCAGCAGAACTGAGTGGAGAGATGTTGGCACAGAGAGAGTCTGAAGTCAGGGAGAGCAGAGACAGAAGGGTATTGCCGTGTCCAGTTCACTTGGCAGATCACTGTGCTGATGTGTGCGGCTCCCCAGGGCCTGGCAGCACAGCTCTGCATCCCCTTCTGCAGCAAAATGGTATCTTAATGCCCATCTGATAGGCTTCAGTAAGGTCTCAGCTCAGCAGAAAGGAAGTGGGATGTGGAGTGTTGTGCCCCTCAGAAGTTCCCTGAAGGGCAGGCTGTGGAGTGGCTGTGTCTCCGTGGAGGGGAATTTTCCCTAGGAGCAGCAGGAAAGCATTGCAGTCTAGCCCTACCCTAGCACAGGGATTTTGGGGGGGTTTCCTGGGCAAAGTGGCTCTGTAGCATTTGTTGCGCAGTGAGTTGCATCACTTGCCAGCATGTGTTTTATTCTTGGCTGGCAAAAGGCAAAGTGGCCCCCAGGTAATTACAGAGCTGGAAATCAAGTACACGTATTTATGTGTTTGTAATTGCCCTCCCAGGACCTTACCTATTAGAAAACAAAACATAAAGAGCTGGATGGTGTGCCAGCAGCGGTGTGAGGGTCAGGCCTGTGCATGCCACACAAATCCGTGTGGAAAGAGGATACCTCCAGCTTGCTGTGTGAGCCTGGGTAGAGCATCCTGTGCTCACAGCAAGGAGCACAACTGCTGTGCTGGATGGGTTACAAGACACCGGTGACGTGCCAGGCCATGCTCCTGGCGTGGACAAAATGTGTTACACAGGCTGTGATCAGCTGCCAGCTGTGCTGGGTGAATCTGAGCCAAGTTTAAAGTGAGCCGGATCCCAAACTTGGAGGGCGGAATGGGAGCAAAGGCTAGCTGCAAAGAGCACGTGTGATACAGCTCTCCTCCAGAAGAATGGCTTCTTCTGCCATTTCCCATTGCTTTTGTAGAAATAGTAGCTTGAAATAGTTACAGTGGTGTAAACTGGTCTCAAAAGGGCTAGGAAGTTTGGATTGCTGAGGTGAGGAATGGCACAGATTTGCATGGTCTTCTAGGCTTGTCCTGTGCTCAGAAGAGGGTAATGAAATGCTGTAGCCGCAGTGAGTAGCTGAGTCCCAGGTGCTGTTGCACTGGTATTCCCATTGCCCCCATCCCTTTATATTGACAAATATCACACTCCATGTAGTCCCTATCGTAATGTTACCCAGCCCCATCCCAAACCCACCACTCCCAGGGCCTCCCAGCTAGTAGTTAAAAGCCATCCAGCACTTTCTGACCTAAATGGTTTTAGAGGTGTTACATTATTTTTGTGCTTCAGTTTCTTATCCCCCTCATGTTACACTGAGAGGAGATCACACGCAGTGTCTGCTTTCTTGTGCTGTCCCAGTCAGGTGTCTGTAATGGAGGTATGTCCTTGTAGCTCCACAGACTGCCCTTAGGGGCCCCTGTGCTTTCCTTTCTCAGATGCTCAAAACCCCCTTTTCAACAGCCTGCCTTGGTTTCAACCCATTTTTTGTAGATACAGAACACTGACCGGTCACTTCATGCCCCTGCCAAGGCCTGTAGTCTAAGCCTGTGGCTGCTGCTGCTGGATGCAATTCAGCAGCATAGGGACCGGGCTCACACCTCCCCTTCCTTCTCCACAAAAGTCCAGATTCGTGGTTAGGCTTGATGATCTTAAAGGCCTTTTCCAACCTAAACTGTTTTATAATTGTATGAAAAGCTGCCTGTGCAGCCTCCAGGCTCCCATCTGCCTCCTCGCTGCCTTTCTGCCAGGATTTCTTCCTTGTGCCTGGCCACACTGCCTACCTGGGGACACAAACAATCCCATGTGGCTGACAGCTGCCCTGCCGTGGTACCCCTGTGCTCTGACCGCGCCACCAGACCTCGGTGGAGCTGCAGAGCATCGAGGGATGACCCTGAGCCCTCTGCCAGCTCCCAGGCCCCCTCTTGCCCTGCTGTGACAGACCCTCTCACCACTCAGCTGTTCCTCTTTGGCTCTTGCTGAGCCTTTTTTGACATTTACAGACCTGGCAGCTTTGTCTCTCCAAGCAGTGAATGCTTTCACTAGTTCCCAACAGCCAGATTTTAACTCGGGTTTTAGGCTCCTGACAGCCCTATTCTTTTATTTTTATAGCTGTCCTGAGCATTGCAACACGTAGAAGAAGTAGTCTACAAGGCTCTGTTCTCTCCTGTACACAACACCGACCCCCTCTCCCTAAAATAATCAGAAAAACCCACTTGCACAATCTTTTTCCCTTCTCTTTTCCCTCTCTATCACCAAAGCAACACCGACAAGCAGCCCAGATCCGCTCTGCAGTGGATTGGGCTTTGCTTTCGACTGAGACGAGATTCTGCAAGCAGTACTCTTCTACTTGAATTAAATTTGTAGCTTCAGCAAAACAAACATAGAAGATAATTAATATACAATTAATCCTCAAGCTGGGTTTGCCAAGCTGTAACCAAATATATGTACATTAGCTATTGCCCCATTAATTTAGCAATTATTTTTGGTGGCTTTGTATGAAAGATACAGTTTGAAATAACCGCTTCTGTTTAGGAGAGTTGGGTGCTGTGGAAACGCAGGTTGCTGTTTTGGCACAGTGGTGGACTGTAAAGTGACCCTTGGTGTCTGTGTCTGCTGGATGCTGTGTAACTCCCCAGGCAGCGTTTTCTTGGAGAAGGTTGTAATGGGGGAGGGCTGCAGGTGATGCCCTTTTCCAGGATAGCCTGGGATGGTGCTGGGCTTCTCCTCACATCCCACCTGCTGCAGGGCTGCTCTCGTGAGCACTGCTGAAACAACTGGGGCACTGGTGGCTACATTGCCTTGTGACCATGTCCCTGTGATTTGCTGTGTAAAACACATGCCATCATCTGCATGGAGCAAAGAGTAGGTGGTGTCAGACAGCCCTTCACTGAACAGCACCCCCTCCCTTGTGAATGGGGCATTCTGAGACGCTCCCCTGCCAGAGCTCTGGGCGGACATGGGGATGGATCCGAACATGGGGCTTGCTTTCCCTCTTCTCTTTGTTGGCAGTGGCCACGAGCTTCCCCAGCTCTCCTGCAGCCTTTGCCTGTGTCTTCTTGGGTTAGGGGAGCATCCTTCAGCTGCATCATGGAGAGATGAGAGGTCAAGATTTGAAGTCCAGAATGATTAAGGAGTCTCTTTAAATTGTCTTTTAGCATTTCCCTTTCAGCTCCTATTTTATGGGAGGCACCCCATCTCCAGCTGCCTGAGAAGCCTGTCTAATTCATGTGCAAGGCAGTGGTAGCAAGTCTGGAACAGGAGAGAGATAAAAGAAGCCTGACTTAAATTATTCAGAGTAGCCCAGACCCATGCACATGCTCGAGATCAATAATATCCTTTTCACTCGCTGTCCCATTTTCATGGTCGCAGCAAAGCTGCCCTTGGTTAGGCAGAGCAGACCACTGGGAAGGTGAGATGAGGTGACTCCCCCATGCCCAGGGTCTGCAGCAGTCCTCCTTGTGATGTGAGGAGGGGGTCTGTCCTTCTCACTGGTCCTGCTGAACCTCATGAGCCCTTCTGGTAGCTTTTGGGTCCTTCGAGGGTGCCCAGGTGGGCATGGGATGCACAGTGTGGGAGTGCTCCTGCTTGTGATGGGGTGCCAGCCCTGGCTGCAAGTGATGCTTGCAATTCAACAGAATTGCCACCACCTTCCCAGACCCCTTGCTGAGAAACTATGAGGTGTAAAAGGCTCCAGTACCAAAAATACGCTCAGGACATAGGGATAACTGCTCCAGGTGGAGTGTTGCCCAGTTTTGGCAGAGGTAGCATGCTGGATGGGTGCAGGCTGGCAGCAGTTCATCCTGGGTGGAGGATGTTATTGCGGGGGAAAACATTTGGAGGAGCTGGAACAGTCTGCCATCACCCTGGGCATGTCATGACAGGTCTGGGGGCTCTTGGCTTAAATTGTTGAGCAGTCTGTGAAACGTTTGCATTCCTGCGCTTGGATCCTGTTGCATCAGTGATAGCCAGGGAGACAGACCTTTCTCCTCCTCCTCCTCACTAATATGGATCTTGTTCCCTTCCTAGCAGCTTTCTCTGTGGGGCTGTATTTGGGGATTTATGCTGACTCCTGCGCTTCCCTTCCTGATCACTGCATGCTCCTGAACTCCTTGGGCAGCATCTTTGGGCATCTCTGAGGTGCAGGCAAACCTGCTTCCCTGCCCATATTGGGCCGGGGTAGCTCCCGGGCCAGCACTGTCACCTCACTTGTCCACTGGATGCCCTACCTTTGCCTGTGTATGGGCAGCCAAGTGTCTGACAAGCTGCTTTTGCTTTCCAACTGGTCGTGGCACCCTGAATCTTAGCCACCAAGGAAAATACACACCAGGAGTCAAATATTTGACATGAGCAAAAGCAACTGTTTGGATTTATGGCTTCGTCTAGGCTTGCTAATTTCTTTTTTATTAAATACAGGCTATCAATTTATTTCTTTTTCAGTTGTTTAGTGCCTCATCAAACTCTTCTGTCTGTCCATGAAGGGCTCTGATGCCCGTGTGCCTACAAAATATGTGTGGCTAAGCCAGAACCCAGAAGTTGCTGTGATGAGTTCTATAAAAATGCTGGTAGTGGAGGGGAGGACATTATTAAAAATAAAACAGTGCAAACTTTCTTAATTAGGTGTTGTTTCTCTTCGAAGCTGATCTTCCCTCTAGGCCAGTGAAACCAATTATACCCTCTCTTTTAACCACCTTATGTTGTTAATGATCTTACTCTTGTAAATGTAAACCTCTCCCCTACCTATGCCATTGAAAATGCTGGCCTAATTGAAGCCGGAGAAAAGCAAACAATGGAGTAAAGCTAAACTAACCAACAGAAAAAGAATGTAAGTTGCAAATGCTTTTAAATTATAAATAGATTTGTTAGGTCGTAAAGCAAATCAGCAGTTTCCTTCCGGTCATAGAAAGAAAGGTTACGTGGTGTAAACAGTGAGTATAATGAGATCTCAAGTCTTAACCTTACCTAGGAGATGGCATAAACTCCGCCTTTTTCTCACTGTTCACTGACAAGCTTTGCTCACATGTCATTAAGCCTTATTTATTCTCCTCTTTGTCCCCTCTCAAATCCTTCAGTGGAACAGAGATTGGAGTTGGGAGGCGCAGGTGAGGTATAGAGAGGAATATAGCTACATATGTAACTGTGGTATGGCAGCCTGTGCCAAGTGCAAGTGTGTTATACTTTCAGTAACATTCTTCTGTTTGTCTGAGCGTTTAGGTGATACCTTGCCAATTTTTCCTCTAGCCCTTCCTCCGTCCAATCCCATTTTACTATGGAATAAACTGAAATTAGATAAACTGACTGTTAGAGAGCTGAATAATCTTGCATTGTAACACCCTGACTCCGAGTCCTGGATCAATGGTCTTGAATTGCTGTTAAAATCCATATGAAAAGGAAAGCAAAGTCTTTTGCTGTAAGCTGTGTAGAGGAGTGGAGGAGCAGAGGGGTGGATTGAAGCTTAGCCAACAGTTTTTGTGCTAAACTGGATCAATTTTAAAGGTTTCCCCTGTAGATGCCTGCCGGAGGGCTTTTATAGTTCAGAAATGTCAGCACAATTGTGCAGATTGCAGCATTCAGCAAGAGGAGCTCCCACCTCAAACCTGATACCAGCACTGGCCACTAATTGCAGCCCCACATGTCACACAGGCACGCTGTGGCTGGGACAGGAGAGAAATTGGCCTTCCTGACCATCTGCCTCAAAAATAACATGTCAAGGGAGGAGTTCAAGGATGTGTGTTGGTGAAAGCTGCTCCATTGTGCGGGGCTGGTCTCGGGAGCCAGGGAGACTGGAGCTGGCCAGCAGGTCATAGAGGATGTGTCTTTCTGGAATTGAGGATGGGTTTGCCCAACCCAACAGGCAGCCAGAAGGGATATCTCCATTAACCACATGCAGTGTGTGTTGCTGTACAGTGCTGAGTACTGAACACTACGGAGTGTGAAGTCAGATACCGCTGACTGCTCAGGTGAGATGTGCCTGGTGTCAAACATCATCATGGAAAGGTGGAATCAGAAGGTTTTGGTTAAAGAGTCGAATATGAGGATGAAGTTCAAGGCAGTATTTCCACAGGTGGTTAAGCACAATTGGTCTCGTCAGCTGGTACTCATGTTTGAAGTTAAGTAAAAGAGTAACAGTCCTGCATGCTGTATTGAATAGCACGTAGTGTTTCTTTTCCCCCTTTGGTGGTCATTAGTCCTACCAGAGAGGAAGAATTGAAGTGCTTTGAGGTAGTGTCTGAACATAATAAACTTGAAAATGTCAAAAGGCGAGGTAGAAATATCATGCTGATTTTTACAAACCTGCACTGTTTTGTGCAGGAAAAATAATGTTGATAGCTTAATGTTGCTCACTGGAGAGAGAGGTTATACCAAAAATGCATTTTTTTTTTACCAGAGTTTATGCTCACGCTTTAAGAAAACAACTTTAATGAGCAGGAGGTGGAGATGAGGCCCTCAAAGTAAATGCCATTCAGTTTGAATATGATGAGAGAAATGTAGCCAAGTGGTCCAAGAGTTCGAACGGTGGTCAGAGCTTGATGTCACCAGCTATTTTGATTTCTGATGTTTTGGGGTTGATTTAGATCGTAAAGTGCCAGCAAAAAACCCGGTACAATATTATAAATTGGCCTATAATTCTGGATAATGGTGGTGATGGTGGAAGCACCTGTGTCTTGCTGGGGGGGGACAACCTGCAAAACTGACAAGGAAACCCAGCGACACCCATGGCTACCTGCAGGTGTATTGCTGCCTCCAAACAGGGGACCTTGAGATATGCAATATCCTTTTCTTAAATTCTGTGCAATAGAACCTGTGCAATACATACCTCAGGAATGATAATGACAGTTTATCCCTCAAAAGTGTGGTGCAGAGTGAAGGCCTAAGAAAGCAACATCTGTACTGAATATCAGGGAATTAACGGCTGCCTCTGCAAAAGTGTGGAGTAACCTCTTCGGAAGCAAAAGGTGTTACTGGATTCCTTTCAGACCTGCTGAGTGATCCACTAGCAGAAAATATATCCATTGTAACAAACTGTCTTTGATATGGTGTGAAAACTCTGACCTAATAGGTCTTATAGATTGCTGTCATGTTTTGAAATACTGCTTTTAATTTCTTTGGAGTCTGGTGAACTTTCAGGTAAAAGGAAGAAGAAAGGAAGTGCAGTCTGCAGATGGGTTACCCATGTTGGTGTTTCATCTGCTGTGCAAACTTAGTTATCTTCAGGTTATTTGGAAAAGGCTTCTGTAAGTTGAAAGCTCAGGAGGTGATTAAGGAAAAAGAAAAAGCAACTGTGCAAACCTGTGTCCTCCCTGCATTCCTGTCACATCTGTGTGATGCTCTCATGAGCATATCTTACCTTGCCTAAAATAGGGAAACCTATTAAAAACAGCCATTGCCCAAATCCCTATGGAAGGGCACTGCAGAAAGAGATGAGGTGAATTTCAGTTCTCAGTAATTGTCAGCAATGTGCAAGTAGAGAGAAATAAGAGGAAAATATTTGCAAATATTTATGCCATGCTAAAACTACAGCAGAGAGCAAAGACAGCTGCACAGCTTAAACCCACACCATTTTGCTGGCAGTGGTTGCAGTCACAGCTATTTGCCCGGTAGCTGGGTGTCCTCCTTCCCCACCTCCTCTGCCTAGTTGTTTCCTGAAAATGCTGATATTTGGAATTGAGGCCAGGTGAGGTCCATCAATTTAGGAAATGGTGAGCTGATCCCAGCCATGCTGTCAATTAGCTCTAGTGCCTGGCATCAGCGTGGCCGGAGGTTATGGCAGAGATGCCCAGTAATGACGGCGGGTGCTGAAATACGCTCCCTTGTCAGCTCATCATTTCGGTGCCAAAGTAATAATTTGATCTCAGCAGAACAGCTGGTTTTAAACTACAGATTATCCACTACTTCATCTCCTGACTTAGCTGCAAAGCTGATTTGTTTCAGCTATAGATCAATTATATTCCAAAACAACACTCAGTTTACTTGTATCATGTGAAATGAAGATAAAATGGGTTCAGGCACTAACGATAGATCTTCCATTACAGACTCTCTGTCCCTGCACATAAATACCCATCACGGGTGACTGAGCATTCATTCCTGGAGTGAGTTGTGCTCATTTCATTAGGATACAAATGAATTATTTCAGCAGAACAATGAATATATAAGAATAAACTGTGCTTAAAAGGGCATTTATTTCTCACACTGCCTTTAAGTGTCCCTGCTTGGAGGACACCAAAATCACTCAACGTGATCAAACTTAAAGTCAAATACATCTGGTTAGAGCCTGTCGAGAAGCACTGCCTATTGCGTGCAAGGAGATCCAGTCATTACAAAGCAAGTCTTTTCCTTGATGTTACTGGCCTTTTGAGCAAAACTTTCTCTACTACTTGCCAGTGAAACTGAGATATTTTGCTTCACTTGCCATGAAGACTCCTCACCTTGCAAGCTGATCTGGTGTGTGTGCTCAGCCGGCGCACGCCCGGGATACACTAATGAATAGCAAAGCCCCCAAATCATGAAATAGTGGCATAGCTGTAGGTGTTCCTGGTAGGCAAGCCAGCGTTTCCTTGGGCTGAGGAGGTGTAGCACATGTAAATCTATGATGTAAATCTATACCGACATCGATACGTTTGCATCTTTCACAGCAGTCCTGCCGTTGCTTGCTTTGGGATCAATTCAGCTCGTGTCGGTGGATGTGCAGCTGAGCAGTGTAAGGCTAAATAGAGCTGGCTGCAAATATTCACAAAGCAAATGCTGGTAAAATGCTAAAATACTGTTTTGCTTTGGCTTTGTAAGCGCGGTGTTTGACCAAAATGTGCTGGTTTTATTTAATAGAAGAGGTAATTAATAGGTGTGTTTTTCCCCTTGACGGATTGCAGCAATGCGGGTGTCACGTGCCAGTTATCCTTGGAAAGTTCCCTTTTGCACCCTTGTGCGCCAGGGAGGAGTGAACTACCTGGTTTATTTTCTGAAAAGAGGGTTTTTCAGGTGGCATTTGGAGCTACCTGTGTTAGGAAGTTTTCTGGCTCTCTTTAGGCAGAGTAGAGGGAGAGGAGAACACTGTAAGGGTCCTTTTACAGCCCCTCATGGGAGATGCAGACTAGCTGTTTTGGAGGGCCCTTACAGCACTCAGCATTCCTGGGGCTGGTGCTCCCAACTCCCTCGATGTGAATTTGCAAATATCAGCACTGAAAGGAAAGCGATCCAAGCAAGGTGATCTGCACACACATGCGTAAACATAGAGCCAGCTAAGCCTGCAACCAATCCTATTTATTTAAATGACTTTGAATAGAGTTTGCCCACTCCCTCATATTTCAGTTTAAAGTGAAATCATTTTGGTTGCGTTTCTGCACCTCAGCTCCTCCCGTAAAAGGTCACATTTCTCCAAATGTGTCTTCAAATCGTGGAGCGTAGTCCTGGTTTTTCTTTTTCCCCTTTTAAAGTTTTAGTAGTTGGTTAAAGCCCTCGTTGAACTGCTTTGTGCCTAGTGTTGGGTTGTAACTCTGACCTCTGGAAAGAAATTACATCTTTTTACATCTAGTAAGGCCTAAAATTTTGTTATGTGAAGCAACTGGCAGTTTTACAGTGTCTACTGACTGTAACTATCCCTGCAAGTGTGAGAAGCCAAAACCTGACAGCTCCTTAAGCAATTTTCAATTTTTTTTTTTCTCCCATGAAATTTTAATGCTGCATCATGGCATGAATTCATAGCAGATGCAAATGTTTATCAGATCTGCTGCAGACAGCATCCAGTGGATGTTAGTTTGCCAGAAGGATGAATCCCGTTGTGTGTGGCTAGCAGGGACTTCCCAGAAGCAAAAGGAGGCGGCCTTCCTCTTGGCTTTCAGGAAAGCTCCCAGTTAGGGCTTCTCTTGTTTCCCTAAATAGACGTCTTCAGCCCCGTCTTCCAGAGACATCTCAGAGTGCCCCTCTGGTGCTCTCACAAAACACAAAGGGCTCTTGTCTGCTAGCACTTTTAAGAGGCAGTGATTTCTCTTAGCCCTCACTTAACTGGCGGGTAATCGGCCATCATCTCGCTCAATACGAGGCTTTGTTTTTATTTGTTTATTTTTTAATTGAGCTTAATGCCTTGTCTTCATTCCCACTGCCTCTGATCTCTGCTGGAGAGAACAAATCTTAGCAGCCTGGAACATCACACGTTTCTCTGATGGCTTTTGTCTCCCATATGCTCTGTTTCAGTAACAGTTTTTGCTGATCACTGTGAAAGCAAAACACCTTTTTTCTTTAAGCTACAGCTTTCTAGAAATATGTCTTTGGGCTTAATCAACATAACCTTCAGCAGTTCTTTGAAACACAGGATCTAAAAGCCATGAATGTCAGAAACACTTTATGGCTTGTGGGAGTCTTTAGCGCTTCTGACAGATAAAAGTGGAGGAGGAAGCCATCAAAAAATATACCACATACAGGCTGGAATGGGATTTTGCTGGTAGCTGACAGTTGGGCACCTGCATTGGAAAGGAAAAGGCTACTGAAGGGAAAACTTATGAGTAAGAGACCAAAGGGTGATGTAGTGCTGATCATAACATGCACTGGTTGGGGTTTATACAGTAAATGCATTGCAAGACGTCTGTGTGTGCCAAGCTTAGGCACCCTTTGCTGGCAGAGCAGTCCTCTGCTCAAAGGTCTTTCAAACATCAGAGCTGTCAGTTTATTGTTAGGACAGTAGTGGTGTTGGTATTTTTAAGAAGAAGAGAAAAAAATGAGAGTAAATTACAGTAAAATGTCAGCAAGTGCTGAAAATAGAGGAGTGGCAACAGTGTCTCTCTGGCATTTTTGCAGCCAGGCAAGCACACGCAGCAGGAATAGTGCCAGCATGCAATTTCCATCAGCTCCAATTACTACCTTCACTTGTTTTTTAAATATTTAAAGTTTCATGTTTAATTTTGGATGATATTGAATAACAAGATTCAAAATACGGAAATTCACTCCTGAGTCGTGGTCGCGGTAAGCAGCTATCAATAACGTAAGCCGGACGGGACTGAATGACCATGGTTTTCCCAGAAATCTTTTCCATTTCTTGTGTGTTCCCTGTCTAGACATGATTTATTAAACAATCCTCTGAAGTGAATGTCCTTCTCCACTATCTTTTATTGTTGGTGGGAGCCAATTTGAGGCTCACTCTGTTGTGCGAGGGGCCCTAGTGTGATTGATGAGCCGGATGGGAAGTGATTAGACTTTTACAAGCCTATGCTGCTTGAAACAATACTACCAAAGAAAAAAAAGAGAGAAAAAAAGGGGATGTTCTTCAAATTTCAGATTCATTGCCTATTCCTTTTGAGCTTCAGGTTCTCTTTCCTCCTCTTTGACATCTCCTCACTTTTCTGGCTTGGTCTGCAAGATAAGGAGAGTGAGTGGTAGAGCTGCACACTGCAGCTGTTAGAGGCAACCATGGGAAGAAAAACTGCCAGCTCTTGTGGGCAGTCTTGCTTTTTTTGCTTTATTGTTATTTTCTATGAAGACTGACTGCAGCTTGCTCTTGATATGCTTCCCCAGAGGTTTGCCTTCTTCAAAGAGAGGCAATAAACTGGGCAAGCTGGGGAACAAGGAGGGACAAGTAGGACAGGTAGGGCACACATGTTGTTTCCCCAAATACAAGGGAGGACAAGCCACAATTGGGGCTGTTAGTGTGAAACCCCTTTGCTCTTTGCCAAAGAGCATCTGATGGATCTCTCCATTGTTTGCATGCAGTGATGGTCAAGCAGAGACTTTTCTCCCAGGGAGTCCAGCATACCTCATGTCTGACCGTGCCTTAACAGGCACCTTTGCTCCTGCTTGTGACTGGGGTCTTGAAAGCCTTTTTAGAGGCAGAAATCCAGCTCTCCTCATCTTGTTCTGTCACCCGGCCACCCCGTTCCCCTTTAGCACATGGTTGTTTGATCTTATGGTAAGACCTCTGCTCCTTCTCCTCTTATAGGTGCCTGGCAGAGTTTCAAAATAAAGTTGTGTGTAATCATCCTTGCCTCTAAGATTCCTAAATCACTTTCTCTTGTTTTCATTCAAGGATTTTCACCTTTTTATATTTTTTTTATTTTATTCTTAAAATTTTCCTCAGGAGACCTCTAAAACTTATGCACTGGAGGCAATGGCAAATCGAAACCACATGACTATTTTCCTTTAGCTCCTCTGAGGACTGCTGGTGTCTGCTGAAACACAAACACTGTGCAGCAGCCAGGTATTCCAGTGAGCAGGGGAATCCTGTTCCTCTTGTACAAGTCAAATGAATTACTTCCTTTCAGCTTTAAACCTGAGCTCTTTATGCACATGCCAGAGCCTCGGGGGACTGTCCCCTGTCACAGCTGTTAGCCAGAAGTTGTCACTGAGGCCAAACAGAGCTGATGCCCAGCCCAGCACCTTGTGGGAAAAATATGCTGAAGACGCAAGTGTGAGCACTACTGCTCATGGCTTCATGGCATCTCAGGGATGTGATTTCATCTTGTTAAGTTGTAGTGGAGCTTGGGGTGTGGGTGCTCCTTTGTGGCATTGAAAGGATGTTTCATAAGTAGCTGTCCTGCTGTAGATGATAAAGGTTTTGCAGTAAGGAAAAAATGATAATGGGTGATGTTCCATAAATGAGAGACGGTGAACTGGGTGTGAAAGGAGAATTTGTGCCCAAGAGAAGCAAACTTCTGTTAAAAGCCCAAGCCATAGAAATGTTTGACGCTTCAGCTTGGTGGCTGAACTGGAAAAGAATTAGAAAAGTCAGTTGGGGTTGACCCAAGTGAGAAATCTTTTTATTTTCCTCATCCAATCAAAAATCCTACAAAGTATTACTTTGCAACAATTGAAATTTTGTTCAACTCCAAGTTCTTAATTTGTTTTAAATAATGCATTCTAGTAATCTACAAAGCAATAAGCAATTGTGTCTTCCCAGGTGGAGCTGTTTGCCACATTCCAGATTAATATTCAGTTTACTTTGGTCAACCAAAAATTGATTTTTTTCCCCCCTGTGCTATGTTTATTCTTTGAAAACTTTCTCCAACCTAATAAGGATGGATTTTTTTCATGGCATTTTATCAAATCTTCCTTCTCTTTGCTGGGTGAAGATTTTGTTGTACTGAAAAGTGCTCTTGCCTTCATAAGAAATACAATAAATGAAACAAAATGAAGATCACAGATGTTGTAATAAAATTAGTAAATGTGTGTAGCATTGAGCTTCGTTGAAATTATTGTAAATGCTGCTGTTACATTGTTTAATTATGTACAATTAGCCCAGGAATTGCTCAGTCCCTGCTGGAGCCTTTTCTCTTGGATTTACAATAGGTCATGGTAGAGTATTTTTCTCATTACTGTCATAGAAGCAGTAATTGAACTGGATCTGATCTCCCACATTGACTAGTTTTATCCATGGAAGTATAATTTATTTATGTACAAATAGTTGTTCTTTGCCATATTTAACTGGAGCCTGGAGCAGCCATAGAAGAGATGGCAAAATTTATAGTCCATTAAGGCATCTTCCGTCAAGTGTCATCTGTGAAAACTGATTTGGACATCTAAAGCAAGAACAAGATAAATGTAGTTCTGGTCAGCCTCAAAAATGCTTGTCTTGTGGTGCACAGGCGGCAGGGATGGTGAGGCTCTGGAGAGCCGTGCCAGAGTAGTCAGCAGTGTTGGGGTTTTTCTACATACAAACATATGTGCATGGAGAATCCCTCTGCAGAAAGCTTGGGAAACACTGTATTTTGGTTTTGCTTGCAGAAGGCTGTGTGATTTCCCTCAGCGAGCTGAGAGGAAGCTGGGAGCTGCAAGGAGCAGCAGAGAGGTGTTGCTTCGCTGGATGAGCCCGCGGGCAGAGGGCATGCAGGGCATGGTCCCACGCCAGGCTGAACCGATCCTGTCGTGTCACCCGTGCAGGAAAGGTGGCAGAAAGCATGGGAGGTGGAAAAGCTCAGCGTTTGTTTCCAAGCTGAAAATCCCCCAATGCCAGGGAAGAATCCAGTCCTTGCAAAGGCTGATGTACGGATCTGCTGGATCCAAGGATTTTGCTTTGTTAAGCATTTCGGTACATTTGGGGGTTTCTTCGTATTGATCATCCCAGCCAGAGCAGCTCAATAATATGATAAATAATTTATTTGCTGACACTTTGCCCAGCCTGTTCTCCATGCACCTCACATAGGAGTGCTGTGAGAGCTGCCCGTGTGCTTCCCAGAGGTTGGCTCTGCAGGCACGGAGGGCGGCAGGAAACAAACACAAAGTTCAGCTGAAGCCTTTCTTGTGAGCTCGGCTGCCTCAGGCATGTGCCAGGGAGAAGAGGATGGATCTTCTGCAGAGCCTGGGGAAGGCTTTGGGTGTTGGGGAGACCTGTTTTAGGGTAAGAGGTGTGTGTGCAGTGCTGCGCAAGGGTGCAGCTCGTGGCCAGGCACAGCAGATCTCTGTGTTTGAGCTTGAACCAGATGGGACTTCAGGTTTTAGGAAAGGCCAAAACCACTTGAAGCCTTTCTCTGCCCGCCTGTAAACACAGACTTGGTGCAATTTAACATGTGCATGCGTGGAGGTCAATGGATATAAGGTACAACTGCCTCATGTCTCTGGTCCAGGAGGTCTCTGCCTGAGCTCCTTAATCCACTCTCCACCTTGCTCCTAAAACACTAGGCATTGCATCAGGTGGAGTAACAGCACACCAAAACTCAGACTTGGTGGTTCCTGGCAGGTGCAGTACCTGCGGATGCACTCGAGCTGTCTCTGCAAACACTGTGAGATGTATGCAAGTTTATTCAAAACTGTTTCCATCAACGGAAGGGTACATTATTTATGATTCCATTTTCTTCTCTGTTTGGAGAGCACTTATCAAATCAATCAGAGAGTTAATTAGGTAATTATTATTTTTTCATTATTTGCCTGAGTCTTGGTGTATTTACCCCACACAAATAGAAGAGCCACTATTAAATGGGATCAGGAGCTTGAAATACTTATTTTCTTTCCCATACTTCAGAAGAGGAGACTGAGAGTGGCTCTGTAGTGTGATAGCTGGCATTGAAGTTGTGATGTATAAGAAGTGACAGGACACTGTCGAGTGTCATTTGTCATCTGTGACCTGAACAAGAGAGCCTCTGCTCTGTGCTGGTGGACACCCAGAGTCATTTTGTGCCCCATTTCGTGTGTGCAAGTGAGGCACCAAGGAGTTATAAGTCAACATATGTGAAAGGCCCCAAGCAGCTGTGACCCACCCCCTACCTCCAGCTTAATCCTTTTTCACAGGTTTCCCCGAATCTTCATTAGTGTCCCCTCCCACATGGCATCTGGTGTCACCTCCACCATCTTCAGGTGTTGGTTGTGGTTGGAGTTTCCCAGGGCAATACCAGCCACCATTCCTCTGCTCTTTCCTCAAAAATTGGATTGTTTTTTTTTGTTCAGACAGACTCATTTGGTGATTTTGCCAAGGTCAGCCCAGTGGTGGGCGGCCTGGCTGGCTACTGGGCTTGGGCACCAGGAGCAGTGAGGAAGGTGCTATTCCTGGCACCACGTTTTCCGCGATGGTTGTGTCTCCTGGCTTTCCAACTCCGTGTCAGCACATGGTTTCTGTAGTTTGGGATTTTCTGCTCCCCGACCTGCAGTGACAGGGAGAGAACATGTTCCTGCAGGATGAGGTTGTCTTGGGTGTACAGAGAGCTCCCCAGTGGAGGGGGCCACCAAATGTGGTGATTCCCATTTCCCAGTGTGTGGGACCTTCTGGACCAGCTGCTGTGACTGGATGAGAGCAGGTGAGGATAAGGGAAAGGGGAAAATTATAGCAGCACTTTATCAGGACTTAAACTGCCCTACAAAAAGAATCGGTTCCAGATGTGTTTCAAGAACATCCCAAGGAGAGGGGCCAGAGTGGGTCTGGGTTTCAGAGTATTTCCCAGGACACTGGCCAACACAGGATAAGGAGATTGCTGGGAAGATGACACCATGTGACCCCTGTACCCCACCTCACCTGCTGCATGGGGTTTATTTTCAAATAACCGTTCTTACCAACTGCTTGCAGTGTTAATGAAAAAAGCTTTGCAGTGCTGTTTTCCTCCAGGTGACCCAGCTATTCTGAAAAGCACTAAGGGCCACTGAACAAAAATGTATAATGTATAATTAATGCAATAATTGTATAATTTTATTCCCCTTTTCATCAAAGTTGCTGTACACAGTGCATGTATTAAATATGACTACAGTGCTGTTTCCCAAGACAACTGCTGAAGATGAGTTAGGAAGACCTCAATAGGCTATTCCATTTAAACATTTTCTTTGCAAAATAAATACAGGCTGTCTTGTGAATAAGAATGAGATTAGCTGAAGTCATTAATTAGTATGACTTTTTAAAAGGAAGCTGTAAATGGAATAATTCGCCACATACAGCATCTTAATTTTCTTCAGTGTGAAATAGCTCTCATTTTTCACTATTTACTCCCCATTGCTGTTAAAACGTGGCTGTTCAAAGCCTTTCCCAAGTTCCAGACTTCATGTTTGGTGGGTCCTCTTTGTTCTTTTAGCTCCCCTGTCATCTGTCATCCTGCTCCTGGCTTTTGGACAGAGACAATTCTATAATTGTGCCTGAACCATCTTTGCCTACCTCTGGCCTCGTCCCTCTGAGAGTTCCCCATCGCCATAGATTTCAGCTTGGGGATCAGAGCTCAGCACCCAAGGCAACAGGTTTTGACCTGGAGTTATTGAATACATTAGAAAAAGAGATTATAGGGTTGGAGGTCCCTAAAGCAAGGAGAGAGAGTTGTATTGCCACGGATTTTCTGTTAGTGCACGAGCATCACTGATGTGTGCCGTGTCGTAGCATCTGTTGTCATAGGTCCTGACAGCGATCTGGAGGTCTGAAATCCTGAAATGGGGCACAGAAGAGCTCATGGGTCCTTTGCATTAATGTGTTGACCTCGTGTTTGTTTGTTTTTCTTATGTAGTTCAGTTTTGTAAACTGTTAAAATGCATGTTGTGGGAAGATTTAAATGACCCCTTGTTGTGGATGGAAGGGGTTAAACTGAAATTAAAAAAGGAAACTTTTGAGAGGTTGTTTCAGAAAGAAGTTCAGAAGGACAAAATTAAGATGGTTTAGTCTCATAGCTTTTCCCTAAAGCATGGAGCAATTTGCTTAAACATTGATTTTAACATTTATTTTCCTACTGCCTTTTTTTTTTTTTCCAGTGGCTTGATTTCCATTCCTTGTCTGGTGTGCCTGTTAATTTTGCATGCTATCACAGGCCTAATTCTTCTCTGTTTCAAATGAATATCATATAAATTAATTGCCATATGATTACCATGTAATTACATTGTGACTCATGACAGTTTAGACAAAGTATCATAGCTACATTTTAAGAAGTGATAAATGTTTGACTAATGTGTCAGAAAAATGTAAATATATTGTGATTATTGTGGCACTGTTAAACACATTAATTCTCTCCCTAGTTTTTGCAAGCTGTCAGTCACGCTGTGGTAAAGAGCAGTCAATCCAAGTACCTAAATTTATCTGTGTTTAGGCAACGTTTATCATTTGGGAAGGTTTTTGCACCAAGGGCCAAGGAGGAGGTAGGTGGCCTGAGTGTCACCACAGGATCACACGTGCCACTCTTGAGAGAGCTGTATCTTCCATGTAAGCTGCTTATTAAATAAATCGATCAATTTCTGTATTAAGTTGAAAATTAGGAACTTTTTTCATCATATTGACTAAGTTACTATTCAGTATGTGTTGTGGTCAATGTCAACAGGGACAAACCTTTTTATCAGCTGCTGTAAGGTGTCAGGAAGGCTCCTACTGATCGCGAAAACATGTTTAGTATGGAATTGCTTAAAATAGTGTCTTTAGTTTAAGTTGCTCTGAGGTCTTTAAAGGTATTAGGACACAGAACAGCCATGCCAAGGAAGTTACTGGAAGCCAGATAATGGGATGTTTGCTCTCAGTTATGAATACCTTCACCACTGATCTTGCCTTATCGCTTAGGGTGAAGTGTCCTTAGCAAGGCAGCAGGGTTACAAAAGAGCACTTTGATGTTTTTCAGCTTTCTTCCATGCCTGTGTGTCCCCACCATACAGTAAGCTCAGGATAAGGCACAGTTGTCTGGACCTACAGTGATGCAGAGAGCGTTTTGTCGGTGCAAGTTAGGGTTAGGGTTAGAGCAGACTGTTGCAGGGATTTGGGCTGGGACCTCCCAAGTGCTTATCTTGTCCTCTTCTGCGTGCCAGTGGCTGCTGTTCTGCACTTGGTCCTGCCTTTGCAGGCTGCCCCTATGTTATTTGAAGCACTGTTGGATGGGTTTCATGGGCGGTTTCGGGCTGGGACAGATCTGGTCATGGACCGCCGTACCCTTGACACTGTGCCCTAAGGTTTTGCCTGGATTAGCAGGGTAGCTGCTGCTGTTTTCCCAGCTAAATTGAGCAGCTATCAGTTGAAGTGATCCACTGAACTGAGCCAACGGGACAATGGCCGCTGGTTATTTTAAGGACCTACAAGACGAGTAGCAGTTGACAGCAAATAAATAGGCAAATCCATAAAAAAAAAAAAAGTGGTGGAGTTGGTGAAAAGGGGTAGGGTAAAGGCGGTATTTCTAGTGGATTTACAACCTAAAAATGATCAGCCATATGGTTTAGGATCCCTTTCCTTGATGTTGAATGACAACCAACTCACTCATCTGGCTCTGATGGGCTTTGAAAGGGAGGGACTGCAGCAAGCCAGGCTGCAGGGAGCTACTGAGGGTCTAGGCTTTTCCCAGCCACCTATTTACAGCCATCCAGCTGGAAAACAGTGCCCCAATCCCCTAAAACCCACCTCTAGAGAAATTGTTTCCAGTTTGTAGCAGCAGTAAAAATGAACTAAAATTACCCTAATTCTGGGAGGTGTGAACTTCAAAAGCTTGATCAGAATTTGTTTCAATATTAACAGTGTAGAACGTGGCCAGTTTCTTTCCCCTTCTTCCTTGCTCTCCTTTTATTAGCTGAGAAACATGGGGAAGAAAATAAATTTGAAAGACTTGGTTAATGCAATATGTGACATTAGAAAATGCCTTAATAATGAAATGCATGATTAGACCAATTAGAGAGGTAGGATGGAAGTGCTGTGTGTGTAGGTAGTGCATGCTTAGCATACACAGCCCTTAAAAAAGGAGCTGATAGCCATCAGGGAGGCAAGAGGAGAATTCTGTGTTTCCTTGGCTCAAGAATTCTGGTTTGATGGCCTTTGCTGCGGCCAGAGCTGCGACACCTTTGTCCTCCTGACTTTAATTTGTGCTAAGATTGCTAATTATCTTCTCTGTTATGCTATTTTCGTCTAGTGTTTCATCCATTTCTTCCCCCTCGCAGCTTCCCCTCTCGTGCTTCCCCAGAGATCTGTCAGTGTAGTCCTCGCACACTGGCACAGGGTGTGAAGAAATTAATATCCAGTGTTCTTTCCAGAGGTGTGGCAGCTTTCTCAAGGGGAGCAGTCACAGGGAAGCTGCCAGGTGAAGTTGGAGGCACAGCTCCTGGGCTGCTGTGAGTGAGCACAGGCCCCTGGTTTCTCCAAAAGCACATGGACTTGCTGTGGGTGATCATCTCCGGGCTCCATTCCTCACAGGTTCATGGAAGCTGATAATGTAGATCATCTCCGCTGCATGATAGGGAGCGGGCAGAAGCTCTGTTTGCAATCCGGTGATGAATAACACTTTTTCAGGCATCGTTCAATGTTGAAACCTTTATATTCACAGAGATTTTTAAGATGTATGGTATCGCATGATTTCTGGCATTAGTGCCAAGTGTCTTAAAGAGATTTCATTTAGATAAATTATCAGCCAGATATGAATAAGTAAGAAGCAATAAATCACGGCAAATCAGCTGTTCCAGCCAAACGGGTGTTTTCGTATCTATGATATAGTCCAAAAGGAAAAATCTGTTTTGTTTTTCTAATTGAACGAGGTGATGCTAAGGCACAGTAAAAGACATAGCTCCAGTAGGGTTTTAATTACAGTTCTGTGAGATAAGTTTTAAATTAATTTTTTTCTATACCTTTGAGAAAAGACATGGCTGTTTCAGTGAGTAGAGTGAAAAATGAGCATTTCCTAACAATTACCAGTCTTTCCTGCTAAATGTGGTGTATTGTGTGACTGCTGGAAGGTTTAAACCATATCCTGTGGTTGATGCCATGGATATGTGATCACAGCCATATGTGCTTGAGGTATATACAGCAATGGTTTGATTAGAAAAGCATTACTCGGAGAATAGTTATATGCCTGTAGAGTGTATACATGTGAATCCTACTGGAAAGCATCTTGTCTGTTCCACCCCTGTAGGATCACCCATCTCAGCAAATCTCTCCTTCAAAAAAAATCACCTGGGGATATTTTGTGTCCTTACAAACTGATTCAGTGAGGTCTGCTGGGAAGCTTTTTTTAATGTTGTTGTTAGTGTGCATGACACGAAAAACACCTATTTCTGACTAAGAGGAAGACTACAAGTGGATGGCTAAGGAGGAGGGGAAAATTGAAAACCTGGGGCAGTTTTTAACATATCCCTTTGTAGTAAATTTGAATATTCAGAGTGTACTGCTGTACGTTTTTTACACTGTTCCCTGAGACAGCAATGGGCTGTCATTTCTTAATGTCATGTACTTCTTACCAGGTAGTCGTGGCTCCTGTGCAAATGTCGGTCTGGTGAGCTGAGAGCCATAGCAAAGTTTTGCTTACAGTGCTCTTTGTCCCCAGGAAAGCACAAGCTTGGTCATCTTTGTCAGAAGCCCCACCCTCACGGCAAAGGCAGCATTTCCACTGTGCTTCTTGGGCAGATAGTGTAGCATTTCAGGTAGTTCCTATTGTTTTGTTATATTGGACACTGTTTTTTTTCTATTTTGTTTTCTGCTATTTTGTTTTCTACTATTGCAGTTTCAATTACAAGTGTGTGTTGGTATATTCTACTTGGGAACTGTTCTGCAGATAGCTGGGGGTTGTGCATAAGCAGACATAAACAAAGATGCTGTATTGAGTAGTATGATGTTCAAGGGCTTAATTTCAGATTGATGATGGTTGAAAGAAGGGTTACAGAACTGGACAGACCTGGGATTCTGCTTATCCACAAGAAAATACTTGACACAGTACAAAAGTAGGGAATTGAAAGTAACGTGCCTACCTCAAGTACAGTACTTTCTGCACAAGAGCTATCAATTGTTTAAATAGAGGGAATTTAAATTATACTGCCATTTGGCACAATAGGACTTAGTCTAATTTTATCAATTAGGGTGTAAACCTGTCAGGAGCAATGCTGATTAGGGGCACAGGATGTGCTGTGACAGGTTCAAATAGATCTTAAGCGCCTGGCTATTAGCTTTATTAAGTGGAATGTTTTGCTTATAACATTGCCCAAAGGCTTCCAGGTTTTAAAGCAAGACTCACCTCTATGAGTCCACACACACACAATTTGCTCCAGGAGCTCCATGTAGGAGTTCAAGTCTGGAGATGCCAGAAGAAGTTGACCCTCTCGTGTCTGTGGTGTCATGCAATGCAATTCCTGCAGCACAGTTATTTTTCCTTCATGCCTGGACAGTGTCAATGCATGCTAAGGTGAATCCTCAGTATTGCTGCTCTTCCTGATCTTCCATTGCCCAAGCTTCTGTCTAGCAATACTTTTGTCCAAGAAAATAGATGGATTTTGAAGGCAGGCATTTTTAGTGCCTATTTCCTGGTTATACTTGTTTGTATGGAAATTGCTGAGGGTTTAGTCTGCCTTGTTGTGGTGTGCTTTGCTGTGCTCTGGCTCAAAACGTACCCACCTCCAGCTGTCTGTCCTGCCAGCAGCGTCCCCTCAGGCTCAGGCTGTAGCTACTGTGCTTTGGTGGCCAACATTTTAGTGCAAGCCCACCTCTGTTGGCAGCTGAAGTCAAGAGCCCGCGTTCTCCACCTGGGACGTGTCTGGGCTGTGAGTGCCAGCCCCTGATCACCTTCTGCTGACACCACTGCTGCGGGGCCGTGGCACAGACGGGCTGGCTGGACATGTCCAAAGCCTCAAACCAACGCAGCAAGGCTCACAAGGGACCATCTGTCACTGCCCAGAGCCTTGCTCTCTGAACACAGAAGGAATTTAAAAAATCAGAGGAGGTAATTGCTTTAGTTACTTTTCCAAGCTTCACCCAGCAGTCACTGCTCAGCCCGGTGTGTGCTGTCCTTGCATGGGGCTGGGCTTTTTCCAGTGACAGGGGTTCTTGTCCTGTCTTTCTGCTCCTTTCTCCATTTATCTGGGGTCTCTGTTTTCCCATGCACATGCTGTCCCTCACTGTGCCACCAGACTTTCCCCCCACGCAGCCAAAACGTGGGCATGCCTTTTGTTTCGGTGGCATCTGCCATGCTCCAGTCACTGGCCCAGTTGCTTTTCCCATTTATCCCAAAGAAGGGGCAGCGTCTGTCCCCACTGGTTTCAGCATTTGTTGTCTCCAGGCCTCCCGCCTCCCCTGCAGTAGGAGCTGGAAGGTCCAGCGTTGGCCAGGATATGCTGCCATGCATTAAATGGTGAAGATGGAAAGAAATGCCTGACAGCTGCCTCTTTCTCCAGCTCTGCACAACCTCGTAGCCTGAGTGGGCAATGAATTCCGTTTCAATGGAAAACAGCAACATCTGACACACTGGTGAGGCCTTGATCTTTGATTGAAATCATGCTACATCTCAGCAGAGGTGTTTGTGTCAAGATGGTTGAGATTATTTCTGGTTTGGTTTTTTTTCCCCTGTAAAGAGTGACTTCTCTGCTTAATAGGACTATGGAAGCGTTGGTGTGCTGTGAAAAAAAATTCCCTTTACGTGGCAGATCTGAGGAATCCCTCATTTTCCTATGTTGGTTTTTGAAAGGAATTATGCACGAAGAAGTAAACAGGGTCCCTGGCAACGGTTTAGCTTACTTTAGTCTTCAGTTACAGGTTTACAGTAAGAGGTAAAAGCCACTTCAGTGTGGCTTTTGTTTTTTCAGGATAGAGCACATGAATACATGTGTGTAATCCTTGAAAACTGTATTAACCTATTTAATCTTGGAATGAGTCTGTCGTGACACTCCCTTACTTGACTGTAGCCCTTGTCAAAGAAACGGTGGCACGACCAGGAATTCCAATAAGCAGCTACAGCGCTTCCAGATAAAAGGAGGAGTTGTAGGCAGGACATAAAAGAAGAAAGGATTGGCGCAAGGATGCATTTAATTTTGCCATTTTTCACACCTCGTGTAATTGCCAGCTACACAGATCCCAGCCAGTCTGGTGCAGGTATTGCATCCAGGGTGAAACGCACAACAAACCACAAGCTTACTATTTTATCAAGAGTCTTTTAGTAGGAATCTCAAGAATTGAGTATTTTATAATTTTACGTGGGTGTCTAACAACCTCAGCCCCAGTACCAGACATATTAACTCCATCCAATCTAAATACTTTCTAGAACCACAAAAATACATATTCTGATTTTATTTGGATGTATTAAAATTCCTGACATCGCTACTGGACACACAGGCTCTGTCCAAACTGAATGATTTCTGGAATTTCAGTAAATAGCTTTAGGTGCTAAAGGCCAGACCTGCTGAGCTTGACTGATAATGTGCAAGATATTATCTGCTAAGCACCTGGTTTCTTGGGGTTGGGACCCCCAAAAAAGTAGCCATCAGTATGATTTCAGAGGGAACACAGTCCCTGTGCACCTGGGAGCATTGACAGTCTGCGCCCAAGTTTTTCTTAAGTGTTGTGTCAAAGGGTTAAGTAAATACGGAGGCACATTTAATCCTGCAACCTGTGTGTTTGAAGAGATCATCCTTGAAACTACCAGCAAGTTCACCAGGAGCAAAATCCACAGCTTTGTGAAATTCAGTGGAAAATTGGCTTCAAGGAGCATTAACTCAGGTTCTCAGTGAATGTCTTTCTTCTTGATTAAGAGAGAGGAAACAGAAAAGAAAAAAGAGCACTTTTAGGTACTAAAGTGACTTTTATACTTTCCTTAAAAGTTTGAATTTTGTCCACTACCTAGAGTATTTTCTTACTTTATTTATTGCTACTGAGACAGAACTAGATTTAGACTGAATTCTAGGCTCCAGATGGTTTTTTAGAAGGTGATCACTTTTATAGTCCCGAGATTTGTGCATGGCTGTTTCCCTCCTCCATGCCTTACAGCTAAACCCTGCTTGCTCAGATGTGTGCTCCTGGAAATGCTTTATGGAATTTCACAGTTCCTGTGAAGGAGAAGATCTTTTTCTGCAGAGCCTTTGGCATGATCTCTGTGTGAGATGGCAGGGTAATTTCTCCCGGCGCCCAGGCCTGTGTGCATGCCTTGGCTCACAGAGGGGCGATGGCCAGATCTGCAGCCTGCTCTGACTGCGCCATGGGGGCTTTGGATAAGTGGAAGTTTTCATCCAGTCCTCCAAGGTCCTGTGGGGCCACAGTTCCCTCAAGCTGCCGGCGAGGCTGAGGCACCTCAAATGTCAGGGATTGTGCGGTATATCCAAAGAGCAGCTCAGCCGGGGGTTGGAAATGGGGAGTGGTACTTTTAAATCACTTGGCTTGTGTTTTATGAAACGATTCTGAATCATGCGATCTTAAGGTGAGACCTTTTACCGCTCTGGGTTTGCAGTATCAGAGGATCACGTGAAAACACAAAGGACCCTTTGTTTCCCCTCCTTGGGTCCTGGAACCCCTGTGAAGGTGTTTGCTGCTTCTCCCACGCACCACAGTGTGGAAGAGATGAGGTTTTTACCTCCCTTTCTGCTCTGGATTGGTCTTAAGTTGCATGTGTTAATTTTATGTTAAACACCATAGTATGGCAGTGTGTTATTTTGCATTGTGTTATTCACCCTGTGGCTTTCTCTTTTTGCTTTTTCTTTGCAAAGACAAGCTATAAACCCAATTTCTGTAGTGAATGTAATGCAGGAATGTCAGTGAAGTGCACCAAAGCAGGATTTACCCTTCCTGTGCCCTGTTCCATTAACACACATCACAAAGGTGTGCAAGCCCTATTTTTCATTAGTACCTAGAAAAATCTGTATTGTTTTAGCCAAAAAGTATGCAGGAGCTGTTTGCTTGAAGAGAGGCATAGGCTACCAAGACTTTGCTGAGTGTGGGTACCAATGATGGAGAAGAGTGTGAGGAAGCACATGTTCCATCATTTCTTTGTACACTTGCTTTTCAGATCACTTGTGTTAAGCTTTTCAGTTTTTGCATCTGCTATATTATTTTGCATTCATTTTTTAAGTGTTCTATGTACAACTAAACCCACACGAGGATGATCTGTTTTCTCCTCTTTGTTTCTTTCTGAGGCAATAAGACATCTGGCTGCTACTAGTGTGAATTATCAAGTTGCATCCTTTTAACCCTCCTCATCATTTTATTTGTAAAGTGCTCGCCCGCTGAGATACCAGGGGCCATGTGCAAACAATTTAAAACAGCACTGGGAAATAAATGGCATGGGCAAAAATGATGGGATGCTTTTTAAAGCTGAAAAGCTGTGAGTGCTGAAAAAAGGGCACGTAGGGGAGGGGAAGAGAGAGGTCGGATCAGTCCAGCATCACTGCAAAGCTCAAAGCTGACCCTTCTTCCAAAAGGGAAGTGGTGATCTGAACAGGCACTGGGATGTGCCCCTAAATCTTTTTCTGAATTTAGCCAATGCTGTAAGAAAAGCCATATCTGTGACCATTTGGGAGAGCGGGACCCCGGCACTGCTGGTTGTGATGGTCATTACAGGGGGAGACCAGAAATCTTTTAAAAACTGAGTTTCCATCCTGGTTCAAGGCAAAGGTTGGATGGAGCTCTGAGCAGCAGCCTGTTCTAGTGGAAGGTGTCCCTGCCTATGGCAGGGGATTGGAATTACATGATATTTAAGGCCCCTTTCAACCTCTGTAGTTCTGTGATTCTTCTGGAGGCAGCTAGTGGAGAGTCCTTTGCATGAAGGCACTGGGTGCCTTGGTGTTCAGGATGTACCTGTGCCAGCTCCCTGTACTGGGGCAGTCCCTCTGGGAGCTGTGCTAAAAAAGAAATTGTGGTACTAAAGCCTGTCTGTCCAAGGCACGTTGCTCATATGAAGTTCTTGGAGGAAGCCTAAGGATCCAGGCTAAGCTAACGAGCTGGCTGGCTGTGTTTGGGTGCTGCATCTGCCAAATGGCTTTTTTAGGGAAGAGCACTGCCAAAAAAAAGCCCAAAACAACACTGTAGCCAGGAGGTTGAACTTCTATCCCTGCTCCAGCAGACAGAGATATCTAGAAAGAAAAAGTGCTGCGCTGATTGCTGCCTGCTTGTGATGTTCCTGTTTTCCCTTACTGATGTATGAGGCAGCTTGTGGGTGCCCAGATGGCAGTATGAGCCCGTGGCTTCTTTGGGACTGGTATGGATGATGGGACAATGGGGCAGATCAGAGGATGGGAAGGCATCAGCCCCTGTGTGTTTCTTTTCAGATCTGTTTGTTGTCTGGCAGCACTTTCTTGTGCTTTCACAGTATCTCTGCAAAGAACTCTTTGGAAAATATCTAGGAGTTTTCATGGAAAATAAGAAGGTGATAACACATCATTGTTTTATATAATTTAAAAATAACAAATGCAGGAGAGTTGACAGTAGATGAGAAGATATGTCCAAAACTGATCACAGGTTTGAGTGGCCACGGGAGCTGAGCCATCAGTCCCTCTGTCCAGGATTAACTCAGTTTGTCCCAAGCACTGTGGGAAGCAGCAGTAGCATCAAAGAGGATAAGTGCTGGTTTTCCTGGTGCTTTTCCATCTGACAAAGCCTTCAAAGTCTCACACTTGACACAGAAGTGTTAGGACTAATGCAGGGAGGAGGTGAGCAAACTCCAGCCCTTTGTGAGAGCAGATCGTTCACATGGAAATCTGTGCCCGCCTTGGAGGGCAGAGAGCTGGGGTGGCAGGACCAGGCTTCAGGGGGTGGATGCCCAACACCAGTGAGTGCTTTATTAGTAGTGAGGTGGGTGCAGGTGTTGCAGAGACAGGGAGCCTTCAGCAGAGTCAAAGCAATTTCTTCCTTGCCAGCTTTGCATCCTCTGGATGTTTATTCAGATGCCATACATTTTTAATAATCCTCACTGGGATGAATTCAGTCAGGTTTGTTAAGGTTTTCTTGGTTAGAGATGAAGGCAGGCACAGGCTTGAACACTTCAAGCCCTGGTGCCTACAGGAAATGAGGAATTTTGCCCAGTAACAGCTTGAGCCTGAAGTTGAGAAATTTGGCTTTGCTGTGTTAGATGGCAGAAGACTCAGTGGTTCGGTCTGAAATTGAGGAATTTAATCAACATAGCGAATGATGGGTGTGATTTAAAACATTTGTCATTATCTCCAAATGGAAATGGAGGGTTTCTGGAACTAAGAGAGGTGGAGGAAAAACCTCTGGGTGGGTAGGTGGTTGGAGAAAGTCTGTGCTATTTCTGATAGACTGCTTCCCCAAATCTGGGGTTGGATTGCATCACCAGGGTCTGCTCTGCCATTGTACCGAGGTGCTTTGCTCATATATCTGTGTTAACTAAATCAAAACAACCCTCTGATTACAAAGTGTTGGTTGAAGAGCAACAGCCATGACAACGAAGTGTGGCTGAAAGGAAGTAACAAATAATCCCAGAATGGAAACCAGGCAGCCCAGTGCCACCTAAAACTGGCACATCTGGTATTCCCTCTGATGCAGGGCTGGAGACCTCTTACAACCACATTGGAAGGATTTTAGCCAGGAGAGCAAGAGGGGGGAAGGCTGTACAATAACATATGAATTGCTTGCACCGATTGAAAACTGAATGAACAATTTCTCAGCCACAAAATCAAGCGAGAGGACAAAGCAAATGAGTCCTACAAGGCAGACTAATAATCAAGATAAGCACTAAAGTCTACACAGCACGGTGTACTGTGTACTGCACAGTGTTTGGGGGGAGATCTCCTACATACCGTGAGAACTTGCCAGTGCTGCTGTCTAGATTGAGTCAAATGTCTCAAATAGTTACACTGAGCTGATTATCTATGTATGTTTTCCTTTAGGCTGTTGAAGAAAAAAGGTGCAAAAATATTTATGATTTTTTTTTTCACTGAGGTATAAAGTAATGTGAATATAAGGATAAAACCAGGTTTTTTGAGTTTAGCCAATTTCTCCCTGTTACCAAGATCCTATGATGTGGCTGGAAGTGTTTTAAAGGAGCAATTAATAATTCATTTATTTTTTAAACAAATATTTCTCTGACACTTTACTATTCTAGGTAGCTTTTGGAAAACAGAACCAGTTTGAGCTTGAGAGGAGAGGAGTTTAAAATAGTTTAAACAACTTAACTTCTCCTAGGACCTTAACTGCCATGCTCTCTTAGAATTTTAAATGAAATCTATTTGAATAAAGTATATGAGGTCCTTTTTAAAAAATGGAGCAAAAAACCCCACAGCCTCTGAAGCAAACCAGAGGAAAAGGAGACAATAGTGCTTGGAAAGCAACCTCTTGGCAAAGAGGAACAAGAGCAGTGGAATAATTTAATTGCTCATCAGCTAATTATACGGTATTATAATGTTAATGTGTCTTCATCATGACAATGTAATAGGTATAGATTGAAGCATATGAAAAAGAAAGTGTTGATGCAGTAATTATAACTAAGAGCAGAGCTGTTAGAGTAATTATAACGCTTCATCAGGTAATTAACGTATTGTTCAACTTGAGATGGAGAATAAAGAGTGAAGAAGTTAAATATTGAAGGACATGCCTTCCCCGCTCCCCATCTCCCTGCATTTGCCGCAGGAGCTGATACTCCGTATTGATACTGTTATTTTCTTGTTTCCTTGTACATCTTTTATTGAGTGGGGAGAGCTGTCAGGGTGCGTGCAGCCATACAGACTGGCAGTGTGGCAGTCGTTATTTTAAGCTATTTGTGCTGAAAACCCTCTGGATCCTCCTTGCTGCAGAGGCCGTCGATATGCAGACGGGTATCTGGGACTAAAGGCCCAGCAGATGCTGCTGCAAATTAGCCTCTGGTCAAAGACACCTAATTCAGCACGGGCAGAACTGATTCACAGAAGTCCTGGAGCAAAATCACCACCTGAAATTGAGTTGAGTTCCTCCTGCCTGCCCACGCAGCTGCTTTTGGGGTACCATCAGATAGTGAGGGCACCCCTGCCGGGGCACAAAGGGAGAAGGTAATGCCCTGCACTTGTGCTGCTCCTGTTCCTCTCACTCCTGCTGTCCCCAGAATCCCTGGGGGAAGGCAGCACTGGCCCGGCTTTCACTGCAAAGCTCCCAGGCTGGGGCTTTTGCTTATTTGGATCAGTTCTGCTGTGTCCAGCGCTCAGGTCTCCGGCGAGGATGGTGCTGGGCAGCCGCCTGGCACATCCCCCTCTGAGGCCGACAGTGTCACTTGTGGTCGGGGGCAGGGGAACTGCTGCTCTACGGCTTAGGGACTCATCAGTGTTTTCATATTGATGAGCCCCCGAGAGATGTGAGAACTCTCCTGCTTGTGCAATTTGACTCAGGCTGTAGTAAAAACCTGCTCAGGATTAGGGAACAGTGCTTGAGGCGGGGGTGATGTATCTGGGTTTGATTTTTTCATTTGCTGGTGAAACAGATGGAGAGTTGGTTTCAGCTTTGTACAAAACTAATAAAGAAGCCCTTGTATCTTGGGCAGCAAGTAATTGCAATGCAAACATTACTTTTAAATATCCAGCTTTGTGTCTGATCCTCACCCCCAGAAAAACCCCTGGAGTTTCTTGCTGTCTCCCTCATCCCTGAGGAGTGCTTTAAATGACTAGATGAGAGGTGTAAACATGTGGATACACTTAACCACGAGTGTATATTTCCGTGTGTGTCTGTACTAACCTGTAAGATCTTATTCCCATCTCAGTGTGCAAATTTTGGCAGAATCAGTAATTTTGGTCAAAGTATCTCCCAGGCAAGCCTACACCTAAACCGTGGCACGTGCTACTAGTAGGTTTGTTCTAGGGCAGGTTTGTTCCCTGTCCTTGGTCCATCAGGACTCTGCGGTCTTCTGCCAGCCTGCAATCAGCCCTGGAGAGCTGATGGTACTGGTGACAGCACCTTTTGCTTTTGGCTGTACTTCCCTCCTTCACCTTAGAACAGTTTTCTATTGAAAATCAAACCACTTATGTTGATTGTCATCACCAACAGCATAATTTGTGATGAAATCAGGGCAACAGCAGGGACTGGTTTGATCGTTTCATTTAATAATGTGGTGATTTGCAGTTCACTTTTATGCCTTACTACATTTTATTTAAGCGTTGCATCCTTTTGCACGCTCTACAAGCGCAATGTGTAGTGCCACCAATACATACCCAGCTCAAGTGGTGAATATTTGGTCAGTAAGAAACAAATGAAATTATAAAAGGTTTTCTTAAAGTAAATAATGTCATGCAGCAGGAAGGGAGGGTGTGATGCTTCTGGTGAAAGGTGTGGAAACAGATACTGTACAGTAACAGAAAGGTGGGATCAGTGTAAGCAAGTGGGATTTGGATAAGCAGAGCTGGTAGGGGCTTGCCTGCAAAGATGGCCAGTGCAGAGCCCTCAGGAACGTGAGCTGAAGTCACTTAAGTGCAGTAAAAAGAGGGCTGAAAGGAAATAAGATTGCTGGTGAGGAAGGAATAAACATGAAAGAGTAAAAAAAGAAGTATGATGGCTAAAAGGGCCATTAGATAAGGGTGAACAGACAGAGTTTAGTTGAAAAAACGTGTCCAGGTATCAGAGGGCAGAGGCTTTGGAGCATCCAGCTGGTCATAAAGATGAGGGGAGTTTCAGCATGGTGGTTCTTACATTTATAGGGGGGATTACATGCTGTAATGCCAGCAAGAGGAGGCTATTTCAGGCACTGCATTCAAAGGACCTCCTTTCACCTCGATCCAGAGCAACGTAAATGCACTCTAAATACAGTGTCTGGGGTTTTTTGGTAGGGCACGAGAGAGGAGCTGGAGCTCTTGCAGCTTGCAGTGACCACGCATCAGGCTGTGTGCGTGCATTAAGCTGACTCTGCCTCGGGAGCAAAGGAAATAAATGTGATTAACGTATCTTAAATCTTCATCTGGAGTGCCATTGTTTAGGACCTCAATTCATTACTATTTAATAACATTTACTAAGGTCATGTTTTAGCAACACGCTGCATTTCAGTGACTATGTGCTAACCCAGCACAGCATGCTTTCTGCCTGAGCATTTCAGTCTGCCTGATTAGAGTTTCACTTACTCTTCCAAATGAATGAAAATCAGACACCTACATCTTTTGAATATCTGCGAAAAAAATTAGCCTTAAAATACAGTTAAAATGACACATCCTATATGCAATGAATTATAGGCAAAATGGAATAAAGCTATTATATAAAAAAGGCATTTTAATACGCTTTAATATTTTTTTAGATTGAATTTGCCACGGTCTGCAGCAAAAACCTTTTATTGAGCAGAATGATATATTCTTTTGGTTGCCCCTGTCCTGTTAGAAGTTGGGGAAGTTTGTTTCCTGATAAAAAGCACATTTCTCTGTCTTGAAAGGATTTAATTGTGTTTCCATGAGTGTCTCTGTCGCAGGCATAAGAAATATGTTCTCTTAACGAGTGTGTCTGTTTAAGCTGCAGTGTGTAATAGCACTCTAGAAAAGTCCCTTGAAGTGAAATAGGAGAGCTTAGTGTGTGAGTGAGAGGTAATGATGGATGGACATACAGAGTATCTTCTGCTGGATTGCTGCTGACACTGTGCAAATAGCTCAGGACTAAGCCAGCACCATGCTTCCAAGGCGTGGAATCTGGTTCTCTGATGAAATTGGGATCCCTCAGGAACTGCCACTGTTCACCTCACATTGAGGAACTGCTCTTAGCCTTGGGGTCCAAAAATCCTAACGAGGTGAAGGTGGCTGCCACGTTGCAGCTGCTTCAGCTGGCACAAGTGTTCCTGTTAATCTGGAGTTGTTTCTCAGAACTTCAGTGGATTCTTTCTGGAGGGCTCAACCCGTTTGGTTTTGCTTCTGGGCAAAAACTAGCAATTGAAATGTGGAAATGTGAATAGGAGAGGTTGTTGTGGGGAAGAGCAGGAGCAGCAGAGGAAAGGTGGCTCTGCCAGCCCATTGAGCAGAGTCCATGGGGTCGGAGCAGGCAGGAACCCGTAGGTGTGCCATCAGCTGGTGCAGGCAGCCACTCCTTTCCCACAGCCCAAGCTCCTTCTCGGCCCTGATCACAGGCACAGCTCAATACCCCAGGCCTGGGGAATTGTACTTAGAGCTTTAAAAGATTTGCTGCTGTAGGTGAGAATACTCTGGTTGTCTCCTCAGCTGTGGGACCCATACCGATATCCTTTCCTAAATGCATGAGTTCGTTGGTAGCTTAGACTGGCAAGAGACACAGCTACCTGGGCATTGGAATTTATTTCCTATATCCATTTATCAGGTTTAATTTGAGGCTTTCACACCTTTTCAATGTTGGTTTTACATTTGAAGGGAGGCTGAGCAGGATTTTGCAATTCATCTCCTGCCCACCACTTAGTCCTGGGAATATTTTTATCATTTGTCCTCTTCATTTCAGTGGTCACCCTTTTATTGTGGCTTGCTTTATTTTGGCTTTGTCCTCTTTCTAGTTGTGATCACGATGTCCCACGTGGTTCTGGACTGCCAATACATGTAGTGTGTTGCAGCATCCCTCTGCTATTCACTTGCCCTTTAATCCTCCTAATATTTTGCATTCAGTTCTAACACACTTAAATCTGGGGTTATCCCTTTCCTAATAGTCAGGACTGCCCTGTTCAGAAGTGCTAGATTTCCATTTATAAAAGGGTGTTAAACCCCAGGTCAGTGAGAGGCAGATGGGAAGTCCTGTCTGTCTCCTCTTAACCTGTCAGCTCGTGCTGTGCTCTTGCCCCTTTGAAAAACGTCATCCAGCATCACCGTGGCCACACTACTTGTGTCCTCCTCCTCAGCACCATACACCTTTTTAGTTTCTTTTCTTTTCTTGCAGGCCATCCATTCAGATTTCCTGGGAGTGGGAAAGAGAATTATTGACTGTCTTTTCATGAGCTGTCACGGAGCAGTAAATAGAAGCAAAAGACAAATGTAGCCACATACAGGGAGAGAAAAATAATAATTAATATTTCAGTAGAATAAAGTGTGTTTATAAGGGCAAGAGGGGGAAATAAAAGGAGAAAGAGAGATTAGCTTGACATATATCAATGTTTTAGCTAGATTATATGTGTGTGTATATATATATTCACGTAAATCTCCCGGTCAGTTGTGCCTAGTATGTGATCAACTAATAGGGAGCATAAAGACAGTGTAGAAATGAAGCCTTTGAATGAACTCTTAAAGACCTTCCATCAGTTGCCAGAGATGGGGATAAATCTTGCATGTCAAAGTTGCAGGAGTCGTGGAGTTGCATTTCCTTATGTTGGGGGTGCTGCAAACACTTGGAAACTGAGCATTTAACTAATTGCTATTAAAAATGTTATAAATTCAGTGTATTAAGTATAAGGGGAGACCTCAGCCTTCAGCTCACTGGTTGAAGTATTTCCCTGGGAGGCACCAGGATAGCTGGGCCTGTTTCTGACAGGGGAGTGCATAGGGTGTCCAGGATATCCACACGGCATCTCTTGCCCTTTCCTCATGCTGCAACCCCACCATTTGTGATTGCCCATCTGGGTTTTGGAGGTGCGTTGCAGCCGCTGGCAGACATTGCCCAGTAGCATCTCACAATACTTCTGGAAAGAAGTGTACTGGAAGCCACAGATTCCCATGCAGAGCTTGAGGTCTGCGAGGTGAGGAGGCACAGGATAAATTCAGAAGCTGAAACATCTGCCCCCTAATTTATGTAGATCATTTGGAAGTGTGGGCCTGAGGCCAAGAACAGCTAAATTGCTCAGGCAGTATCCAATAAACTACAGCTGGTGTGTGACTTCTAGTAATTGTGGGGTCTTTTACAAGACCCGTGTCTTGCACAAATACAATTACTGTATTTTACAGCAGTCAGTGCAAATCACACATTTCCATATTCCATACCAACGTGGTATCTGATTAGCACCAAATTCAATTTGTGTTAATAAGCCTAAGGCAAAATTAGCTTGATACAGTGTCATTTAGCAACATTTAGACATGAAAAACAAGTTGTTTAGTTTTGCTTTGCATAGGTGTTCTGTAGTACAGCAAACAAGTGGATCCAGAGTGTTAACCTGAAAGATTTTTCTCTCTAGGGGAGACGGTCTGTGTTATCGGGGGGCTGGAGGTGTGAATGTTGACATTACAGAGGGTGTGACGGTCACAAACTTAGACCTCTGAGCTGTTACAGGGAAGAGTTCAGATGGGAATAACATGAGAATATCAGTTAATTTTTAGTTAGGAGTCCAAGAAGCATCTCATGCCCATGATACAACTCAATAATGCATTTCTAAATGCCGACGGTAGTTTCCTTTGTTGGTGTGTGGGCTTAGGCACTTAAAGCTTCATGTGATTTAGAAAATACTCTCAAAGTGTAGCCTGCAACACAAAGATGCTACAAGGAGCACTTTGCTACTTCTGAGCCCAGCCAAATACTGCCTTTGGTTGTACCTGTGAAATCCCTTTTATGTAGGTCATCATGGTTTTGTTTTGCAAAGTCAGCTGTTCCCAGCAGGACTAGCCATAAATGGACTCGTATCCACTAATACTGTGTGAAATGGTTTTTTTTAAAGGGTAATATTAATCCCTTTAGTGGCAATTTTCCTATGTAAATCCATGAGTAGCACACAAATCCCTTGGCTGTTTGTGAAACCTCAAGGCACTGAAGCACTACTGTAAAGTTATTTTTTTCCTTTTCCCTTTGAGCTGCCCCTCCTGTCACCTCCTCGTCAACCTGCTGCACCAAGGTTGATATTTTCCCCAAACCTACTGGAGGGTAAATGTATTTTACTTGAGCTTTCAGAAGCTTGAAGAAGTAACTTTACAGTGTGCCTCTGTATTTATATATGCATTTAATTGAAGATAACACACTGTTACCCCCATACAAACTGTGAAGTGGCCTAAACTGTTTTTCCTGTGTAAATGAGGACACTGCTCTGCTTATTTTACTATCTATCTGCTGATTTACACTTGCTGAGGATCCAGCCTGGACCTCCTTCCAGTCAGATGGGTGTGAAACTGCCTGCAGGACCTCGATTGTCAGTAAAAAGCCAATGTTAGCAATTTTCATCAGGCAGCATGGAAATTAATTAGTCCAATTTTATGGAAATTAGCTCATTATAAATAATTTTAGCTGGCCCATTCACAAAGCACTTTACACATTAGGGGAAAAAAAAAAAAGGAAAAAGCAAAGCTCTGTGAATTGGATGCTGAAAAAACTCTTTCTAAAAACAAATGCACTTCAGCAGCTGTGCCATTGGCAGGGGAGGGGCGGCACCCACTGATTGAGCCTCTAGACTTCGCTTTCCCACTCAGCTCCTGAAAGAGCAACAGGGAGGGATTTGTTCAGGGCTGCAGATGTCCTTGCACAGCCTGAGGTTGCACATTCTGCTGCTGCTACCTTTGGGCTTGGCCAAGGGAGGAGGAGGAGAAGGTGAGGAGAGTGGAGATGGGCATCTCCCTGTGGATGCTGGTCCTGTGGCTAAGAAGAAATAAAACCATTCAGACAAAAATATGTGATTACAGGGGTGAGAGCAGGTCCAGGTGCTGTAGGAGCTCTGCCATCTCCAACCTTTGACTTAGCCTGTAAGGTCTCATGTTGTGGAGCAGGAAGAACCTGAATGCTGAGGGATTTCATGTATTTGGGTGTCTGTTGCAGCCCCAGAAGGTCCCATGTATCAGACTGGCCCTATGAAATCCCCAGACAGTCCAGGCCAGACAATCCTGAGGCTGCCGTGTTTCAATCCCCATCTTCTCTAAGGATTTCTTGGTTCTGAAGAACGTGGAGCATAACCTCTGTCTCCTATTGCAATTTTTGCCCACTTCAGTGCTTTTGCCGAAGGGGGGGGGTTTAATACAATCTGTGTTCAGACTAGTCATGCAGTACACAGGTCATGCAAGGGAAGAAACACTACTCCATGCTCGAACTCACTTCGCTTGAGGAGTTTTCAAGATTTACTATCTTTAAGGTGTATAAAAATTTGCTTAGGGCTCATAATTTTCCTCTTGATTTACAGAGCAACTCTGTCCAGCAGCCAGCACGGCCTGGTTAAAAAAAATTGGTTTTTTTCTTCCTTAAAGTGTTATCTCTCAGCCACAGTTTCATTCTTCACTCAGATCTCTATGTTTTTTGAAATCTTGCCTTCTCTCCCTTTGGCAACTGGCATTCTGGAAACCCCTGGAAATGAGCTGGGGAAAAACCCTCTTTATTTAGGGTGCAATATGTGCTGTGTTCCCTATGTACGCAAAATGCTCAGGTGCTGTCATTTTTCAGCCACAGACATGGCTGTTCATGTACACAGTAACAGGATTGGATGACAGCATCGTGTCTTAGGAGGTATATTCCCGTTCACTTTTTGTGTCTCTCTGAGAATAGTTAGCATCCAACTGGATTTTCTTTCCTTGCAGCCCCCTCCTTAGGTGTCTGGCATACCTCCTTCTGCAGGTGAGTGATAGATGAAAGAACAGAATCCCAGAATAATTGGAGTTGGAAGGGACCCACAGGAATCATTGAGTCCCACTCTGAAGTGAATGGCCTGTTCAGGGGTCAAATCCACAACCTTGACGATATTTACAACTGTGCTCTAACCAGCTGAGCTAATCTCAGGGTCTCGTATTATGGCCTGAGAGAAGAATTCCCAAATGAAACTATTTACAAACACTCTAAAACTTTCTGAGCACCCTGAAAGGCTCTTGGGCCAATTCACTTCATGGTGTTGGAGGGGCACTGCCTGAACGTGGAACACGAGCAGTTTCCAGGGGAGACCTGTGGGCATCTTGAGGAGATGAAACATTTCCTGTATTTCAAAGTCTCTCCTGTCTCCCACCCCCGCCACAAATTTCATGGTAAATTTGCAAAATTCTTTTGAAAATTTGCTATCTATTTTGCATCACTCAAGCTGATGGGGGAAAAGGAAAAGGTGTGGGAGGTCTGGATAAATATGCTCTGTCAAATATTTTGTGGAGAGGCCAATTTGTAATCAGTTCTGCTGCAAAAAGGCAGATAGACTAATTGAGAAACTAGTGCCAGAGTCCTGGGCAGTTCCTGGCTGGGCAGCTTTGAGCACCACTGTCTCCTTTCTTTACCAAGAGGAGCCTTTTGTGCACCCTCATGAGCGTGTGATGATGCACAAGAAGCAGTCCCTGCTATAATATGCATTTTCTCAACTCCGCTGTTTAGAAGAAATTATGCCTCAAAAGATGCTGGTTTGTTTTAAAACATTGACTTTAAATAAACTGAAGCTGAAGGAATGTTTTGGAGGTGAGAAAAATCTTTCTGGAAAGGGACAAGATCAGCATTATTAGTCCTCCACAATTTGCTTAAGCAGCTACTATAAACAGCTTCTAATCAGGCTCCCTTGGTGTTTAGAGATATCTGTGGATTGATTTTAATTAGATTGGCACCTCTTTGTTAATTCTATAATGTTTGTTTGCTTATAATTTAAGAGTATGTGGGTGCTGTGAAGCTGTTTAACTTCTTTAGTTAAATTCGAATTAGTGGGCTCTTAGACCTGCTGTTATCTCTGCCAGTGGGATTTCACAAGAAGTAAGTGTGGGCTGTTTTTTCCAACACCCCAACTGCAATTTGTTTTAAAGAATGTTAGACACCTCCACTGAATTTACCAGCATTGCCAAATGAAACATAGGAAATGGCAGAGAAACAGAAAAAATGTCAATGTTTTGGTGTCCTAATTTTTTGGTGCTTAATCTGGAGCAACAGGTTTTTATGGTATAAATAAAAATCAAAGGATGGAAAAAATATTTGCAAGGTGTTTCAGACCCAGTAATTCCCAGTCCTAAGTTTGATCTGGAGCAACTCAGTTCAGCTTTCTGTGAGCACCCGCCTGATGCTGGAGCTGTAGAGCTTACCAAGCAATTTTGGTGTGTTTTATTCCAGACTTAGGAAGGGTTTAGATCTGTCAGCAGTGAAGATGCTGAGCCCACATGAACTGAATTGAGGTTGGAAGGTTGGCAGTTGGTTTTTGCTTTCCCTTCTTTCTTTCTTTTGTGTGAAATTTTTTCACTGCAATAATAGCTGATTATCTCTAATCTGCACCTTTTCTATTATGTTTTTTGTTGGTTTACCTTGATTTGAGTTTGTTTTTCATAGTTATTATGGATTTTAGCCTACTTCCCACAGGTTGTCGGAGCTCTTCCTATGCTGAACCTGTTTCTGTCTGATTATATTAGGGTGCCCCTGGTGTGATCCTGATGAAAAGTATGTAGGGGGCTTGTAAATTGAAAAATGAACTTTAAAGCAACCCCCCTCCCCCCAAAAAATGGAGAGTGTTCTCAATGCTCCATAAAAGCATTGAGCAATGAAATAACATTTGTGCTGTATTCCCTTTATAAAATTTGGGCTTGGGAAATGAAAGGGGGGCATGTTTTATCGCTGATGTTATTGGGTCTGCATAATTATTTCGGCAGCATCCTACGTGCAACCGGGCTGAATTTGTTTAAGCCAATCAAAGAAAATTACTTTGGAGTAAAGGCTGGACCAGAGAGAAAGTGGCTGTGGGTTTGCAGCGTAGCAGTCACAGTGAATGTGGTAACACAGGAGTTATCTGTGGAGGAGCCCCAGTTCCCCTGGACCCTGAGCAGGGGCCACCCAAGGTGTGGGGTGCAGGAGAAGGGCGAGAAGGGATTCCCAAAGTGAAGTGGGACAGTGTGTCAGAATACCTGAGGGTCTGAGTCTCACCTCAAGGCTGATTCATGGTAAAGTTTCCAAAAAGAAAAAGGTTGGGACTTGAATGAAAGCATTGCTTAGGATGAGCTTCCAAAAGATAAGGGAAGGCTGCATCTAGAAATCCCCCCAAACACCATAAACCTCCCGTTAGGATTAGGTGTTAGACACAGGGGATGGTGGGCTCAATCCCTACACTGCACAACGAACCCACTGCCTCTTTCTGGTGTTTATTTGCCTCCAGCACAAGGCACTGAGAGAATATGTACACTGGAAACAAGCCCAGCACCTTGTTTTCCTCCCACCACCTTTACACAGTTATTCTAAACCTTCTTTGGGTTTCAAGTCCTTCATCTGGCATTTCTGCCTTTCATCCTAGAACATCTCATCTCTTCTTGATCTCAAATCTGATGACAAAAAAACCCCAAACTTTCTCTTGCTGCCACAAGTATTTATTTCAAAGGCTATTTGAAGATCAAGAGAAGAAATTTCACTTTTTGCTGAACTAGTTGGTCCAAGCATCCAAAGAAGGCTCAGTCTTTCCTTTTTAAAAATGGACTGTAACAAACAAGAGGATTCTTCTTGGGTGGGAGAATTATTATTCTTATATTTGAAAAAAAGGCACAATATAGTACCTTGGGTCTGTAAGTGTTTGTACAGTATTTGTATGGTGACACAGTACAAAAAGCCTCACCTGAGTATTGTTACAGGAAAGCTTATTTCCAAAGAGGGAGTTCTGCTCTGTGGTGTTTCAGTCCAAACAGTCCAACAGGGAGTTGAAAAAACTGTGAGGGCCGTGAGGCCCTGGCACAGGCTCCCCAGAGAGGCTGTGGCTGCCCCATCCCTGGAAGTGTTCCAGGCCGGGTGGACAGGGCTTGGAGCAACCTGGGGTAGTGGAAGGTGTCCCTGCCCATGGCAATGGGATGGAATTAAATGATCTTTAAGGTCCTCTCCAATCCAAGGCTATGATGATTCTGTGATTTAGGATTAGGATGGACAGGTACATCCCCACTGAGGTACGATGCTGATTGTCTGGCTTAAAATCTCAATGTTTTAGCCCATAAGTGGTGTTGGTTATGGTTTCTGTATAATGCGCCAAGCAGCAGCCCGGCCCCTGGTTCTAGGGAGGCTCCTATCCCATGTGCCTTTGCCTCCAGTTTCTTTTTTCCAGTGACAGATTTGATTGCACTTCCCTCTGCAACCTTTGCACTGAGCCACCAGCATGGTACTAGCATGAAAATCCAGTGCACTATTCTCCCTTGGAAGCATTTGCATTTGATGTCCACCAGCTTTAATATTCACAGTACCTGTGTCTCCAGTGAAGCTGAACCCAAAGCCAGAATCTGAGCCATGTTTCACATGGGCTGACCTCTCAATGTTAGGAGTCATGTTAGCCATTGACTTCTAACTAGACACACAAAATCCTGCAGAGACTCACAATGCCTGTGGTTCCTGACTTACAGGCTAAACTGATTATTCAGCAGCAGTCAGTAGTAGAAAGTGAAAGAAGAGGGTTCTGTCTCTCAGCAGCTGTATTGAGTGGTAGTTTAGAGCAGCGAGGGTTAGCAGGTGTACCTGTGTGTGGGACATATACACTCCCTTCTACATGAGGAGATTACCTTAAAGACAGTTGTAATAGTCTGACTTACACCTCTAAACGCAATTAAATTCTGAGTAAAGCTTGAAAAATTTGACCTGACGGTTCTGCCTTTGACTCATCCATTTTTTTGCGTTTCAGTGTTACACTGAAAACGTTGTAATGGATCACACACTCGAGGAGTCTGTTGGAAGAGCCGGGGTAAATTAGGGACAGCACATCAGGCTGAATTTCCAGTCTAAACCATCAATTTCATTTTTGTAACGTGCACTAATGTCTGACAGCTGAGTATGTGTTTAATGAGACTAAAAACAACAGAGTTTTGATCTGTTAGAACAACATGCCTTGTGAGAGGGTGCCTGTGCTGCTGCATAGCTGAATGCTTTAGGAAGATTAACTCACTTGAACGCTAAATAAGGCTGAAAACCAGCTTGTTAGTGGGAGAGGTGCCGTCTGCTCTGTCCCAAAGCACTGCCTCTGCTGAGGGGGGGACCTCAGCCTTTTTCAAAGTCTCAGAAATGTTTAATTAACCTCACTCTTCCCATTATTTTTCACTTTTTTTTATGCTACATAACCTGCCAGTCTTTCCATCCAGATGTCCCTCAGATGCTGCCTCCCACCCGTTCAGTGGGAGAGCTTTTGATGAAAGCCTAGAAATCTGCATTGGGGCCTTAATTCCAACTCCCTTGAACATTCACTACTGGCAGAGCAATTCCCTCACCAAAGCGAAGCGTGAGCGTATTCTCTCCTGCTGATGGTGCTTTGCAGGCTCATCCCTGAGTTTTCCGTTTGCTTCTCGCAAGAGATTGCTGCATCTCATGGTCTTCTCATGTCTTGGGAGTTTGGCCATCAGCTGCCCAAGGGAGGGAATTTCTCCTTTGGGTCAGTGTTGCTCCCAGCTTCTACTGCAGTGGAGGTAATAAGTAAAATCCAGGAGAAACAGAGCACACAGCAGTAGGCTGAAGTGGAGGACAGTTTTGTTTCATCTGCACCTGTCAAAAACACCAGGTATAGTAAAAAGTGTCAGAATCACCAGAAATCTCTCAAAGATTGCTTGTGAAGAGCTTCTGCTGCAGTCCATCAGACACAAGAGGCCAGGGTAGTTCAGGTAAGCACCTAAAACACAGGGATTTCTCTGAACTTTGAACCTAGCTGCAGTTTCCCTGTTATTCCTGTGGATCAGTCAACATCAGATTTCAGTAAACTCATCCCTGCTGTAAGAGCAGCAGCTTAGAGCTGGTACTTTTAAGCTATCATTAGGCCCTGTATGCTGGAGATTTGCAGTTATTTCCAAAATCTGGAAGAATCTTAACTATTAGCCTCCTCCTGTGTGGAAGAACATGATAAAGTTGGCCGTAGAGCAACTGAAGCGCAGTGCCTTGCCTATCAGTTTCAATAAATATTTAGAGGAGCCAGAATAAAGCAGAGTGGGGAGCAAGGTGATATGCTGTTACTCTGTCCCATTTCATGGTTGTGATAAGGGCTGGGGCGGCGCTTTCACCAGGGAAAAATGTGGCAGCATTGGAGCCATCCAGGGGAATTTCTCTATTAATTTCCATTGTGCCTTTAGATATCTTTTCCTTTTCTGTGCCTCTGCCTGTGACTGAGCCAGTTAAAATTCATTTACCTTTAGTGACGGGCTGTATCTAAACAGACACCTGCAGCCAGCCTGTTGCAGGTTGTTTGTTTTTTTTTTTTAAGCTTCAACAGCAAATATTTTTTTTTAAAACAATCGATAGAAGCAATGACGAGCTTCGAGCTGCCCGAGTTGGGCAGCAGTAATTGCAAGTGAACGGTAAATTGTACTGTCCTTCACCTGAAACGCTGCCGTCTTGGATAACTCTGGGTATTTTTCCCTCTCCGACTGTTTGTGTATCGTTATTCATTCTGCTAAGGCTTGGAGTGAGAGCTGAGCTCTTCCTCTTGTGGGCTGGGGGGGGCTGTGAGCAGCCACTTACCAAATGACCACCCTGGCACCTACAGACGAGTGTGACGAGTGGGATTTCTCTTGCTTTATAAAACATTCTTTTGTCAGGGTCATGTCTCACAAAACAGTATAAAACAAAAGCCTTGTAATTGCAGAGAAGGTGTAATTTAAAATCTCATGTTTTCCAAAGGAAGAGGGTAGAGCTGTGTCGAAAACAGAAAAAACTGAGGTATCATGTAATCAGATAATTGTCTTTTTCTTGTAAGCACTTAACTTGCCTTGGTGGGTAAGAAATATTTACTAAAAGCAGTACATTTTATATTTTTCTTATATCCTGTGAGAGAACAGCAAGTAGTCACAGAAAAGGAGTCAGTTAAAGGCTCAGGGTGGCAGATCGAGCAAGTGCAAGTTCTCTGCAGAGGATGCGCTTTGATGCTGAGCAGTTGGGAAAAAGTATCGTGGGTTTCACAGTGCAGGCAGCACTTTCCAATTGTTTTTTGTTTTTTGGTTTTTTTGATGCAAAATGTTTTTCATGGTCCTCAGCTAAAGAGTAGGGAGCAGCTTTCCACCTTCTCCCAGAAGTAGCAGGTGGGGTAGAAGGCAGCACCGTCAAGTGCAGTGTGGCTCAGCATCTCCAAAATAGTTCATTTCACATGCTTCAAGGCTGATCAAGTGATCTTGGCTTAAATGACCAAAATTAAAATAAGGAATATCCACTTGGTTGGGGTTTTTTTTTCCTCCATATGCTTTCAATTAAACAATTAAAAAAAATAAGTTCTTATAAAACAGCCGTTTGGTTCAGTTTTTTTGTTTTGTTAAGAAAATACTTCAGCTTTCCTTTGAAGGTCTTTGCCATTTATAGTTTTGTGTGTTCTTTCTAAAACTGGCATTTCTTGGCCAGCTGTGTGTCTGGCAGTGTGTGTCTCTTTTTCTCTGGTAGGATGTCGCTCTTATCCTTTTTAAACCACATCCCATTGCTCACTGACATTTGCCGGGGTGTGTTGCATTTTGAAGTCGAGTAAATGGTGGTTGGTTTTTGTTGCCTTTTCAGGAAATTACTCCAAAGTGTGTTTCTGTTAGGTTCTCCAGTTGCACTTTTTCCCCGAGAGCATCCTGTGAACACGCAGCACGTAGGTGAGAAGAATCAGTGAGTTGGGTTTTGTTAGAAAGAACCTCGAATCCCGCTTCAGAAATGAGACTTCCTATGGGTGCTGAGATTTTAAACTCTTCCTTCTTGCTATTTTCTTGTCAAAAGTGGAGGTGGGGCATAGGGAGGGGAAAAAAAAAAGTATTTTGTTATTTTCAACTTGTGTATCCTCCGTTAACATGTGCATCCCGGTTAACTGTAGGAGGTGGAAGCCGTGTAGGTGAGGAGATAGCCTGCTACCTGCACTGCAACTAGGTTTTGGCTCCTGGCACATCTGTCTAAAATCACTATCCAGAGAGACACGAGGAAATTTTTCACGCAGCGGGGTGAGGTATTTTCACTGATTCCTTCTAAAATTGCGACGTTAGAAATTCTGATTCCCTTTAAGATGTTAGGCTAGCAAGAGGCAGGGATCCCAGCACAAAGTTCACACCACCTGAACTCAAACCTGTTTTCCTACATCTAGAAAAGTGTCTGTGCGAGGATTTAATAAGCTCTAACTTAATTTTATAGACTCTCTGACTCTGTTTTTCCCTTCTTCGGTGTGTTTTTTTGTTCAAGCCTTAGTGGTACAAAAAATATACTAGTTTATAGATGCTGAGATTGTATCTCTGTATCAGATCCATAGAGAAGTCTCTGTTACAGGGTTTAGAAATAAGTTAGAAATGTGTCAGCTGAAGATATGGGCACTGAAGGAGTCTCTAAAGAATCTGTCTTTGAAGTCTCCATCCCTTTTGGTGTGGTGAGATCTCTGAATTATAAAACAGTAGGACAGATTAGAATTTGTGTTGATTGTAGTGAATGGAGGCAGGATTTTGGGGTAATCAGTTAGTATCTGCAAAATCTAAGTCCCCACTCAAAAAGACCCCACAGCAAAACCCTGAAAAAAAATGTGAAAAGCAAAAACTTTACTGCTTAAATCTCCACTATAACTTTATCCAATGATTTTTTTTTTCTGGTTTTTTTTTTTTTTTCTTCCTCGGCAAAATCGTCATAAACCATCTCATTTAATCCCTTANTTTTGAAGTGGTCCAAAGTCCATAATTTCCAAGGCAAGCAAAATTTTCCTGGAGCATAATAAAAATGTTTATTCAAAAACCCTCTTTAGCTATGGGAAAATTTTTAATTGATGGGTTATTTTTAAACTAGTTCAAAATTCTCTAATCCTTACCTCAGTGCTTTTATCACATCTGTTGATGATTTTGTTGCAGAGGGTTCTGTGGCATCTGTTTTTGCCATGATGCCAAGAGAGTAAATGATACCAGCAAGAGCAAATTCAGATGCTTGCATGATGTTCCTGGGCTAGGAGGTTGCATTCCTTGAGGGAAAGATTCACACCAGCTGACTGTATTAGGCAGCTTGAATATCTTTCGAAAATCCCCCATTTCCTAGGGGATTTTCTAATTTATTTTAATTTTTGTGGTGTTTTTGAGCCCACTTCTACTTTAATTTACTCTCTAATCAATTCATGCACTTACTCAGAAATCTTATTCCAATGGACACTAATAGTGGAAAAGCTGCATTCCACAAGGGGGGATAAACCAGCCTATGAAAAAGAGAGGTATGGATTAAAGCTCCTTTTCTTCTTCTATATACTTCTTTGTGCGTCAGATCTCTTACATCCCAGTAAAAAAAACAACCGAACAAAAAACAAAACCAAACAAACGCAACAGAAGAAAAACCCAACAAAACCCACTAAGAGCTTCCTTACCAAACCACCAGCACAATGTGCTTTACTGAACATATAGTTTAGAGGTTATTTCTTGCCCAGTCTCAGAAGGCTTCTCTGCTCTGGTCAGTGCAGACCTAATCAAGGCTGTGTTGCTGTTTCACAGGGGCCAAGCCAAGTGTCAGCTCAGGCACAGATCGTGTCCCTGGGGTTTGCAGTCTTTTACAGGCTTGGGTTGTGGGAGCCACCAGCCGTGTGTCGGAGCTGGTGGCAGTCAACTTCTGTTTCTTCCCGTTTTCTGCAAATTTGACAAAACTTCTCAGACGGCTGTGGGGATGTGTGCTCAGCTTAACCCCACAGGACTGCTGGAGAGGGCACAGGCTGCATTAGCCTGTGCTCTCTGTGGGGCCAATCCTGCTAATGCATGGGCTAGGGCAGTCGTGTCTGAAGAGAGCAGTGCCACTGGTTCTTAGGGGGTAGTGAACACTGGCTGAACCTACCAGTTGGTGACGTTATTCTTGTTTCTCAGGTTCTGTGTGAAGGTGTGTGACTGCACGGTTTGCACATTTTTGAAAATCTGCATTATTTTCCGCTTACCATCCCTGCTGTTCCTGCCAGCTTTTGGAGTACAAATATAAGAGTATTTCTAGGCAGAGGAAGTTGCCAGAAGGCTTACACAGGTACATCTTGTGCCTGTCCTGTGCCATGCCCGGCCTCACTGGCCCCTCTGCCTGGTTGGCTTTAGTGACATCTTAGAGCTCAGCACAAGCTGCAGCCATCAGTTTCTCAGCACTGTTGGCCTGAAATGCAGTATTTCAGGAACGATTTCCATGTTGCTGACACTTTCCCTTTGCCTGAGCAAGCAGTTGAACTGGCTTTGTATTTGGACTAAAAGTCCCCAACATGTGTTGCATTTTCACATACTCTGTAGGACTCAGTTGAACCTCTTTGCTTGTGGAAGCACAAGAGCTGCCTCTTGTTGTTTGTCCTCTGAGCAGACCAAATGGGGAGGAGCCTTCAAGAGGCCCATGGGGCGTTCTTAGCCACTCCAGAACCAGACTAAGGCTGAAAAAATGGCAGGCAAGCAAAGGCCAGGCCTTCTTAATTTGAACACAAACCAAACTTCTCCAGGGGATCCTGAAAAGTGAGATTATTTACCCTTACCTCTGTGTTCTGGCAGTTGGAAATGATCCACCAAGGTGAAAAGAAACCATCTGGTCATTATGGTATTTCGATCGAGGTTTGAACATGGGAACCAAAACAGGCTTTTAGGTTCAGAGATAAACAGGACAAGAGACTTTGCCCTTGTTTCACTTCTGTGAAAAGGACTTAAGACCTAGAGAAAGTGCATGACTTTGAGCTTGGGATAATTCCCTGACTGCCATTGTTCATTTTTATACTCTTGTAATAAGTAAAGAAGGCCATGAACAAAATAAAATGCCATTACCCATGTTCATTTTGCAAACTAATGAAGAATTCAGGAGGCTGTGAGAAGTGGCTGTGAATCATGCAAAGATGTTTTGTAATCAAAATCAAATCTGTTCTTTTCCAAAGAAAAATATCTCTGGACAGAGGCAAGACCCAGAGAAAAGATCTATGGTGCTGTGTCAGCAGTAGTTGGGCTGATTGTGCTGGGTCTAGGTCAGGACTCTTTATAAATCAGGATTAATGAACTCAGCTCTTGCTTTTGGGTTATTTGTTGACTGGAGCTAATTTCTGGCACTTGAAGGGAATTTAGCCCTGAAGTGACTCTCGTTGTTCAGGAGAGCACTCTCTTTCCCTAAAACTGTAACAGGGGAATTGGCTGCTCCCGAAGTGACCTGCTATGAAGTTTCATAAGATATGTCCTGGGGAAGTCACTTGCCTTCCAGTTTGGTGTTCTCTGAGTGCCTCTCTTGCTGCACTGAGATAACCTTCAAGTAGCTGGAGTTTGAGGCTTGGAGAAGATGATAACACTTAGCATGGATGATGCTTTCAAGTCACTCCAAAGAGATTTGGGCTTGGGGAGCCTTTGGATATTTCTTAAAAGAGTATGACAAGCTGAAGCTTTTCTGGTAGGATTTCATGGCTTGGGGGAAGACCACATATATCAAAAGCTTCACAGCAGTGGCTTAGTTATTGTGTCTTATATTCAAAGCTTTTTCTGATCAGATTTGGCTTTGAATCCATGCCAGCCTCATAAATCTGGTTGTTGGTGTTTTCCCCTGCCCCAATAGTTAAAAAATAAAGAAAAAATGCAAAGACTTTCAAGCTGTGCTGTAATGACATGAATAAACAGTCTTTTTATACTTAATATCAAAACAATTAAGAGCTTTCTTTTCCCGTAGATAAAAAATTGCTAGAAAGGAAATTTATTGAGTAAATGTAGTGCCTTGAAATAATTCAAAGAACCTGCAGGCAGTGAACATTTCCCCTGTCTGTGCTGTGACCCTTACGGAGCCTGAAGAAAATTACGGTGTTGAGAGCCACTTGGAGGCATTTACAAAATGCTATGGACTTAAATGTTAGTCTCTACTGTTTGAGTAGGTAGGACTGCATTCTTACTTGGAGATAGACCCTCTCCTGGAGATTTTGGGAATCTACAGTGTGGAGCCATAATAGGCATTTTTAATACTATTCAAAATGAACATTTTAGTTCTGACAAGATACGGTACTTTTTTACTCCCGTGCTTATTTTTCTAGAGAACATGTTGTCTAAAGCAAGAAACGTTGATGCTTAAACATTCCTGCTGAAAGTTACTGACCTTTGTGAGGCTTCTTGGAATGCTTCACAAGATCCCTGCTCTGGACCAGGAGACCGTGGGAAATCGCACTTTGTAAGGCTTGACATTGTAGCATAGGCTTCAGCATACCTGTCAAGATATTGAAAAAGTAGAACTGAGGAAGGATTTTCCTGAGTCACAGTTCTTCTGGAAGTGGAGGAGTTTTCCTGTAGCAGCAGGTGAACTGGCACGTACAGCCATCAGCTGTACATCCCAGTGTTGCTGGGACAAACTCCACAGGTAAAGCACAGAACTTGTGGAGCTCTCAGGTTTTTTAACTTCTGGAAGCATTCATTAACTGATCACGAATGTTTTCTGTCCGCAAAAGAGTTATATCATGTGGAACTGAAGCTTCTGCCTGAATTGTATGTAGTGTAGGAAGGAGGGATGTAGTAGATGGTGTAGATCGCCAGGAACTTGTCCAAACTATTCGGTTCTTGCACACCACATTTGCGTGTTATTATCTTCTCTGAACATGTTTGTCACTGGGCTGCTGTTTGCCATCACTAATTGTACCTGGAGTCCATCTCGTAGGTTCCACAGTCTGTGGCTGACCATCCAGCAAAGCTTTTTGACACCTGTTTAACTCAGATGATGTGGGTAAATGCCTTTTGCTTGCAGGACTTGAGCATATGCTTTACTGCGCTAAATAAAGATGAACTGTAAGTACTTGCTTATTTAAAGTAATCACTTTCTAATGCTCTGAGGTTTCTTCTCCTGATGCGGTTATCAAATTGCTGATGGCCAATTTCATATTCTTCACACACTTCTAGTATTTGCAAGAATTTGCCATCTACCATACTTTGGAAAAATATTTCCCGTACCGTGAGTTGGCAGAGAACTACTCTGAGGGATACTTTTGCTAATAAGTTGTGTTCAATCATACCAATTTTTGGTACCGTCTACATATGTAATCCTTAATAATTTCTGATATCTTACTGGGTGACTGGAACTATGTTTTAAATGGTTTAATGGATTGCTGAAGACAAACAGTGTTTATTGTATGAATCATCAAATGGAGGTTCACATGTGCTAAAGCTCACGTAACTGTTAAATATGCAAATAATTCTTTTGGCATAATTTGAATTCTCCTAAAACTTGACTCAGTAAATGAAGGTGAATCGAATTCACAGTTATGATTCATAAAACTATGTGTGAACCTCACATTACATATTTAAACTGTGCACACTGTTAGGAATAGAAATCACAAAGCCAAGTTGCAAATTGGTTTCCAGAGAGCTGTGACCAGGTTCTCTTGTGCTTTGCCCTTTCTGCAGCTCCTGTTCCCTGTCTCGGGAATGTGACAGTGCTCATCCGTTTACCAGAATTACTGACTATACCTTCAGTGTGAACCCTGTCCCCATGTGGCCTTTATGTAGCTGTGCTTTGCAAAAGGTTTGTGGCTAAGGACATTTACTGCCACATAAACGTACTGATTTATTAATGTGGTCTGTGAGAGCCTGGTTCTTTGAGGAATCTGGTATGGATTTGGATCAGGTGTTGCAAAACAACTGAGAGATCTCAGTGCAGGGTTCAGTTATCAACTTAGGACTTAGGCTGGAAAACAAGGAGACAGGAGGTTGCTGTGTGCCAAGGCCGAAAACCTCAGGATGTTTTTTGCTGAGATCAGCCCAGCCAGGAGCAGAGTAGCCCATGGCCTCGCAGGTTTTCCCAGGTGCTTGTGAAGGATTTGGCAGGAAGGGGGGCTGGCCCCAGTGTGGCTCAAGGGAGCTGCTGTGGCTGGAGAAGCTCTGGCAGGGAGGGTGTTGTAGGTTGTGAGGGTTGAGCTGAATTTGTGCAGGGCTGCCAGTTTGGGAATGGGTTTGGAAAGTCCCCTGTGGGAGAAAGGGGCCAGGACGGTGCCAAGGATGTGCACATATCGATATACTGTTATGCTGTAATTTCAGTATATGGATTTTAAGTATGATATATATAAATACTGTGAATTATTCTTGCAGGACACTGTGAAGCACAAGTGTGGCCAGCCTGGTGTGGGCACAGTCACCACTAGCAGTGCTCCCACGGGCTGATTAATCTTGAGCCTTGAATGTGAAATTCAGTAGCTTTTCCGATTGCTTCAGTCCTTAAAATTTCAGTCACATTCTAGAGCCTGTAAATGTAGATTTAAATACCTCACATCATCTACTGTATTACAGACCCTGTAATGTTGGTTACAACCCTGTTATTTTTCCCCTAAAAGCGCTGTCACAATTAAGTTGTCCAAACTTTCTCTGTAAATCAATCTATTGATCTCTATATTGAAGGGTGATGTAAATAAATGCCTGGCGTTCACTTGTTGCTGTTTGGTAATCTAACTAAACCTAAATCTTGACTTTCAGAGGATGAATAGATTATGGACATGTTAATTCTATGCTGTTTCCAGCTTGCTGGTAGCGATCCCGTCATCCTGCACAGCTGGTCTGCCTTTGTCTTGTTCCACCAACAGTGACATCCAGTGCCTTGGCTCATTATCTTCCTTTCAGTCTTTCTCCCTGCAGCCCTTTTAAGTATTTCAATCTATTTTGACTAGTCGTGCAAAATTTTGTCTTCCTTATGCGCTCGCCTCTTTTAAGATGCGCTGTTCTTCTGCCAATGCATGGTGCAGGTTTAGGAATATCTACATAATATCTACATGGCCCTTATATAGGGCTCTCCGGTGACTTCACTAGGAGCCTTCTTGAAGGAGGATGGTGTAGTAAGGCCCAGCAGTGGTCATTACATCTGTATTAGGTCCTTACACATTTTTGGTGAGGAATCTGTTTGTTGGGGAGCTGTGTGAAAGGAGGACAGAACATGCATGCAACTGTCACAGTTCCTTTTTTAATGCCATTTCTGCTTGATGGAAGGAGTCTAAAATCTGTTCATCTCCTGCAATCCCATTAAAGACTAATCTGGAAAACTGAAAAAGGAAATACTTTGGATCAGTCTGCCTTCAGTTAAAATAACTGCAGTGGTTGAACTTACTAGAAGCTCTCAATTTCTGGTGAGCTAATCGGAAGTTTCTGTACGTTTAGCAGTTAGGGGAAAGAAAGAGAGCAGAAAAGAGGGGAGTTATTATTCCTCCTGATATAATAAGGCCTTGATAATTCTTGCGTGAAGCAGATTTTATTTATCTCCTTGAGCGTTTCATAGATTTTCTTTTATAAGGTTAGTAGAGGTACTTTTTCATCTTGTCACAGCTCATTCCTCCCACGATCACCTTGGTGTTGATTTTCAATAGCTGCAGGGTCAGTGAGTCCAAGTGGCTTTTTTCTCTCAACTCTTTGGTCATTCAATCTTGGTAGGGTTATTGTTATAATTTTTTTTTCTTTATTTTAAATATGCATAGCCAAATGATTTTGGGTAATGAGCTATTGAAGAGTAGCACAAGATTTCTCTGCTACTAGAAGCAATGTAAACCACAAGGCTAAACGCAGCATTTTATATTCCTGCCTTATGGGAAAGTTCTGCTCTTTCAACATTTACGGTAATCCTTATTTGGGATGACAAGTTAAAGTATCCAGAAATTCGGCAGAATGAAATGCCCCCACAGAAACGTATTGGCACTGACAGAGTGAATTGTGTTGAGAGGAGTGATAATACCAGCTCACCACGCTGTTTGCTGAGTTGCAAGTTCAGCTTAAAAATCAGCAAAACGATAAATCATAAGTGCCAGGAAGCAACACATAGGCAAGTTGAGGATGAAGTGAACTGAATCAGGTTATTCCAGTCAGCTCCTCAGAAATATTTTTTCAGTCTGAGCTCAAAAAAAAAGCATTATTTTTTCCTTTGGGATTTCCAAAATTACTACAAAAGAAAAAAAAATATTATCAGTTAAATAAAAAAGGATAAAAGGAAGAGAAAGAGGCACTGCCAGGAAGCTGGGCTTGAGTCAGTGGAGCATTTCTGGCTCAAAGCTTGAAATACATCTCCCTTGCCTTTCCCTCCTTAAGGAGAGCTGTGACTGTCATTTCTGGGCTGAAGAACTGTGACATGGTTGCTGCGATTTCAGGGTATGAGGTTTCTATCATTCTTGTCCTATTTTACATAATCTGTAACAAAGCAGGTATAGATTTTATTTATCCTACTTGTTCAGAGGAATAGTTAGGCAGAAGTCAAAACTGAGCAGAAACCAGTAAGAAATGGAAGGTGAAATCTTTGTTGGTTCCCCCATCAAAAGACCAAGAGACAAGCACAGTACCAGGCTCCAGGGCTTTTGTACAGCCTCCAAAAGGAGGTGATGGGAGTAATGAAATAATACGAAACTTGTGCAACAAAAGGCAAAGGTTCTTCTATGAAATTGCCTGCTTTTGTGGTGTCTTAGTTCAAATGTTCCCACAGTTCCGGGTTATGCCCATCACAAAACGTCAAGCAAATCCTTTGGGCTGTGAACTCCTGTGTAATAAATCAGGGATTACTGACAAAGTCCTCCAAGGCAACTCTTCTGCAAATAAGAAGTGGTTTTCAGGAGTAGACAACCTTTTAAAAACATCTGTATGTCCAAGGGAGCTGGTTCCAGCTGCTGAACACTGGACACACATATAAGAGGCAAACATTGAGAAGAGCAGTCGAGAATAAAATTTGCAATTCTATGGAAAGAACTGAGTTCGTAGGAAAAGCAGTTCCCAGGGCAATTATAATTCACCTTTGGGGTGTCAGAAGTTCACAATATTAGACAAAGACAGCTCTAGATCTTGGCAACAGATAGAAATATGTCTGTGTTGAAAATGAAATAGTAGCAGCTTGAAAACCGCTTTTAGAATCTACAAAATTTTATAATAATAAAGGTTAGTAAGGTAGAGCAGTTAAAAGGAAAGCGTTTATAAAAGCTTTCTGATGTCCCAGCCACAGGAACTAAATTTGGCATTTGATTTCCTTTGCTTTCAGGTATCTACTTCATCATACAGGGCCAAGTGCATGATGTGCCTGGGTTCAGGTTTGGATGCTGTTGTTCAGGTCAGCTTCTTCTAAGGCATTACTGGCCTTAGAACTTGTTTATGGTGTGATAAACAGGGGTTCCGAGGTGGAAGGATCTTGATGCTTTTCAGTAGTGTAGAAGATTACTCAGGATGCATGGTTTTAGGTAGCGAAGGTTGTGTGGAGACTCGTAGTAGCCTCCTAGTATCTGAAGGGGGCCTACGAGGAAGCAAGAGAGGGACTCTTCATCAGGAACTGTAGTGATAGAACAAGAACTAATGGATTCAAACTGAAAGGGGGAAAATTTAGGTTAGATACACAGAAGGAATTGTTCCCTGTGAGGGTGGTGAGGCTCTGGCACAGCTTGCCCAGAAAAGTTGTGGATGCACCATCCCTGGCAGTGTTCAAGGCCAGGTTAGAAGGGGCTTGGAGCAACCTGATCTAGTGGAAGGTTGGAACAGCATGAGCCTTAAGTTCCCTTCCAACCCAAACCGTTCTATGATTCTAAAAGCTATAAAATCCGCTCTGCTCCACTTCACACCTAGCAGCAGCAAAATCTCTCTCAGATGCTGCCTCAGAAAAAGGTTCTCAAATGGAAAACTCACAATCCTCGAGCGCCTGCTGCGCCAGGGTCTGGCCCCTGTGTTTGACACTGCATTAAGAAGTGCTGTGTGCTTCTAAAGCAATTTACTTGCCCAGCATTCTCTAGGCCACCTGTGCACTGAGGTCAGTGCTCTCCAGCCTGGGGGACCGCCAGCACCGACAAAATGCCTTTTTGAATGTTCCTTACGTGGAGCATCGTGCAGCGTGCAGGCTTGTCTGCTCCTGCCCCGCTCTCCTGCCTCTGCGGATCCATGGCATGTGCAGCTCCCAGCTTCAAAAGGAGTTAGGTTCTTGAGTTCAGTTGCAAGCCAAAGGTTATTTGAGCTGTAATTAGGGAGTTCTTTCTGAAATAAGACATGAGGCCCCAGGTAGTTTTAGGGCTGTAGGAAGAAGTAAGCTCTTGACGTGAGTTTGTACTCTGTGAGCTGTCTTTGGAGAAACCCTCGTGCTCTTCACAGGGACGTGTGTTTGATCCGAGGCTTACACTGTGTATGCCAACGTGACAGGTCAGGGGAGAGGTGCTGGGAATGGGGAAAAAATGACTTCATTTTATAGTGCGTGTATGATGCTCTCAGTAGACAAAGTATTATTGTTTAAGACTATAATTAAATTAAAATACAGTGTCCTAGCATTTCCAGGGCAACATCTTCACGAAATGCCTCACCATTTCTTTTAGGGACAGGATGGGTAACTTACATGGTCATCACTTGATGATACAGATATTATTTGAGGCCAATGACAGTGTGACTGGAATACCAAATTGGCTTTGCAGAGACACTGGGATGAGAGGAAGGGAGGTGCATTCTCTGTGGACATCTTGATGAAGAAACATTGCTGTTTTACCTCTCCTGCCCTAAGGGCATGGCTTCTGAGAGGAACAGAATGACAGCTGGAGGAAAAATTACATATGCTAATTACTCAAAAATTAATTAATTGCTATTAATTATTTTATCACAAAATCAATTAGTATTGTACTGCAAATCATTTTAATTAAAGGAGTCGATAAAAATCAGATAAACTGTAGACACAGCAAAATTATGGCAAAACTCCAAAGTTAGTCTCTAATAAGAAATGAAGCCCCAAACACTTCAGCACTGAGACTGAATTAGCTGTTATTTTTATTAATAAATAAGAGCCCATGGCAAAAACATGAAAGCTGAAGCTTCTTTGTGGAGGAGGAGAAAGCTTTTGGTGGTCGTTAATGAAATTGAGAAGAACAGTAGTAGCTATGGGTTTTTTGTAGCTATCTACATATTTCTGAGATGATTTTCACCTTATTTAAAAAAAAATTACTGTGTGTTTCAGTTTTTAGGTTATTGTACTTAAAGGGATGCTTGAAAGGAAATTGCTCTTGAATACTTCATCATCCGTTGAATAAAAACATGCTCTCTTTGTATTCTGCACTGCCAGTTAAACAAACTCTCAGTAGCTTTGGTCCTAATCTTGGACTAAACAGGTTTCTAAGGGTGAGAAAGTAAATGAAGAAAACTTGCTTTTCTGGAATTATCTGTATAGAAATGCGGTTGAAGAGATGTTATGTAAAAACTCCAGGCCAGATCTTGTGGTGTCATAACCCAGCGCTGCTCTGTTGGCATTCCCAGAGTTTCTGCCGTGCATGGGATCGACAGCCGCAGCCCTCCGCTGAAAGGCTTCTGTGAATTTAGGAATGCCAATCTTTTACGACTGGATAATGGGGAGAACAAAACCTGGAGAACATCAGAGGCATAATTAATCCGCTGCCTTTGCTTTTGAGTCATTATGTGGGGTACGTGGGTGGGTGGAAGTTTGCATTAGAAAGGAAGATGTTGTACTGCTGTCTAGAAAAGGACATGGATGTCTGGTGTGTGGCAAAAACACACAGGTGTTTTGGATGCTGGCGTTTTATTATGGAATGATTTGCTGACTGGTTAATGGTGGCGACCAGGAGAAACGGATACGGGCTTCCAGAGAACGGGTGGGTTTTGTGGGGAAAGGCAAGAGTGCTGTAATGTGTGTGCCTGTTACAGCCACAAGAAAAAAAAAAAGCTGTAAAAGAAAAGGTATCTGGCCTAAATTTTTCAAAGTTGTGAGCAGAATTTAATGTTTGGGGCTTCACTGACTAATGAATGAAGCAATTTGAGTAATAAAAAGCTGCTTTTTGTCAAGCAAAAGCAAGGCATTGATGGAAAAGCTAATTTATTTACTCTTTTATGGAGAGCGCATGGTTTGCCCAAGTTCCAAACTGACTGTGCAGCTATTGATGATTATTTCTGCAAGAAAAATGGCTAATGAAAGGACTGACACCCTCCCCATGTCTCTCTTTTGAGACTTGAAAGTGCAGCTCTGCTGCATGGCTGTAAGGGAAGGGCTCGTGACTGTTCAGTGAGCATTTGGCACTGTTGTCATGTGGTAAAAACTTGCATTTTTCAAGAATTTAGTGCTAGAAATAGGTTGTTTCAGAGCATGAAATGATAAAATGGCTGGAAGGCTTTGGTTATTCCTGACCCTGTTCTGGCTGTCCCCATCCTTCTCTTGCCCTCAGCCCTCTCCTAAAGCCCTCTGCATGCCTGCTATAGCTCAGGCTCTTTCTAGAGGATTCATTATCCACTGCTTAGGGGCCAAAGAAAATGTGCTCATTTCTCCCCTAGTTGACAGTCATTGCTGTAATTTACCATGTTCTGCATCTCATAAGCAGTTCTGATACCATTACGTATTTATGGGTCCCCATCTGATGTGCTATTTAGGAGCACTTTGGTTCATAATTCCTGATTCTAGATACTTGTAAAACTTAGTTATGACCAGTTTAACACCCATGTGGGAAATTACCAGGTGAGTTGTGTACTTGAGCTGTCTAAACTCAAGTCCATCTTCCTCTCTAAAACTGTGCCCATAACCTGGTTACAACAGGCTGGTTGGCTGAGCACAGTAATGGTGTGTGTGATTGTCAGTGTAAAATCAGAGAATGAATCAGGAATTTTGCTAAAGCTTGACTGAGGATCTGTGGTTTCACTCTTCTCTGTGCCACAGGTCTGCACTGAGATTTTAAGTTGCAGCTTTTGTGCAAAGCCATCAAATGGGAGATGTTCAGGGTCCTTTTGCTTAAGAGAAGGAAAATGCTGTTTGGAAGGTGGTGAGAAGGGAAGGAGCTGAGATTGGGGTAATTTAGTGTCTGTTCTGATGAATGAATCTCCTTGACAAACAGAGGTTTGAGTCCTCACCTGATCGGCTCTATCCACTTTCTCATAGACTTGCTTTAACACATCCATGAGCTCTTGTTGCTATGAAGCTTAAGTTCTGTGTTGTGACAACAAAGGTATCACAGTCTACATTAAAAGATATCAGCTTCATATAAAGACAGAGAGGTCTTTGAGTAAAAATCTTAAAAATCTGACCATCTTTCTTCGGAAATCAGGGGGCGATTTGGCTGAGAAGACTTTAGGCTATGGTCCTGTACAATTAATCTCCCCCTGTACAAACTCCTACGACCAGACAGAAATTGAATGCCAGCTAAACAGTGCTCACACACACGCACAAGTATGCTGAAATGGCACTGGTGCCTACAGTCTAAACTATGTCAATCCCACAGACATTTTTGGTGGAACTGTATCACAGTAACCCTTGGTGGTTTTGTGCAGACCTCTGCAGCAGGCTGCCCACGCTGGAAAGCCACACTCATGTTTACTGTGGGGAAAGCCTGTCCGGACTCCCACACGCCGTGCAGCACCAGGCAGCTGACTATGCTGAAGGGATTGAAGGAAAAAATGTGTGAACATACCAGTGTAAAACATACCCATATAATTTCAATAACACAGTATTTCTATTGAGCTCTTAAAAACAAGATTGCGATGTGAACTAACTGGCAGGAATTTTAGTGATGGGCCTTGAAACCAGTAGCAAAGCTGTGTTATTTTCAGTGCGTTTCTAATTCCACAGATCTTATAAAAAGACCTGAAGTAAATCCCACCTGCCTACTTCCCTGTCTCTTTTCCACTGCCAGGTGGAAAAGCCTGGACCAGCAGCAGCTGCTGTACCACAGTTCTCCTCATGTCCAGCAGGGCCACCGCACAGCAAGCAGCAGGCAGAGAACGATATGTGCCTTCTTTCTTGCCCATCCTGAGATGGGCCAGAGGCTGTTAATAAGCAGGTTAGTTTGGACTCACCCTTGGGTATCACCACAGTCTGTCACTTCCTTGTGAGCTGAGATCAGAGAGCACCACACTGTACTCCTTGCTTACACAGGTTGTTTTTATGTCACTGACCCAGCAGTGGGAAACATCTCCATATCTTGGTACCCTGAGATACGCACTTTCTGCAAAAAAAAAAAAAAAAAGACACTTCACACCACATTGTTATTGATGTGTTGTTCCATCATGTCGTGTAGTGTGATGTAAGAGGATGAGTACAGTAAGGTGCTCACTGTGTGGGTGGACAAGAAGAGATGGAGTGAGTTCCCTCTAACATATAGCCAGGCTTCAATTATGGATTTTTTTTTTTTTTTTTAATTTTTTTTTAATGCTTCACTTTTTTCAAAGGTCAGTCTGTCTGCTGGACGGTGACATTTCTGTGAGAGATGCAATCCAGTAGGTATGTACAGCAAAAATAAAATGCAGAGCACACCAAATCCTCCTGTTAGTGCTCTTTAGTAAACACAGCCTTGAAAATCTCTTAAGTCACATTCCTGATGCAGGTGGCAGCGGGCTGCTGCAGAGGAGTCAGGATCTTGCTTGGCATGTACTTATCCCAAGGGTCTTGGGTGTTAAGCAAAATCCTCATGTTACAGAGAGGAAAAGGGCAGAGATGAAATGTTCTGACTAACCATTTGGCGAAGGTGGGGCTGTGAAGAACCACTTCAGCCTCCTGCCTTTCAGGCATTTTCTCGCTTCAGTGTCTCAAAAATGTATGTCTGAACTAGCCTCCTCTGAAAAAAAAGCCTATCCTTGTCTTTGATGGATTTTTCATGATCTTTGTGCAGATGGTGACTCATGTCCAAAACATGAGCAGAACTGTTTACTACCAGGGCCTCTGTGTGCTTCCCAAAAGAATGTTTTCTCTGCTTAAATCTGGCAGAACTTCTTTTTATCCTTGAAAATGTTTGTTGAGAAATGGAAGATTCTTTGGAGAAAGCAATTGGGGGACATAATGGTTTATTTCCTTATTATCAGAGCTTTACACAACATGACTTTGAGAGTCCTTATCATAGTTTTCTGCATTAAGTCTAATTAGGTTTGAGAGAAGCAATCCAGGAGAGCTACAGGTGCTTTATCTCCCTTCAAAATAATGCTGAGCTTAAGCATGAGGCCACAGGCAATGCTGCAGGGAGTTGAGGAGATGCGCTGGCTGTTTTTGGATTTGGGAGAGGGGATATGACAGTGTGTGGTGCCCAAGGTAGGTACTCCTTGGACCTGCTCTTTGTCTAGGGTTTAGCCGCTGCTTTTGGTTGCATGTGTGGCTCTGAGAAATGCCAGCACATTTCCTATAATCTCCAAGATCCTGGGCTTTGCACGTGCATTGCTGTAAATTATGGAAAAGCTGTGAGTGTTGACGGCACAGCCCCTACACGTAGTGGGCCGTGGTCAGTGGCTGGAGGACACGTCTGTTGAGGGCATCCTGTTTTTGACAGTACAGCAAATTTTCCCCTGCGTTCTGATTCTCAGGTGGCTTTCAGAGTGGCGGTTCAGAAGGCTGTCTGGTAGGGCTCCTGACCATTTAATGGGGGCTTAATTTAATCTTTAATCAGAGATACCCAGCAAAACTGTTCTGTATCTGTCTCCTGTTGTTGCCTAAGAAGAGGTATTTTTATGGGAACCTTACGGTGGGTCTGTTAGTCCAGGGGCCAAATGCTCTCCCCTGCCACGTGCTTGGGAGCAGCAACAGGAGCTGAAAGGCTGTGCTTTGAGGTGGCTCAGCTGGCCAGTCTCGGGAGCCGCGTTTATAAAGCGCTTCCTAATGAAGGGAAAAGGAGCTGGAGAGATATTTTCTAAGAATAAAAATCCCTTTATGGTTTTTTGAAAACTACTTTACACTTTGCACAAATGATCGCTTAGCATCTGGCAGGCTGGGTTTTTGCCATGTGTGGCAGAGGATACAGTTTGTGTAGTTGCAAGCAATCTACTCGAAAAGCTTTTGTATAGTCCTGGAGCCCAGGAACTTGTTAATTTTGAGCAGTCATTTTCCGCATTTAGCCCATTAGAGACTCTATTTTTGGTGACCTAGTTTGAGCTCTTTAAAAAATAATCAAGCAGCATTTTTCAGATCTGATTTGTAATGGGACTGTGGATTGGTTTTGCAACTTGAAATGAAAGTTAGGGGAGTGGGTAGAACTTTTATCTGCCTGGTCCTTCAGAGCCAACATTTGCAATTGATTTTAGAGGGCCTCTAGGAGGGTTAATCTGACAAAGACTGTGGCTTGGCCTCACCACTTCATGGGTTATTGTTTGACTTGCTGCTGAGAAAATAATACAGTAGCCAGGTTTAAATAATACTTTCAGTGCGATAACCTCCAGGAGTGCTACCAAGTATTACTGGGCATGATCCAAACACTGTTGGAGCCTGTGGATTTGCCTGCTCCCCAGTGTGTATGATGGGGTTTGGATTAGAAAGGAGCAATTGGAGCCCATGCCAAAATGTCTAGCCGTGGGTTATACATGGACTCTGCTGCAGCAGAGCTGGGGTTAGGGCTCAGACCCAGCTGGAACCCAAAGATCCTATTTCTTTGCTCTAGCTCAGCTCTGGGAACTAGTACCACACACAGGAGAACTCCCGGCCTCAGGCTGCTTGTGACTGCAGGGGGAACCTGGGTGTCAACAGACCTTTAGTTCCTGTGAAGGAGGAAGGATGCTCCCAGCTGAGAGCAACCTGGGCCTGAGTGCCAGCTTGGTCAAGTGGGCAGCTGGGAGCAATTCCAGGCAAATTAAAACAAAGAAAAATACCTGAAAATAAAATCTTGGTTTCTAACTTTATATATAAATAGTTTTTGCATTTTGTGGCAATTTAAGTTTACATTCCCCCAAATACCATGTTGCCTGGAGTGGCACTCCAGGGGAAACAACACTATTTTCACTTACTTGTCCTTCATTTTCTCTGGATACCCCCTTCCCTTGCTGTGTCAGCAAGATGCTTTGCCTGGGGAGCACACCCCGACTTCAGGCTCACTCCTGAGAGCAGGCAGAGTAGCCTGGGAAATATGGCATTGCAAGGAGAGGCACAGAGTAATCCTCTGGACTCTGTGATATTTTTAAGGATCTGCAAATCAGGGATTAAATCTGACAATTCAGGAGGAAGGGAGAAGACAGCTCTCTCTCTAGGATGCACAGCAGTGAGGGCAGTCCCTGGCATGGAAAGTCTCTCACAGGTTCTTGAGGTAACTACAGGAAAAATGTGCAGCCACCAAATGTCATGAAGGTGTGCACCTCCCGGCCATTGTCCTCTGAAGATCCTTCAGTGGGGCACTTGGAGCGGGAGGAAGGGAGCTGCAACATGCAGGATTACAGCAAAGGTTTGGAGCAGCTGTGAGGCTCCTGCTTGGGCCGGCTGAGCCCTCCTATTACTGAGGTCAAAACTGGTCCTTTGTCCCTCTTGATCCCTGCTCAAGGCCCAGCTTGTGTGGGACTGACCCACAGAGCACAGCTCTGCTTCAGATTGGAGTTCCTTGCTGCTGGATGATTTGTGCCTCTCTTTCTCAGCATAAATACTCTTCCAGAGGTCGGGAATTGGCAAAGATGATAATATAATTCAATTGAGATCAGACTGTTTGTAATTAAAAATGTTTGGCCTATTAGAAATATGAGAATCCTATATTTAATTTATATTTGATTTAAAAAAAAAAAGAAGGAAATCAGTAATTTACCAGTTTCTGTTGCCATTTTTCTGTTTCTGTAGCTCAAAAGTATCTTGATCCAACAAACGAGATATGGCAAATGTTCTAAATAGTGTTTAATTTATTTTTTTTTACTGAAAAAATATGTAAATGTCTGAGAAATTATACTTTGAAAAGTGGCTACTGCAAATTAACAGCATTTCACATGGATCTTACTTTGCATTTTTAATGCCCATAATGCATGTCCCAAATTACATGATTTGCATTATAAACCAGAACAGCTCCTGTGTCGCTGCTGCTGTCCAACAGTTGAATAACAAGGCTTTTCTTTCCAAACTGTATAAATACATATTTACCCAAATGATGCAATTTAGGGCTCTTTTATTTATGTTTTTCTGGTCAGTCAATCACGCTGACATTTTTTATAGTCATTGCTTTTTAAATGTATCTAAGTGTAGTGTTTGAGGAATGGAAGTGCCAGGCATAGACTGGAAGTGATCGTTTTGTCATTGCATTGACATTTTGGTTCCAGAGCTGGTGCCTTCCCTGTCTCTGCCTTTGGCTCCTGAAAAATGTTGGGTTATTGTGTTGTGCCATCTTCAGCTGCAATGGTTTTATCTTTCCCTCCTGGGCTCATGGCCTTAAGTGAAGGACTGGGGACGCTCGTGGGTCCTTGGGCCACTCCTGTCCCAGGGTTTATTCTGCTCATGTTTCATCAGAACCCAGGATACTGAAAGTATGTCCAGCCACTGTCCCTTCACTGCTCCAGAGCATATTTAAGGCAGGGGCCTGTTGTCTTTGGAGTCTTATTCCTCCTTGCTCTGCCTTGTTTCTCCAGCCTTCTGCTGTCTGAAGCCTCTGGAGAAAGAGTTGGATGATCTCCGTCATGTAATCTCATCATCATATAAACATTGTCGATTGTTCAAAGTCCTGACTCGGGTCATCTACACCTGGTTTTGGTAGTTTTCCAGGATTGCTCATCATCATAGTCCAAGGAGATTCGATTAAATGGTTCCTACGTCGTTAGTGTGGTGTCCCCAATGCTTAAAATTCACTCCAAGCTGGTGATCAGGATCATAAATGATCTTGAGCCAGCTAGTTCCAGTTGGCTTCTGGCTTGAATATGAGCAGGGAGAAGGTAAATGGGTGGATAAACTCACTATTCCTTTAGTTCTGTCTCCCTTACTCAGTCCCTTCACAGACAGGTTTCTATTACTCAGTCACCTTCCTTTTCAGCTGTCATTTTCTGGTTTCAAGCAAACTTGAGTCAGGTAGAGCTCTCCTTATTTGTCCTTGTGCCACTCAGGGAAGAGGCTAGTTGTGGCAGATGAGGGGAGTAATGTAAGAAGGGAAGTTTACGTATCTTGTTTGAATGAAATAAACACTAGAGAAGGGTAGGATTTTTTTGTTTTGTTATAGCACCTAGTAAAAAACCATAATATCTACTGAAAGGGTGAACCTGCAAGTTTAACTAGGAGTTGTCTGAATCTGAGAACTCTGAGGAGTTGAGTGTAGCTGTGTTGGCACCACTGACAACACTTGCTCTGGTGCTGCTCTGTGCAGAGGCTCCCTGTGATTTTGTACCTGCCTAGCAACTAAATGATGAGTGCTGTTAGTAATTTCCTTTTCCTGGCTCCTAAGACAGCCAAGTGTTGTGGTGACAGATGTGTACTACAAGATTGAAGGGTGTTGGGTGTGCCTTGCAAACCCCAGCCATGGGCAGCCCTGATCCCAGCATTCAAGCTCTCAGGGCTGTGTTGGAGTCAATGTTTAACTCCAGCTTGTGAGCTAATGTTCGCTCAGAGACAGGCTTCAGGAGGAGCGGAAAAGGCCAATGCCAGAAAACTAGCAATAGCTGAAATGCCTAGGACCTGAGCCTTTTCAGGGAAAAGAAATATGATTATGATAAATGATGGAAGCAACAGCACTTTGTGCTGTTATAATATGTAGCCAAGTGAAAAAAAATCCAGTAAATGCCTGTGGTTACCTGGCTGTGCAGGAGCTGTGACAGTGCCAGACAGTGTCAAACATGGGCCTTTCAGCTGTGTTTGATCAGGATTGGGGATGAGAGCTGCTTGATGTGTTGGCTACTCAGGGAATTATTTCCTGTGCAGGAACTGTGGATGGCAGGAGCTCTGTCACAGCACCTACCTGGCACCAGTGCCTCAAGAGGGCTGGTGGAAAGCAGCTGCCTTGTGTCAGTGAGCAGCAACCTTTCTCTTCCATTAAGAGGATTGAGTGCTTCCTGAAAGGAGGCTGATACAATCCTCTTCTGGGTTTGTCGGGAGCTGCCATGCTGAGATTTGGGAGAGTTGAAGGTGGTAGGAAGGGAGTTGTCATAGCTTGTGTGTGGTGTGAAGGGAGAGGTGTGCTGGACAGGGTCTCAGCTGGGGATTGCCAGGGTAGCTGCCGACTTCAAGGGGTGCTCACCATGGACACAGCAGAGGATCAAAGCAGGTTTTCCAGCACCTGATGATCACCTGCATTAAGAAAACAAGCAGATTCTCAGCACACTCTCAGTGAGCATCAGGGTTTTTATTTGAGAAAGAGAAGTGATGCGCTGCTTTTAATCAACATTTTCCCGGCATTCTATTTCTTGTGCTGACTTCAGTGCAGCAGTGCAGACTGGAGGGATCTCACTCCCTGGCTCTCATTTGCTACTTGGATATTGCATGAGCACGACCTCCTCCTTTCCTTGTGCCCCACTCCCTGAACCGTGTTTGGCATCTTGCTGCAGTTACAGACCTCTAGTAAAAGGCTGTGTGCTGCATTTCATGCCTATGCAAAAGGCTGTGTCCTTCTGGAGTGTGTAATTAAATCCAGAGCTGCCAGAGTGGAACCACATCGTGGAGTCCCCACTAGTCATATCAGTATTTTCAGGACTCTAGGAACTGCTCATAGTCTCACATACTTTGTCCCCAGCCTGCATCCGTGGCGTGGTGAGCAGAAGCTTATCTGGTTAGTGATAGAGAAGAAAAGTAAAAAGGAGCAGAGCTGTGTCAGTAGCAACACGCATGCACTTCTGAGATGAGGAGAGGGTGGGGATAGCAGCAGTGGGATACTGAGAAATCAGGAATTGGAGATACATAACAGAAACAGCTCTTTTGCCAGCTGAAAACCCAGCGGGATGATGATAAAGTGCACAATGTTTATTGATATCTGAATGACTATTTGTTTCCAAAAAAATGCATTTTAGAACTTAGCGTAAACTCAGTTATCTGATTCTAGCACAGCTTAGTATTTATTAGGAAATATATGGCTTTTTTATAGCCATTGTTCACCTTAGGGAGAAAATAAAAAAAGGGAGAGAGACATTTTATTTTAATAGTACTGACTTCCTAATCTAAGCACTCTGTACAAGCAGCTTGGCTGCAGAGTGGAAAGAAATGGTGGATATTACCATTTATCCTTTGTTATGGAACACTATCACCTCTCTCTGTCTCCATCAGCAGAGCCAGGCAGTAATTTACTGCGGCGGACACTGAGGTGTATCAGCTCCCAGGCCGCTCCAGTTCAGGTAGTTTGTCTTCATGAGCGTTCAAGAAGGAAAATTAAGTTGATTAAAGGGGGAAGATTTGTCGTGTCAGCGTTTTTGCCCACCTAGAAGGCAGCGCTCTTTCCCTCCCTCTGTACTCCACCCTGTCCTCCTTGTGCTGAGTTTTCTTGTGTACATAAGTAGATTTGATGAAAAGTTGCTTTCTTAGCTGTGCCTCAGAAATAGCAAACGTTATATTTATGGAAATGTAAATGGTGCTGATTAGCCAAGTGTTGTGGTTCAAGGAGAAAAGTTCAATCAGAACATGAAGAGCAGGAAGAGTATTCGTCTGCCCTGTGTGTGATCAGCCCTTCAGCAACTGCCGGAGAGTTTCCTACTAAAGCTTGGAAAAGCAGGGCAGAGGAAAGGCAGTCAGCAGCTGTAAAAGATGAAGACACATGCCTGGTGTTAACACTGCCTTTCTAGAGTGTGTGTTCACGCTTGCTAAACCTCCTCGGCAGTTGCCAAATTATGTAGTTTGTCTCCAAAAATTCATGAACACACTGGGTATGGTAAGCATAGGGAGCCAGGGAGCAGAGAGCAATTTAGAATGCCAATCATCTACCACTGTCGCCTGATGCTTAGTGATTATGATGTTTAGAGAGCTGAATGCTGTGCAGTGATTTCCAGAGCTGGTCATAGTGTAGTCAGGCTCTGAACAAGCCTTCAAGAAAGAGCTTGTGGCTCTGTTAATTTAAGGCCTTGACCCATAGCAAAATTTCATCATCCATCCTGAACTTCTTCAGGAGCCTGTTCAGTTATGACCCCCCACAATGCAGTTTGCTATGCTGAGGATAATGTTTAGTTTTCAGACCCCTCAGTGACAGCCCCAGCTGAGGTCTCCAGGCTTTAACATGGTTCCTTGTCTTACTGCCTGAACTGAGGCCGAGCCTCTGCTGAGGAAGATGGGCATCACTGAGGGGGAGATGACTACTGCTGCGATAAGCACAGCAAAGCTGCTTGAGGACATGAAAGGGGGAGTTCTTGATCTTAATGCTGCACTTCAGGAGCTCTCCAGATCAGTCCCAAACCTGTTCGCTTCTCTGGAAGAAAAATATTTCCTTCTACTTGGCTTGTCACATAATTGCTAATATTGAAATGGATATTCAGTGTTGTTGGTACAGTTGAAATTAACCCCAGCATAACTTTCCTAGAAGGAGAATACTTGCTGTGAGGAGCTGTGCAAGTAGCCCTGCCCTCCGTGGGCACACACACACACGCACGTGAAGTCCCTTCATCTTCTCTCACTGGTCCCATTCCTCAGGTGTCCTGCAGTGCTGAAAAGGATGGCTTGCTGGCAAAGGTAAGAGTGGGGGAATACTCTCAGTTCAGTGAAAGGACATACCATGAAGATAATGAAATAAAACTATTGCGAGTTCCTTTGAAGCAGCCTGTGATTAAACATAAGGATTTATTGTGGAACAATGAGGTGAACTTGGCTTCAGGTGTCTCCCCCCACTTTTTGGCCTGTTGGGAGGCGGTGGGGGGAGGAATGAAATTCTGATTTAGAGCAATGCTTTGTTGGAGTTCTGTCTGTTTTAGTGGATTCAGCTTTAGTTACAAATCTCATCAAGAACAGCCAAAGCAAAGGACATGTTAATTTGTGAGTGTCCTGTGAGTTAACTTTGATGGATAGAAAAGGAAAATGCAGTTTGCCTTGTTACTGGAAACACCAACATGTGAAGTGACATGAGAATAAACTCTCAGATCCTCATCTCACACCTGTATTTTCACTCTGATGCAGTGAGGATGGTAAAGGCCGTGATAGTGAAGTTTCTCTGGTAAATGCTATCCCTTAGACACAATTCTGCATTGAGAGCCAGAGGATCAGTTTATTATTCCCTGAAGTTTGCTGTGATTTGCAGTCATTTGTGTTATTGGAGTTCCGTGTAGCCATTGGTACCGTTCTGGTCAATATTCTGGTAAAGGAAAGCATCAGAGTGCCGCGGCTGTGATGGTCTGAATAGACAGGGGAATGCCTTCTGATGTTTAGGTGCTGGTGATACAGATTAATTTTAGTCTTTGGGCTTAATGTGAGCCAAAAGTGAATTGCCGGAAAGAAAAATATGGACAGGCCAATGAATCTTCACTGGAAATGGCAGAATTGCTGTGATGTGTAGTACAGGTTGTGCAGACATGACCATTGACTGTTTCAATGAGTGATTTGAAAGAAATGCTTACATAGAACAGCAACTTTTCAGCTCTTTTCACTGAACTCTTAGCATTGGCTTGCAAAGATCATGGCTGTTTCTCTGTGAGTACTGATAATTTGTGTTTTACTCTTGACTTTTCAACTTCATTTTAGTTAAGAATTCCATTGCACAGTGTAAGGGCATTGTATGACACAGACCTTTCCTTTTTCTGGAAAGCTTACAGCCTAAGTGCACAGGAGAGGGGAAAGAAAGCTTGCAATTTTATGAAGGCAAAGGATAATTTGCTAAATCCTCTCTTGGGGACCAGCAAAGCAGAGGGATGAACTACTGAGCTGGTGGAAGGGGAATACAGTCTCTAAAGAGGAGAGAAAAGAGCTGAGCTTGGCATGCTTAATGTACAAAACAAAAGCTCAGATGGTCTATTAATTGTCAGTACCTGAGAGCAGTTTGAACTAAAGGACAGTGCCAGCACACACTTAAATGCCAAGTAAAATAAACCCCCTTGGCTTTTCAGAAGACATGGGCAGGTGACAGTTTCCCTTCTTTCGCAAGCTCTGGTTCAACAGAAGCCAAAGCCCAAAGCTGTTGCAGTGTCAGGTCTTTAACATTCACACCACCAAATGTAATTAAGCTCTGCAAGGGCTGCACCCCGGATAGAATTTATCTCTTGGTTTGTAATGCTTTAATTTAGTATCAAATATTCATGGGCTGGCAGGGTCAAGTAGGGATAGAAAAGTACTGTAACAGACATGGGGAAAGTAGGATGCTAAAGAATTCAGCTGAAAGGTTAGTCATCCACGGAAACCCATTAGGAAAAATACTGTAAATATCTTCCTGCATCTGTGACTCACAGATTTAAACATGAGCCACTTCTGCCACTGGCCTGTGGGACTTGAAGAGCGCAGTGTGGGTGCAATGTGTGCCAGCTCACACACACACACAGTATTCCAAGTGGGCAGACAACCCCAGGTGCCGTTCCAAGTGCTGAAGTATGTTTGGTGTGCTCTGCACTTAACAAGTCCGTTGCATCTCACGGGCTTAAGGGACAAAAAAGGCTGGGTTTGAGACATCCTGTAAACCCCTATGCAGGGTTGTTGTATGACCAAGTGATTTTTGGGGAGGGCATGCCCTGCCTAGTTAAGGACATGGTTCAAAGCCTGTGAAATGCTTATTGGTGTCAAAGGATCAGGACTTATACTGTCCAATTTATTGTTGACAAAACAAGTTTATTCAGTGAGTGAAATTATTGTATTAAAGAAAATGAATTGATTTAGTCATTCAGTAAGATGTTTCTGAGGCCTGAAAGGTGTGTTTAGTGCATCTGATAGGGAATTCTCAGACTGGGAAGACTGGATCAGAAAGAAGGGCAAACAGAGCCCTCAACCTGTGGGACAGTGCCAGAAAATAACTGAAATTCAGAGCAGCTAGGAATAATGAGCTGTTGCAAGTCGGAGTGTCTCTTCTGCTTAGTGCCAGGTGAGAAAAGAGGGAGGAGGAGGATTACTGGGTGAACAGGCTGTGGAGCAATACGGAAAGAGTAGCTGTCTGGCTGCAGTACCTGGAAATGTGTAGTACTTTAGGAAACGTGTGGGTACGAGGGAGCTGACGCTGAGTATAGAGACTGTGTGCTCCATCTCCAGGAGTAAAAAGCCCCTTGACCTGCTGTCTTCTGTTTTCCCGATCGGCTCTCAAAAGCACTGGTTGGTACACGTAGAAGAGAACTGGCTAAAAGGAAAAGTCCTTTGGAGCCAGAAATACCTGCAGCTTAAACCTGATGCTATACCTGCCACTTGAGCCTTCAAGTCAGGCTGGGTGCTGAGAGAATGAGAACTGTTTTTGCTCAGCTGAGAAAAACCTGTCATTTGAGTCAGATTTTTTTCCCTTATCTCACTGCGGCATGCAGTGGGGAAATTACCTAAGGACTGCATTTTTAGACACCCAGAGTATCCAAAGACAGGAAGTTCTGCAGGAATGCAAACATGCCTGCACACTTTTTTGAAGCATATGTGTGTATTTGTAAACATGTAAAAAGCTACCATATAGCTATATGCACACCCAAAGACGAGAAGATCTGGAGGAATACGAACACACATGCACCTTTTAAAAGCATATGTGTGTCTTTGTAAATATGTGAAAAGGCTAGATGTAGCTATACTCACACATGTATGTTGTTCAGAAGTTCCGAAATTTCTGAAAACTCCAGAGTAGCAAAACTTAATTCTGCAAAATCCTCGGACACTTTCTAGAGTTAAATTAATACTGGTGCAATTAAAATGGTAATACTATTTATTAAAAGAAGAGTATTAAATAATTCATTTTCCTATTGGTTCTATGGAGTGTGCTTAGGTTTAGCAATTATATGCTAAGTAAAAGCAGCCTCTCCTGTAACGATTGCATGATAATCTGACCTTTGAGGGTCCTGGCTCACAGCAGCTGGCACTTTCTGTAGGGTTTACAGACTGTAAAGTAATTAATATCTATGAAATACCATTGCTGGCGTTCTGAAGTAGTTGCATGCTTGAGTGCTCCCTTCTCCCTCTCTCTTGAGCAGCCTTTTCTTTCCTTAGAGCAGCCGTTTCTTTCCTTATATCCCGAATATTGGGGGTCTGGCTACTGGTCTGCTCCAGATGAGGGGCATATGTCCTAGCTGAGGGGTGCACTGGTGATCACCTTCTCTCTGTTTAGGGTTTCAGAAGACATAATTGACAATCTGCCATGCTTAATTTTATTTAATATTAAGCACAATAATAGCTCTTGAAAAGCTGTCTTTCAGGGGAAGGTAATAAGGGTATTAATAAAAACAGGTGAGGAGAGAAGCCCTTTTTTTAGCTTCCTGCATTACTTTATCGCTGTCAATCAGCTCAGAACTCCTTTGAGATTATTCCTGTATAGTTAATAACATTGTTTCTGTGATGACTTTAATGACTGAACCTTTCTTCCATCCTTAGCTATGAAAATAATCACTCTGCTTTTTTTCCTTCGATAAGCTATTGTGTGGGGCTCAGTACATTAAGGAACATTATTAAATATAGAAGTTTCCTCTAATTAAGCCATTGGCAAAAGATGGCTTGTCCAATCATTTGCTGGTGACGGGTACTGAAAGAAATTATATCTTGTACAGAGTATTGCACTTCTTCTGCCATGCTTCCCCTAAAAAAAGAACAAAATGATATAAAAATAAAGCAGTAAGGTTGCAAACTCAGGCAGTCAGAAATTAGATAATGCCAGAATGATGGGTGCCTGGATCTGCCTTGTGTTAGGAGAGATGCATTCTGTCCTTCCCCGCTCCTGATTGCAACCTTTTCCTCTTTTCTCTCTGATCTCTTGCCCTGTACACTATCATTTCCTGCCACAAAATTACCATTTGTCCTAAAACCCTAATTCGTAACCTTTTTAGAATTTTATGTCAAGAGCAAACCATATTTTATGGTTTTGTTCCTGGAAAAGAGATAAATAATTCCCTATACAACTTTTCCAGCACCTCCCTCCATAAACCCACCTATAACTCAAAGATGTTTGTGCACCTTGAGGAGACCACCATTTGTTCATTGGTGCAATATTTGCATGTAGGAACACTGGTGTATTTAAGGTGTCTGTTCATTCTGGACATGACTAAAAAAAGCTCTCGTCTCCTGTAAGATTGTGCATCCTGCCCAGCTCAGAAACCACACAGAAAATGCAGTGAGTGGGAGGAGTTTTTAACATGCCTCGCTGAAGAAAAGTAGTGGAGTTAATTCAGAGGAAAATCTTATTTTAGGGTTAGTTCAGTCACTGAAGATGAAAGGTTGTTTTCCTAGTTGGTGGCATTCTGCATAATCTTAAAATCTGGAGTTTACGTGTCTTTCCTAAAGCATACCTCTGAATTTGAAAATCAGATGCGTTTACTAATTGCTCACATGTTATAAATTATGGATCTCTCCTTGATGGAGACTTTAACAATCTATTAAACCCTGAATTCACAGAGTTATTCTCCAGCGTCCAGATAAATAAATCAAAACCGCAACTTTAAAAACAACAAAAAGCCTTTTCATTTTTTATCCTAATGGAAATAAACCTGATCAAAAGCCGGCGATTAATGAATCTCTCCAAGGTTTCTATTCTTGAAGAGATTAGAGTTCCAAAGGCTGAAATAGTTTCAGTAGGTAGGTGTGATGTTGAGCTCAGATGTTGCATTTAGATACGCTGAGCTAGAAATAAGAGTTCCTCTTCAGTGAAACCAGAGAGTTAACGACAGCAATATTCACTAATTTCTGTGTGCAAAAATGTCCTAGAGTGCCAATAAAGTTAGTTCCTCCCAGGAAACGCTTTGAAAATGCTCGTTCAAGAGTGGTCGTTGTACATATGAAACAAACTAGAAGTCTGTTTTTAGGAAAGTATTTTCTTGGGAAAGAAAAGCAAAGCTCTCTAAAAATAAGTAAACTGCTCTTTCAGGGTTGGATAGCCAGCTATTTGCTTCTTGCAAAAATGCAGACTGAGAATGTTGAGCTGAAATTTGGCAAGGTTAACACATTTTCACAATGTGTAGTCAGTTCCTGCATCCAGAAATAGAAGCAGCCTTTTGCTTTCAGGAGTGGCCTGACACCTTCACCTGCACTTTGAATAGAAAAATAGAAAAGTCCTGTTGTTCAGTTCCACCTCTGTACCAGATCTCTGGGATGTTTAATTCATTCTGCATTGCTCTGAGGAATGGGAATTATGCCAACCGAGGGCTCCCATTGCTTCCATAGTAGGTGGCAAAGAGATTTTAATAAATGCATTTAATTTATCTGACTATAGATTTCCCCATAATTCCTACCAATTAACCTGGCTGGGTACTAGGAAAAACCTGTTACTCATCATATATCAAATGAACAAATAAAACTTCCTTCTTCTGTTAAATGACCACAAAACATTCCTAAGATCTTTACAGGCAGTTTGCTGACCGTGGTATGTAATTCTGGACACCATTGCAGCCTGCACTGCATTTGTCATGTGTACTCTTCCATTTGACTTCTGATCAGACACTTGATCTTTCATAACCACCGTGGGAAGGACATCCTTCTTCTTCACCTCTCCTTTTTGTTTCCTTTTTGTATTTTGTTCCTCTTGATCCACTTGCTGTCTCACGCTGTGTGCAAGCTGGAGAAGCTGGAAGAGCTTCTGAGCTGTGAGAGGCTAAGCATCAGTCTTCCTCCTCCACCTCTTTCTCCTCCTCTTGCCTCCCTTCCATTTTCTTTCCTTGGGAAGATTTGGACATGGAAGGATGGGCTCCCTGATGTGCTCTAACCAGTCTCATGAACCAAAGGGCCAAGTAACTAGCCTCCCAAGACTTAGTTCAGCTTAGACACAAGCAAAAATGCAATGGGGCTTTATCAGAAATAGGAACAGCGAGGGACTGAATGCTCTTTTCTTCTTTGGTACGTGATATCTTGTTTGCCAAAATAAGTACACTTCCTTTGGTTCAGTCCACTGATGCCTCAAGATGCCTGTGGCAGTGCAGCCAGCGCTTTGTGTAAATATGACCGTGAAGCATTGTGCAGTGAAGGTAACAGCTCAGGTCACGGCTCTGTGTGTCGTTAGGAGAGCACCTCTGCTCCAAGGACTCTGCTGTCTAACTACAAAAAAGAAATGTCAAGGCTGATACTAGATGCAGGCATCCCATTGCAGACCTTGTGCTCCTGCTGGCCCACACTGCCTCTCTAAAGCAGTTTCAGGCATCAGTTTGACAAGACAGCCCTTGCTTGGACTTCCCTAGTGAAAGCATCCCAAGATCCTTGAATGCGCTCACAGCTTCTCATGGGCCATGGCTGTCTGAGGGAAATTGGTAAAAGGGGATGTCTTTTCACATCGTTATTGCTTTTCTAAAATCCTTCCAGCGTGTTGATATTATTTAGTTTATGAAGTAGCAGTTTGTGCAATTTTATGTTGCCTGGAAAGAAACTATGATTTACTTGATTGAAGCTCCCAAAAGCAGAGAAAGTAAGAGGCATCAATCTCTCCCGCTGGAAATTCTGTAACTGGGCAAGCTATAAGCTGATATGCTTTGAGTGTCTGCAAAATGTAGCTACTACTAAACAGCCCAAATGGTAAAGCATTTTGTAACAGAATAATGCCCTCATTTTAGTCTTTCCGATCTAATTTACCACTAAGCTTTCCCTTGGGAGATGATACAATAAACTCTCCTGGAAACTACTCTGCAAATATGTTGAAGACCAATCAGGTATTACAGTGTAATGTCAAAATTCTTATTGACTTGCTAAATATGTGCTCATCCATAGCTTTCGTCAGGACAGAGAGATGCTGGCTGTGAAGACTGAGTTGTTAGAGAGTGCAGACTGTGTCTAGGTCATACTTTTGCTCAACATAAACAGTTTAGGATTTATTGTGTGCACTCAGCCAGGCTGGGCACCTGAAAGTTTAAGCAAACACTTCTAAGCAGATACACAAACAGAAGAATTATGTTTTAGACTGAAAATATTGGGAAGACACTCAGATACGGACGTAAGCCTGCTCGTTTTCTCTGTTCAGATGATATTTTTAATGGAAAAGTAGATATAGACATGTGGAGCAAGATGACACCTGAGCTTAAGTAGAACTCAGTCAGCAGGAAGAATACGTGTGTAGATCTTTAGAAACTATATTTCAATATTTGAAAGCAGAATGATTGGCGGTTTTTGGTCCTGTTATTTACCTATTTTTCTATTTAATGTTCACATTCCCACATTATTTTATTATTTGGTTTATTATTATTTTGTTTCTCAAGACCCACATTGTTTTCCCAGCAATACTTGAGACAATGAGTCAAGATATGCATTTCAAAAGCTCCCTGTGTTTTTGTCCATCACTTTCCTTTCCAGATTTGGGCATTGATCTGCAGTTTTAAGGTTTCCAGACTGGCATTTGCTTTGCCTCCAAGCCCTCCCTAGACCCTACTGTAATGTATATTAGCTTAGACACAGCCTAACTCACCTCACAACAGTGTGATTTGTACATCAAACTCCATAAATAAATAACTGCACAGCTAATTCTCCTATTTTAGTGTATGAAAATTCCCACTCTTGGAATAACGAAATGTAAAGACCAGCCATTCAGAAAACAAAGCTTTAGTTCAACAACTCCCGAGATAGGTTCTATAAATTATGTAGCAAAATCTTCATTTACAAATTTCCACTGCCTTAACAAAAGATCCATCTAACTGACTGCTACTTCAGTGTTAAGGCAATTGAATGCTGTGTTCAATCCACTGGGCTGCTGCTCAGGATGTTATTAATGTTTTGTAAGCATATTAGCAAAGAAGGCTAGAAGTCTGTGAGGACAAGAATATGAGTTAAGGTTCCTACCAGCTGTCTTAAATAACTGAATCACATTTTGATTCTGCAGCAGTGCAAGGCTCCTCAGGTACAGCTCTTGATAAAATTACATCCAAACCCCTCCTTTGCTTTTAAAACATCTTAAAGCAAGCTGAAAGACTACCAGAAATTCTTCTTTTTTTGGTAACCAGTTTGAATATAACCTGCAACTGTAGTGTTTTGGACAAAAAGTTCTCTGCAGCTGCCAAGTCAGTTCTAGTTAGGATACACTGCTTCTGGATCAGGCACTAGAAAAATGTTTTCTACAAGCTGTGTTCTGATATTGATCAGTGTGCTCAAACTTGAGGGATTTTTATTGAAGCTTGTACAGAGTACCCGAAAAACCACTGATGCTCAGGAGGGCTTACCATCACAATTTCACAAGTGTTGACGTAATTAAAGGATACACAGCATGGAAGGAGACAAGAGAGAGCTTGTTGTGGAACAAAATTCCATACATGCATGCTGTGTTAGCTTTGAAGTCTCTAAATGCAGTGTCCTCTCAGACATGAGAAATGTCAGTATGCTCTACATATTTCTCATGGTTATGGATAGGGATTTGGGAGAAGCTGGCAACAGCCATGCGCCTGAATCCCATAAATAAGTCTGCTGAACTCTTTTGAAAATCTCAGTTTATCGTGTCATTAAAAATTCATAACCTTGAATGAGCAATGCATGGAACAGCTAATTGAGCTCCATAAATTGCAATCGGCTTTCTATTTCTACATTTTGGATATTAGTGTTTCCCTTAGAGTTAGAATTGCGAGTGCTATAGCTGTTTAGAGGCCACTTTGTAGTTATTCAGTAAACGTTAATTTTTTAATTATGACAATGACAGGTGTATTGCACTGCATGGGTGAAGATGTATGAACAAGTAATGAAAATTAATTGATGGCTACCAGCACACTCACAAACATGCCTGGTTGAGTTTTGTGAAGGTGGATATTATGCTTGCCTTCAAAACTTATTTAAAGTTAAGCAAGTGCTGACTTTGCTGTATTGTGGGGTTTTTTCTCATAGTAAAAGTTTGTTTCCTCAGGAAGAAGTTTTGGCCAATTGGATGTTGGGCAGTTCTCACCAGCTTTTAATTGATCAAAAAGCAAAATGTGAAATGCTCTGTTTCAGTCGAGATGTCAAGCTTCTGAAGGAGGTGACACAGTGGTGGCTATTCACATTTGCTATTGTAATCACGACTTTGCTGCTGTTAATCTTTGTTAGGGAGAAAAGAAGGGTGACGCACTTAGGAAATGTTTTCCCTTTGTATCACTTAAAATCTGACTTTGTTAGGATTTAATGTAATGCAACAAAGCCCACAGTTCATGATGGAGGGTCAGTCCAGCTCCTTGGTTTGGAGTCAGGAGACGTCTGTTATCTGCTGGCAGCTGAGCCACACAAGGAGCCATGCTGCTGCCTCGTGAAATGGATATCCTCTGAAAATAGAAATTACTGTATTTGCAACAGATGGGATGAAAAGCGCCCACTTGCCTTATTCCCTACGTGTATTTAAAGTTCTTTGCCCTTTCTGTACCCCTTCTTGTGGTGGAAGAAGGAGAAAACCCTTCCTTGTGGAAACTCCTGTCCCCCCACCAGCTTTTTTCCAGTAGCTGCCTTTCTTTGTAACCCTGACATGGCAGCCTGACTTCGCCTGGGCACCAGAACATCTGTGTCTCTCTGCAAAACAGTGATGAAAAAGCAAAAGCTTTTGTCTTTGTCTCTCACGTGAATTTGTTGAGTATATATACTATTTTTTTTAATGTTTGTGAATTAAACACACTTGTTCTTCAGGTGATCCTCATCTCCTGCGCTTGTGTTTATCGGTGCTTTTAAGTGAGTTTGAAGTAGATCAAGATGTTCATAGCTTTTATGGATAAGGGGAAAATTACCCAAAAAGATAATTAATTGTCTGGGGTCCCAAGAGTGTGAACTGACCACTGTGGTAGGTTTCCATTGCCCTGACGCCATGCCGGGGACATGTGTCCGATCAGCTGAGGCAGAAAGGCTTTACCAGATCAGGTTCAGCAACTGGATAAATAACAGCTAAAATGAACCCCACAATACAGCTCTCCCTGGTGCCTCCGCCACAGCCCAGCCTTCCCGATGGATGTTAAGAAGGCTTAGTAGTGTTTATGAGAAACATTGGCTTCCCTAATCATTCATTGATCTGTTGTTCTGGGCAGAATGATGAAGTTTTCACTGTTATTTTGCTCGACTTCACTCAGATTCGCTTGATTCGAACCGAAGGATGATTTAAGATGGAACAATCTTGCCATTTACTCCCAGCTGACAGGATAATTCTGGCTTTGCTGTTGGGAGCTTAAAGCACTTCATGCTCAGCTAATATTAGTTGTAATTGAGGGAATGGGCTGTCTAGAGCTCATTCTTACAGTTCATCACCTGAAAAAGAACCTCCAAAAATAACCGTTTTGGTTTTGGCGTCACTTTGGGGCCCAGTTTCTCCCGCACTCTCCATAGGCACAGCTGAGGGGAGCAGCGGCCGCCATCTTGGGGCAGCGCCTTGACTGGGTCGGTTCTCATCTCAGGGTAATTATTTTTAGGTTTAAGAACAAAAAAATGGCTACGCTTGGCCTAGTAGAGGCTGTTAGAAGACTGTTTTATAGGCTGCCATGCCAAGGCTCCACTTTCTAGGGTGCAGAACAGTGCTGGACCCAGGGATAGCAAACCATGAAGCACAAGTACTTGTCTCCTGTCCAGAAAGGGAGATAAAGAGCTTTTCTCTGGTAAATATATCAGACTTGAACCCTGTGGTTTGGTGTGGTTTTAAAGCAGCTCATGAGGCTTTAGATTAATATTTTTTTTCCCCCTACACTCCTTTTGTTTGGTGCTGGAAGTTTGTCCTTTGTTATCCAGGGTTCTTATCCAAGTGCTCAGGCTCAGTTGGAGGAGCAATCACCTGTGGCTCTTGAATCCTCAGAGGTGTCTCCTCACCTGCTTTCAAACTGTCAGGTGTGTGCTTGGAGGACTCGATGGGCAGTGTCCCTTTTCCCTTTGGGACAGGGAGCCAGTGAGTTGCTGCCTTTCCTCCTTTGAATCATTCCCACCGCCATACCCAGCTTTGGGGAGGCAAATACATTTACCAAAGCAGCAGGAGTGCTATGGGAGTCTGAGCCAGTTGCTGCCTCACTCGATGGCTTCTTCATGTAACAGGTCGCATCTCAGGAGCTGGAGAGATGACAAGGAGAGGGGAGATCACACTGGCCAGGAATTCCCAGTCAAAATAATGCTGTAATGGGGCTAGGGGAGAATCCCACAAAATCACAGCGCTTTGGAGGTTTACAGAGTTTTCCTCCTTGAAAATTTTTAGCTTTAAGGCTATTGGTGATCAATCTGCCTCTTTCTGTTTTAGTTGTCGGTGATGGGAATAAAACGTAGGTATTTGCATCCTTCTATCTTTTTTTTTTTTTTTTATTTTCTGAGGGACAGACTCGTGTGAAATGCATTTCTGCAAGACCTTCCAGTCCTAGGAGAATCAGACTGGGAGGTGACACTCCAGCTACCACTGCTGTGAGTCACTTCAGCTTCTTAGAACTCAGATTAATGCTGAAGCCAAAACAGCTCAAATAGAGCATTAGGATACCTGAATTCAGGATACTTGAAGAGGAAAGCCTTCAGCCCTGTATACAAAAGGATGAGAGGTTCAAATCATGTCTAACCTTGGCACGTATTGCAGAGGAGGAGATCAGGCTGGCTGATCCCGTCTGGTGTGAGGATTTGTGAGTCAGCATGGAAGCCAACAGGCATCTTCACAGGGCTTGGAGTGAGCTCCAAGTGGGCAGGTGTCCATTTTCAGTAAGAATCATATCAAAACTTGCAGTGACTGGCAAAGTGACTGTGTTAGCCAGGAATGGCCAAAACCTGAGATGCCTGCTGCTCTCCCTGTACACTCTTTCTCAAGCTGGACCGGTCAGAAAACACAGCAACCTGCAAAACAGGTTATCACTCTGCATTTTTCATTCATATTTGAATTTAAAACCAAAATTAAACCCTGACTTAATATATCAGACTATTAGATTTGGTCTTTATGTTCTAGTAAATTAGAACCCCCCTGGTTTATTTTCATATTTTTGTTTTGCAAGGATGAACACTGCAGTTTGTCCAGCAAGTAAATAGGTGTTGCAAAATCATGGAAGCCATGGGACTGGAAGGGATCTTCTGGTTTGTCAAATTACTTGCTGTAATTTGTTATTTCAGCTGGAAAAACCAAAGTGCAGGGCTTCTCAGGCAGTTCACAATTATCAACAGCAAAACTTTGTCATTTTCTCTGTTTTTTCTCTTTTTTTGTCTTCTTTTCTCTTCTTTCTCTTTTTTTTTTCTTTTTTTAAAGTTTGGAATGAAGATTTGCTGCTCTGTGTGTGTATGTGTCATTTCTGTACTGTGCTGAATTAGGGCTCTTTCAGGTGGACTTGCTGTTTGGCAGTAAATAAGACATATCCTAAAAATAGAAAATGTGGTTATAAGTGACAACACTTGGCAGGGAGGACTTGTTCAGATGCAGTTTTGGAACTGCTTTTATGTTTTTTTTCCACTTGATTCCAAGTTAAACATGTATTTAAATTAATTAGAGCAATCATAGTATTCCTAGAATATCAGTGCAGAAATTGAAGCCAGGAGTATAATTTAAATGTTTCCTGAATTCAGAAGAGAGGCTAAAAAAAGTCAGCTTAAGGAAATTTTTGCAGATGATGAAAAACAAATTCCTGACCAAACTGGCTAAGCTGAAATGTCTGAAGGCGAAGAGCTATCATGAAAGTGCTGGAGAGCTTCTGATTGTAATGGAATCAGTGTCTCAGGGTATAATGCAGCTCTATATTTAATACTGAGCTACTCAACCATACTTCTCAACCTAGCTCTGCTCACTGGGCTCTCATCAGAGTCCTGTAATGACACTGGGCTCTGTTGAGATGGCAAGTCTGGAAATAGCTCCGGAGCTATTTCAGCAGCTTCAGCTGAGTACAGGTTTGACTTTGGAAGGACAACTAGTACTCGATTTTGTGGCATAGAAATCATTCCTTAGGTATACTATCGCATGTGTTAATTATATTACAGACCTTTTATAAGCCTAATTAACAGGCTCTAGCACACTTAAATCCGAAATCATGGCAATTCAGCAAAGCAAAATCCTTTATTAACAATACATACACGACACATTTAATTCGATGCCTGCTGTTGCTTGTTGGGTTGTTTTTATTACAATATTGACTAGAGTCCCCATCGTGTTTGTTATAGTCTGTGCATGTTACTCTAAGCAGAATTTTTTCTTTCAGTGTTTTGTTTAAGGTATTGACTTTGCCAAAGGGAAGGAAAAAATGCATACAGCCACTTAAGCACACAAGTAGTGATATCAATTTCAGTCCATTAAACATGCGCAAGCACATAAATATCCACGTATACAGTGGTTGCAGGCTGTTGCAGGCATGGGATTAGGTGAGCTCTGAAAAACATATCAACATGGAGGTCCTGTTTTTGGGAGCAGTCCTGGGCAGGAGCATTCCCCCAGCATGTGTCAAGTCCTGCTAAGCATGGTGGGGTCTATCTGAGTGTTGAAATGCCACTTTTCAAAGGCATTTGCATATTTCTAGGCCATTTATTTCAATTCCTTAGAGCAAAAACTTTATTTTCTACAGGAGCACGCTTTTCTCGTTTGGGGTGGTTTTGTTTTGGTTTTGTTTTGGCTGTTTGTTTTTTTTATAATAGCATCTTAGTTCTGTTAATCTTTTGGACTTTCAAAAAGTATTTCTCGTTATTTGGTTTGTGTTTTGGTTTGTTTTTTTTTTTTCCTCTTTACAACCCAGGCAGTCAGTTCCTGAATATGAGCAGGGGGGTCATTGAGCAGTTCATCCAAAGGCAATTAAGATCTCAGCCAAACCAAAGATGCAGCAATGATTTTGCTAAAAAGGTTTGGATAGCAGTTTTGATCAAAGACTGGTGTATAGGTCCAGCGCTTCCAAATGAAACTTGGAGATTAATCTTTGCAAATACTCAGTGATCAATTCCCCTTAAAAGTACAAAAATGTCTATTAATACATCTGTGCTTAGTCTTTACTCTTCCAAACCTGCCCCCTGTCTACCATCATTCCTGTTCGATGGTGAGCTCTTCCAGAGGTGTCTTCCATGTTGTGTCCCTTCAGTGCCACCCTGAAATATGCTGCACAGCACAGAGTTACTTGCAAACAGACAACCTCATCTGAACTATGGCATTTCCCCCGTGGATTTTGCTCATGTACTGCATAGGCCTTTGACCTGCTCTCTACTTTGAGTTGTGCAAAGTCAACCTTTTGTGAGTCTTTAATACCTTACAGTGAATTTCTACTTAAGTTTTACTAGACTGAGAAAAATGGGTGCCTCTTGATTTTCTACCTTTCCAACAGTTATTTCTAATAAACTCACTAAAACTGAAACAGAAATGTGCTTGAAATCATAAGTTGAAAACAAATTTATTTTCCAAAAGTGGTTGGTTTGTTTGTTTTTTTCCTTGGGTAGCAAGCATCTGCTATATGGGAAAATGGACTATGTTTAATGTGTTTGTTTTGGTTTTGTCTTTCAGTCTATCCGAGAAGTGACAGGCTATGTTCTGGTGGCTTTGAACCAGTTTGAATACCTGCCATTGGAGAACCTGCGCATCGTTCGTGGGACCAAACTCTACGAAGAGCGGTATGCTTTGGCAATATTCCTTAACTACAGAAAGGATGGTAACTTTGGACTCAGGGAACTTGGACTGAAGAACTTGACAGGTAAGTGAATCTTGCAAATGTGATGGATTAGATGCAAGAACAAAAAAAAATGAGCTTGTTGAGTATTTACCTCCATTCCCTCAGTCACTTGCATTCTGCAATAGAGGCACCACGAGAGGCTGGCAGTTGTATGAGAGTTTCATCAGTACTTAATTCTTTTTTTTGGTTTATGAACATACTTTTCTCAATACTGGTCAAAGACTCTGCTTGGAAGTTATGCCAAGAGTATATTTGAAACAAAAATAATTGTTGAAAGAGTAGGTGAAATTTTTTCTGAGTTTTCATATCATGAGCATGTTGGTTTCCTTGTAATCCTTGATTATGGCACATTTGTTGCTTCAGGTGTAGGGTATTTTCTGCCAAGTTGTCTTAGTTTTGGCATCCCCTGAGCCTCTTCTCTTGCTGCTGTGTGTGACCATTGCTGCTGCAAAGGCCTGTTGGGGAAAAAGTAGGGGGTGAGAGAGAGACTGTATCTTTTGTGTATTTAATTTTAGAACGCCCTTTTCTAAGCAAAAATAGTGCATTACATATAGTGAGAAAAATGCTTATTTTCTTGAGCCAGAAATGTAAGCAAAGTCCATGGTTCTATGTTCATCTGTGAATTCATGGCTGGATCATGTTGTGGAGTAGATCAACACTTCATTTCTCCCATCTGAGGATCTACAGTCAGTGGTTTCAGAGATTAAAACTTGGCTAAATATCACTGGACTGTAACTTAATAAAGAGCAGGCAGAGGTAAAGTCCTCTTACAGAATTCAGTGGAAGTATTTTATTTATACCTAGTTCCTCATCAACTATTATAATTTCTACCCTAAGCTTTGGTGATTGTGAAATGGTCTTATTCCTGCTAGCGGCTAAAAGCTTTCTGAAAACCACTGACCTGAACTGGATGTGAAGATTGAACCTCAGCACTGAGAGATGGGAACCTTCTGAACTCTATTTAGGCACCCTTCTCTCTCTGCTTTCTTTTGTCTCTCAATATTCAGAGTGACATACAAGTGCTTAGACATCCCCATTCAAGCCTCCCCAGGCTGTACAGCAAGGCTTTCAAAAACAGGAGGGAAAAAGGAGGCCTGAAATACTTTACAAAATAAACCAGTTTTGGCTGACTCTTTCTGATCAGGCTCTTTCTTCTGGTCAACTTTTTAACTGTTTTCTCTTATGAGATCATCATGCCAGTATCAGAGTGCTTCCCAAAGGTCTCTAAATCTCTACCATCTACTACTCCTCTCTCTGACTGTCATAACCTAATTTCCTTCTCTTCTGTTCCATATTTCTTCCCACCTTTCTGATTTAGGGAGTTCATTGTAACTGTATAAGCCTTCGCATAATACAGAGCCCATAGCATTTGGTAATAATAGTTTTATCTCTTTCTTTGTATACATTTTCTGGTCTGTGAGTCTCAAAAATGCTTTGTAAAGGACACTAAGGCTGGGTGAAACCGAGATAGAGAGAGCAAGGCCAGAAAATGGCTGGAAGTCTTTCCTCTTGGGTCTGAGGCTGTTCTGCCAGGAGGACAGGGTTGTACTCTTAAAGCTCATTTAGCCGTGGCTTTGCTGCTCAGTAAGGTAAAAAAACTTATTTTGTAGGCTTCTGCTCAGGATTTTCATCTTGAACCAACTTCCCTGCGCTCATAGGCAGTTCCTGAGATTCCAGAAATGCTCTCTGGAAGCTGCTATGGTGTGACAGACACAGACTAAAACTGCCCAGCAAAGAGTTTCGTTTTCTTTTTAAGTGTCGTAAGAAAACCTGCCTTAGCTCAGCCCCTGAATCTCTCCTAACGTGAGATCATCACAGCCACTTCATCTGATTTGGCTGTTTAGAAAGGTCTCTGATGGGATTATTTGGCTCAAAATGTATTGTTGTCTGTTGGAAGAAAAGTGCTTTAATAACACTAACTTGTCTCTCTGGAGTGCTTAAAATAGCTTCTGGGTGCTGAATATGAGCCAGTGTGTGCTTCAAAATACTCAATGTTTTCTGGATAGCGTGTGCCAGGGCCTCATGAGTCTCTTCAGCAGCTGTTTGTTGACCATTTTGTACACTGGTTAACATGCACCTGGCTATTTTAACCCATAACCTGCCTCTTGTTGCACATGCTCTTCCTGGAGCGTATTCATACTTAATTTATTTTCATAGCACATCCTTAGCATTAGTAGCTGCATAAAAATAACTGGTGGAAGTGGGAGTTTTGGTGGTGTTGCAAGGCTGTGATAGTTCAGCTGTGTCTGAACCTATTCTGTGTCTCCCCGTTGCTCTATATTTACGTCAGAAACCACCAGTGAATTATTAAATTGAAGAAGCAGCAGCCCTCGTGAGCTTGTGTCCTTCAAACCACTGGAGATTTCAAGAGACTGCCTTTGAATGATCCATCTCTTCCACCTGAGTAAAATATAAACATGACTCTCGTCTTGTATGTGAAGAATTGTCATTCCAGTGCTTATGCCTTGTTCACAGAAGTTTGGGAAGTTCTGTTCTTATTTGTGCAGTGCAGGATGATAGGTTCCTGAGGGTATTTCTGCCCACTGCTGCACAGTATAAAAACACCAGCACTACTCCTTGTGTTAAATAAATGAGGAAGCTGCTTTCACCTGCAGATTCTCCTCAGCCTTCACCACACACAGTGTTTCAGCTTCCTGTGCTGTACCATTGCAGTATTTTCAGTGTGTTGTTAACAGCTGTGTTTTTATTGCCAGATATGTCTATCAAGTCTTCATCTTTAAATGTAACTTTAAATGCTTGAATTTCCTCCCTTGTACTATAAAAAAAATGACAGCTGTGAAGGCAGTAAGTTTTATCTCACACAGAAAACATGATCCAATTCTCACTCATGATGTCTGTCAAAACACAAGAGAGTTTTGTTTGTATAGCTCAGGCCAGGACCACATCCCAAAATTTATGTGACACCTGCAAAAAATCTTAGCTACGAAATCCTTTTCTCACTTGTTAAAAAAACTTAGTCAGTGGTTCCACAAACATGTCAAAACCAAACTGACATTGAACTAATGAAGTGGCTGCTGCCATCTCAGCTGGACTCATCTCAGCTTGCAGATCCAGCTGCCAAGTAGCCTTACAGTAAAAAGGAAGGTTTGACATACTGAACATGTTCTTCAGCCTGAGATGAGCAGAATAACTGATGCTGAGGAAGAAGGTTATGCCACCTTCTTCCAGCCATGGCCTGGGAGCTAGTGCAAATCATCCCTGTCCTCCCCAGCTAGCCAGGCAGTCAACCTTAACTTATCCAGTGAAAGGGCATAATCATTTTTCACACTTGGAGCACTCCAAATACAGAGAATACCTGATGGCTGCATTTCATTATGGCATTTATCTTCGTGAGTGGGGAAAGAGGGATAACTCACAAGTTCTAAAACCACTTATGAAGTATCCCATATTTTCCTCTGTGTGAAGACATATAAGAGATTTACAGCAAATTATGTGTCTTCGAGCAGTGATAACTTTATCTTTCCTATTGGTCTTGGGGACAGAGGCTTTAGAGGGGGAAAGAATGGCATCACTCATGAAAAAGGTTGCTTTTTAGTTTTTTGGCTTTTTTTCTTAACAACCGCTGTTCATTTATTATAATAATATTGCAGCCCAATCATGTTGAAGGGAAGGTCTTGGGAGGAGTCAAATTTTATTTCTGTTTTGTTTGCTGGGCATTTTTTGGACATAAAATTCTGTTGGCAGTCTTACTTAGATACCCACTCAGGACCTGAGCTCGTTTAGCACTGTGTGTACATCATTTTTCGCGGCAGGGATTAAGACCACCCCCTTTTTATTACCTTGATCACAAAATGCCTGCCCTGTGTTAGCAAGACCTTTCCTTTGACCATGCTGCAAGAGCCACTGCTGAGTTGATGCTGTTCAGAGATGTGAATGCCTGTGTGTGACACCCCAGCCCGAGCAGACAAGACTGGGGTGTGCTGACTGTGGCACATTTTTTAATCTCTGTGGCTTCGTACTAGCAGGATGAGCTGGGAAGAAAGCAATATGTAACTTGCCTCAGGCTTGCTATGCAACAGGTGGGCAAGGCATTGCCTCTTAACCTTGGAGAGAGGTTGCTAGGATACACGGAGGGATGAGGTTTAAAAATCCCTACGGTACCCTCAGTGCCGGTACTTCTCTGCCCTGTAGGAGAAGCTGCAGTGGCTCTGAAACCGTGCTCCTTTCCCTGTATCCTCAGAGCTGCGCTGACCACGGAGGCATTTGTATCCTAGCACATCTTTGTGACTAGCCATTGGGTAGGAGAAAAGGGAGGAACACCTCCTTTCCCGTGCCTTCGCTTCCCCTGAGAAAGGAGGGCTCTTTGTGCTGGCAGAGACCTTGGGCATACAGCGCAGAACCAGCCATGCGTTCCCCTTGCTCATCTTGTCCCGGTGGAGAAAAGGAATGAGGCTTGGGGCTGCCCCCACACTCATAAATGCAAGAGTGTCTGCTACCACAAGTCTGCCTCCTCTCTCCCAGGACACTGTTAGAGTCTTTCCTAGGAAAAAAAATCGCCCCATTCCAGCTACTGCTCTCCTCATTGTAGGTGCGATTTGACAGACAGGGAAGTCCAGAGACTGGTCTCTGCTGGCAGTGGGTGCGCAGCCACACTGTGCTGAGCACGGGGGCAGGCACTAGCATGGACTCAGGCTGCTCCCTGCCTCTTGGCATTGGTGCCCGGGAATGCTTCCAGGCACTCCTCAGCTTACCACTGCAGATGTGGCCCAGAGGAATCCCCGATAAGGGACCTGCAGGCTGAGGAGCGACTGCCTCCAGCTAGCAGAAAATTGCTCACAGGTCTTATCAAGGCAAATAGATATATTGTATACAGCCAGAAAGAAATACTGATTTCGAGCTCCGTGAGATTTATATTTATGAGTTTATTATGTCCAGTAACAAGGGTGGGACAGTGGTTTTTAAATTTCAGCAAGACTCAAATATTGTAGTCACTTTAAAGGATTTGGATATGCTTTTGTTCTGCTAAATGGCATAACTAATGTCCGTGATTCTTTGCAACTTGTCAATTAACAATTTATGCGCAATTTCCTTTATTTCAGAGTGCTTTACTGTTTTCAAATCTGTGTTACAAATGTGCAACCTTGTTTGGAACGATTGTGGCAAAGAATTAAGCAAAAAGCTCATCAGAATAAAGATATGTTGGTGAATGGTTTTAATCGGAAATACAAAGGCTCCCCCATAAAGGTATTTGCTGGTGTCCCACTTTCCCCCAACATTTTCACATGAACTAGGAATCACGTAATTGCAAATGGTCTAAACTAGTTTACTGAAAGTAATAAACAGAATTATTGATGTGAGTTCTGGTTTTATTACAAGTTCCCAGTGTCATTTTTTCTCCTAATTTCATGTCACACAGCTTCTCCTGCAACAAAACAAGGCTTAAAATCATGGGGATGAGAAACCAGGCCAAATCCTTAGCTGGTGTAAATTGGCTTACTTGCTTTGACTTCATAATGAACTGAAATTTAAATTGCCCTTTACTTTCTTCAGTAGATAATTTAATTCATGCTTTAATTTATAAGTTAACTAGTGCCTAACACCCACTTAAGCCCTTTTAAGGATGTTGTGTTCAGGGTGATCTGTCAGGATTAATACCAGCTAATGATAGCTGACTCAAGGCATGTCTACACCAAGCAGCTGAGCTCTGTACAGGGGTCCTTAAGCCAGCGTCCAGCCTAGCTAGCTTTGGAAATAGTGTTAACCACACCACCTGGGCCCTGTGCTTGGGCTAAATAACCTGGCAAGGTGGATGCAGATCGCTCCTGTCCTAACTACGGTCTCTGCAAACAGAAGCATGTTGTTCTGGGCTTTCAGAGTCTTAATTATGTGGCTGCTGGGTAAGGAAGGGTATGCTGGTAAAGACTAGGGTCTAGAGTAGCTAGAGGAAATCCTTCCTAGCCCCGTGGTAATGTACACATCTGCTGCTTTATTTTGTGAATCATACCACTTGTAAAACAGAGCCAATAATGCTTGCCTGCTTTAATTAGACTGATTTTGAAAGTGTTGTTGAAAGTGCTATTCAGAGAGGATCTGGTGTGATGCGGAATTCAACTTTTAACACTGACAAATGTTAGTTTAAATGTCATTTTAAAATGCACCCAGATATGTTGCCATTGTTACCTGATAATGCCATTTAAAATAATAATGTCATTCATGCTCTTTTTCCATGGCAGTTTCTCTTTTTCACCTCTCTGCAGTAGTTCTCTCTATCTGTGCGTTTTTCAATTATGAAGCAAGGAATTCTCTGTGTTCTTGAGGTGTGAAACACCCTTTAGCTGTTTAGAAATGTGGGCAATCAAGATAAATCCAGTAGTACTGAAGCCTTCTGGTAATGGAGTAGATTTGCCTGACTTCCGTGACTCAAGAGCTTTAGCAGCACAGGGATTTTTCTGGCCACATGCTTTGCAGGGAGTTAAACATCTGAACAGAGTAATCCCTCCATTTCAATCATACGGGTCAGGAATGGGTGACATTTCAAAACATCCAACTTTGGCAGACAGATCTGTATTGAGCTACACTGTAACTTAAGTAAAATGCAATAAGCGTTACAGTCAGGAGGATCGTACAGTTTATAGCAACAGCACTACTGAGAAAATATATCCTGGCTCCCTGCCTGCTTGGGAAAGAAAGAAAGAGCTGCAAGGGTTGTATTCCCCAGCCCAGGCTGAGTCTTGTCTGGGTGTTTTAGAAATTAAAATTCTTGCTCTTCCATTAGTATATCGTCTTCAGTTCAGTGAATGAAAGAAGTGTTAATTTCAGTGTTTGTTGTTTGGGGTGGGGCTTTTTTCATCCCCCCCTCCTTCTCTCTACAGTCTTCTAAACTCATTGATTTTCTTATTGCCTTCTGACAGGCTACAGCTGACAAGGAATTTAGTGCTTTTGTGAAGTAATTAAAGTCTTGTGTTACATGGGGAATGCAATCTTCCAGCACTCCATGGCAAAAGGCAAATTACTGAGCAAGATAGTCCAGTTGCCACTATCTGCAGTGTGGGCAAGGGCTGTGGGCCTCTGCTGGGGCAGAGGGACCAGCCTCCTACAGCACGAGGCTGCTGACATCTAGGGCCCAAAATGGCACGAAACTCTGGGAATCAGGTGTCATGTTCAGTGACTTCATGTAAAGCTCAGCAGAGGAATCTCAGTGGCACTGCACATAGGTCTGGAGGGCAGAATATGCCTAGCAGTCAGTATATGCTTACAGACCTGGATTTAAACACAAATCCAAGAGTGAGCTCCTTATCCTAGCTTCTCTTGCCAGACTATAGAAATTACGAGTTGGGGCTTAGGACACCATTCATTGCAAACACTAAAGTCCCACTGAGTTCAAAGAAGGGGTGGATCAGATCCCGAGGTTTACAGAGTGGAAATAATTGGTGTTTCTAGGATATTTTCATGCCTGTTCATTTTCATGTCATTTACTGCAGAGAGAAATTCCCTAGAAACCCTGTATGGAAGGACTTGAGAGGCAATGAACCAAAAACTTTCATTTGCTCCATGTAGCTCCAGAAAAGCCCCTACAGACAGAGGAGGCAGAGCAGCCCCCCACAAACGCTCGGCACAGGGGCGACTGTCATGTAGCCTTCACTGCCTGCAGGCTGACAGAGGCAAGTGATCCCACCTTCTGCTTGGCTAGCTCCATCCCAGCCTGCTTGTTCCTTGCCTGCACACGAACCTGTTTCTTGCAGTGTCACAAAGTCTCAGCCTGGCCACTGTGGGGACTGGTCTTATCAAAACTACATGGGGTAGTTGTAATTTGAGTGAGTCTGCAGCTGCCTTGAGATGTGCGGCAGTGCAGGGCCAACAGGTTATCAAGAGATTACCTGAAACTGAGTTTGAACAAGTTTTGTTCACTGGGATGTGAAAGGGAAATGCTGCTGTTACGAGGATTGTGTTTTGTGTTAGTGTATGAAAGGAGTTCCAACAGATTGAACCCATCTGCAGTGCTTCACTGGCATATCCTGCCTGCAGTTTCCAGGGTGAGGAAATCTCTTGTTAGCTTCTGAATTGGCACACAGATAACAGCAGTCCCTGATGGGGAGCAAGGAGTTTACTGTCAGGAGCTTTTTTTATGTGACTGGGCCAAGTAAAAGGGACTGACAATTACAGTTGTCTCCAGAGACCCTTTCTGACCTGTCCTGTTTGCTCCTCTTTCCCTGCCCCACGGGAGTGGACATGCTGACTGGGATGCATCCAAGGGCAGCAGTTCCAGGCAGCTGGATATGTTGTGTTTGTGAGTGTGCTTTGTAAACATTGAAGCACACAGGCACCTGCTCTGCATCTCTGCAAAGCTGCTGAGGCAAACCAGAGATGGGCAGAGCAAGGAAAGCTTGAGGGGAACATAAAAATAGAAATGCAGCCCTGTAGAAGAGAAATCACCACGTGAGCAGAGCCAAGAAAGTGGGAAACACTCAAGCATTAGCCCCACAACTAACAGCAGAGCAGGAGCTCTCACCTGGACGGTACCTGCATTTAAGATGAAGGAGCAGACAGGCTGCTCAGGATTGTGTCTGATACAGACCTGCTGGAGTTCTCTGGGACTCCAGACTCCCCTCGGCCCCACCTGGATTCAGCCGTGTACAATGAGCTGTGATTGGTCTGAAGTCCCAGTGTGAGGTAATCGGAGCGGGACACAGGTAATGCCTGTGGACGGGAGCTGTCTGTAGGCTGTAGGAGCCTTTTCTGCATCACTCGGAATGTGCCTGCAGGCGTGGAGTGGGGGAACAAAGGTATCAGATGAGGAGAACATGCTGGAGGCCTTTTTCTTTGATGTTTGGAAATCGCTCAAGGGGCTGTCTTCTCTGAAACCCCTTTGCTTTGCCTTTCTTTCTTTTCTTTTCTTTTTTTTTTTTTTTTCTCCTTGGTGAAACTTTCATAGATGTACTCTCATTTCTTTAAGGCTTAGAAGTGAGAGCACATCCATCCATCCATCCAATCGCTGTACAAACGCGGTGCTCACGCTGGAGTTCCTCCGGGAGCTGACTTCTGCTTCTGCCAGTCAGAAATAGCAGAGCCATGTGCTTTGGGTTTGAAACTGCTGCGACTCTTGACGTGGGGGGCACAGAAGGAAGGGCAGCTTCAAAAACGTCTCTGTCCACAATGCTAGAGAGAAGAGAATGTCGTGTTGTTTTGGGGGTTTTGTGGGGTTTTTGGTGGGATATTTTTGGTTTTGTTGCTGTTGTGTGTTTGGGGGGGGTTGGGGGTTTCCCCCCTTTTTTTCTTTTTTTCTTTTTTTTTTTTTTTCTGGGTGCCGATGTTTTTTAACTGGCATAGGGACTGTAGGGTCGGTCACCTGCCAAAATGGCTCCGGGTGCGAGTACCTCAGGGCAGGATGCAGAGGTTGAGTCTATGCATAGAGGTTCAAGATGTTCTTTCCAAGGCTATTGCTCATCTGCTCCAACCTCCTGGGTGTAGACTTCCACTAGACTTCAGTTAGTGGAAGATTTTTGAGGACTTTTTTAAAATTGAAAAATGTCTGACAGGGAAGCTTTCTGTGAGAAAGGAATAGTTTTTGAAAAACAAGGGGAAAAGTGCTGAAATTGCCAGGCACTACCTTTTGTTTAACAATGAAAAGGTATGGCTTATGATTTTTAGCAGCTTTTCTTGCTTTCTTCTATAAATTAACTTACATTTTCAACCAAACAAATCAAAGTAATTTGTGTCAATTGAACAATAATAAATGGACCTGGTTTAGACTGAATTTTCTTTTCCATTGGATTTCAACTCACTGAAGTATCTGGTCTTAGCTTATTTGCCTGGTCTAAGAAATGAAAAGTCTTAAAAAAAACCTTAAAAAGGGTTGTAAAGTTGTTTCTTGCTCATATTTTATCCCAGAATCAGTCATAAAATACTTCCTTTATTGTAGGAGTGTGCCCAATGGAAAACAGATACACAGAGCAAGTTGTAAATGAATCGGCTCAGCTGCTGGTTGTGGTGCAGGTTTGTCAGCATGGTTTGACATGAACAACCTGCTTCTCGACAGGGTAAATTGGTTTTTTCCAGGAGCTGCTTGCTGCCCATGTTTGAACTTCATCCACTATACTGGTGTCAGACTACTGTGGCTGTCCCTAGCACAGGCAGCAATCACTCTGAGGTTACACTGGATGCAGAGCCCGAACTTCTGTGCATCTCTGCTCATTTTTAAGTGATATGACCAATTCTGGGCTCCCAGTATATCTCTCTGTGGTTCTGGAATGAAGAATTAGATGCAGGACAACATTATGTCTTGGAGTGGTGCCCTTGGTTTAGTGTCGTTACAATTTATAAAAGCATGATGGTTCATTTTTCTTAAGCCAAAACAACGTGCACCTGAGTACATGCACCTAAGTGCATCTGAACCAGTGGCAAGCTTTGCAGCAAGCTTTAGGTCATGACTGAGTTCATCCCCTGGCTTGAGGGCCCAGTCAGATCCTACTGAAATTACTGTTAGCTAGCATTGTACAGGAAGAAGAGTGGATGTGTAGCCCAGGAGACGGCTTTGTCATCTCTGGTGGAGTTCACTGAGTTGCATTTCCAGGCAATGGTAATTATCTTCCCCTAATACTTGAAGTCTTTACAAGCCTAAGCCAGTTAAAGATCCATTATCCTGAGCACAGTGTTGCAAACACTAGTAAAAATGTGATGTGGAAGTGTATCAATCATTAATAATTATAAAAAGTTGTTATGCAGGAAAGAGTAAGACAGAGGGAGGATAAAAGCAAAGCACCCTGTCCCATATGTCCTCGATGGGGAATCTGGGGTGCACACAGCTGCAGATGTCCCAGGCTGTGGAAGAAGCCCACAGGAGTTGATAAAAGATATTCCCTTGTGTTAAATCAAGAGGTACAAGGTGTGTTTTGGGGGAATTGGACGTTGACTGGCATTGGCAGGACATCTAAAGTCTGGAATATCCATCACGTTGGTGCTCCCTGACAGTCTCACCAGGACTGAGTTTTGTTCTGAGATGATGATACCACGCTCCCTAATTAATTTTTTTTCTTCCCCGCCTTCTCCAGAAGGAAGCACACTGCTGGCTCTTCTTACATGTTGTGACTCTTGGGGATGGTCCTGTGCAGGGTAAGAGTTGGACTCGATGATCCTTGTGGGTCCCTTCCAACTCAGCAGATTCTGTGATCAAAGCGCTGTTTATTTATTTCTTTAACTGGAAGCATATGCTACTATTTCAGGTGGATGTCAAAGCCCCCTTCCCACGGGGCACAGCTACCCGAGACCCCTCTGGAGGCTGTGTCAGGGGAACAGCAAAGGCAGTTGAAGATGGAAGGGATCATTGTTCTGAATCCTTCAAGTACAACATGGACTGGGTGGATCAGGACTTTTGCCTTTTTTTTTTTTTTATTTTTCTTTGCCTACGCAGGGCATGTAGAAGTTCTGAAATGATGCTGCTGTGGCCTCGTGGCTGTGGCTCTCTTTGCTCCTGCTGAGTTAACTTACTACCTGTGGTAGCCATGCTTCAGGTGGTCACTCTTACGAGCTGATACAGGTGTGCACTGTAGAGCTGCTGTCAGGTGAAGGGGGCAGTCGTGAAATGCTTCAGCAATGGCTGCACTCCGAGGCTCTTTGCTTTAGAGAGTGCTGAGCTTTAAGTGAGACTTGACATCTTACAAGCAGGCACCAAGCTAAAATATGCATGGGGTGAGGTTGCAGGGGCAGCATCCTCCTCTTTGTGTGTCAAAGAAGAGCTGAGAGGGATATTTTAATAGCTATGAATGCATAACAGCTCAATCCCATGGGCTGTGCAGTTAGCCCCTTTGTGAGCTCAGTAAATCTCGACGCAGCCCCCATTTCATCCAGGAGTAAGACTTCTAGATGTTCAGAGCTGAGTGGGTTTGATTTAATATTCAGAAGCATTCAGCTTCCCAAATAAAGATAATAGTTTTGCCAGTTGAGAGATTTATTAATATGTTAACATGGCCTTAGTTTTAGCCTTTTATTCCTCCCTTTCTAAAGAAATGTTTTGCCACAAACCAGCCTTGAAGTTTGGAAATGTAATCAAAACTCTGCTGAGCAAATTTGATGACACTGATGGTTGAATGAGTTGTGACCTCTGCTGACCTCATTCTGCTCCATTTCCCCTTCAGGCTGGTAGCAGTGGCTGGAAGTAAATATTATTCTGCTAATTTAGCCTCTAGTATAAATAGAAAAAAACATAAATTGCAGTCACTCCTTTGTCAGGGGGCTTATCCAACCTCACTGCTTTTCTTCTGAGGAAGAAGTGGCAGTGCTGCCTGTGTGCTTCTCCGCTCAGGGGACTTTCCATGCCATGATGTCTGGGTGGGACAGATTACGTCTTGGTTGTCACAGCAGGAGGGCCAGGTGAGGCACCTGCCACCTGGGCATATATCCTCCGACATCCCCATTTAATAACTGCTCTTCTTCCTTGCATCCTTCTCTGGAGACAGCTGCCCTCCATGCTATTTTTTTTTTCTATTTGGCTGTTTTTGGAAAGAGATAAAATTTGTCTGTATGGAGACAGGTTGTGTTAGGTTACCTTGCTGTGCCAGTCCTTGGAAAGAAACTGGGACATAGAAATTATATCCTGTTGCTGAGAAAGGGAGGGCTGGAAGGGACTGCCTTCAGTCTGGTTGAGTTCAGATAAGCATTATAGCATATGGAATCCTCTTATAACCTTCACAGGGGCCAGACATGATTTTATGCACGGGAGGGGAGAGCTGGGCAAATGGCAGGTGCAGCTTCCTTTCTTCTGCCCAGTGGGACAGTGAGTTTGCCTGATACGTGGCACAGTGACAGCTGCATGGGCAGGTCGGGGCTGTGTCACCTGGCAAGCACTGGCCTGCAACCTGGTAGAGGGATTGTTTACCTGTGCTGTACAGGGCCATTTCAAAACCATTTCATGCCTGCCTGTTGTTGGTATCCAAACCAAGTCTGACATGCCTCCACGAGCAGCATCAGAAGGCTTCCTTGCTGCTTCTGGCTGGGCACAGGCAGAACTCTGGAGACAGAAGCTGTGGTGTTTGAAGCATCTCAGGGGTCACTGGTCACTGGCTCTCCCTTGTCATGGCACATGACCTTGGCATTGCATGAGAGTGGATTCACTGACCCAGCAATGGGACGTTTATGATATGAGGTTCTGATGGCTAGTTTCACATCCCTCTTCTGTGGGATCCAGTGCAAGGCTCAGGGGAGTCTGCTCCAAAATACATGGATGGGCTGCTTTCCTCCATGCTTTCTTTTGTGAATAATTAGAGTCGTAATGTAGGGTTTAAAGATAGCCAGCAAAGAAACCTTACTTGGTTTTAAATAAAATTCCTCCTTAACATAACTTGTTAAATTGAAACAAACCCCCCATGAATGTTCTTTTAAATCCATTTACAAGTGCCTTGTATTGATTTAGCCTACTTCAGTAACTCAGATGAGCTAAATTGATGTCTGTGCACTAAGTTAAGTGCATTCTCTTGAGATTTCATACCTGCTGAACTGACTTGACTTCAAAACTGATTTCAGTTAAACCAATGTGAGCTGTGTGTGAGGAATAGGCCTTTCTTATTTGTTGCTACTGGTTTGGCCAAGTGCAACATGACAGCTTAGGGGAAAAGGTGTCTTTTGCCCTGCTGGCTGTAATGCTGGGGTGCCCTACTAACTTTACCCCTGTTTTTCACCTTGCAGTGATACTACCATTGCCTAAATACCTTAGTAGCAGCCTCCTTTGTGCAAGGCAGCTCTTTAATCCTTTTGCTCCCAGGTGCACTGTTACTTGGTATCTGGAGAAGGGAGAAGAAACAAAAGGCTTACAGACCCACTTCTCTACCATCCTGCCAAGTGCCCCCCAAGACAAACAACAGCAGTGAGGAGCCCTTAAGCAAAGGTTTCTTTCCATTTTCAAACCATGTCTTTCAGCTTTGGCTGAGCTTGGTGTCTCTTTGTGCTATATACCAGAGTTCCTTCAGCCATGAAGCTGACAGGCTCTTTTTATCTCAGCCACCTAGAGCTAATCTTAAGTGCCCAAACTAACCTGTGACCAAATCTCTGCTCCACTGACAGTGTGGAAAATAGCTGAAGCCTAACCAATCATCATCTCTCACTGGGCCTGCAGTGAGGGCCACGGTTTCCCTTTATTTTTTGGGAAAGATAGGATATGGGAGATGATTGCTATAGGTTCTTGATTTGGTGTTTCACTCAGTGTTTGAGCTGTGATAACTGGTGATGTATAAGCTCTTTGAGCCTGAAATGAATTACAGGAGTGTGGTTTGCTTGCTTTTTACATAGGTTTACTGGACCGATTTCTGAATTTTAGATGATGAGACAGTATTAAGCAGCAACAGCAAAATCTCCTCAGTAAACATTGAGCTTTCTCTGACCTGTTGAGAAAAGTGTTTCTGCATAGGCATTTCTAAATTAGGGGTTGTATTCCTGTTTTAAGTAGTGATTTTGCAAGTAAATATAAACTTTTGTAAATGGTAGTGGGTAGACCTGAGATACTCTTTTCTAGAACATCAGGATCATCACTTTACAGCAGACTCATCTGTAAGCAGCACTTCCCAGAAGTAGCTCAGAAACTCATAGGAGAAGAGTGAAAAAAAATAGTCCCTATGCTAAATAGCTCAGTGTGATTAAGACAGGAGGCCACCGCTGGACCCAAGGAGGCAGGTAAAGCAGACGGAGGGAGACAGAACAGCTTCTCACAGAGCATCAGTTCTGCACATCCACAGCTCCCAGGACAGCCAAGTTTCATTTCTATTTGAAGGCAAAGAGGGTTTGAGAGGAAGGATTGGAAAGGTCAATGAGATAACTTGCTGGATGTCCGCATCTTTGAGATACAGCGTAGAAGAAAGAACAAAAGATGTTTGAAAATGTATCTTGTGTTTGATGAAAGGTGGCATGACAGGCCTACTGAAGGTGGGAGAAGGCATAAATAGTGTATGAGAGAACGATAGGCTCTGGAAGGTCCTGAAAGTGAATAAAATTTGCTTTTATTTGACGTGATGAAGAGACATGAGATAGGGCGAGAAGAAAAAGAATTGTTTTGAGTGGTGAGCTAGGGAAGTAGTCACGCAGTGGAATTCCGAAGGAAACAGAGAAGGGTGAAATTGCTTCTTAAAGGAGAGATGCTGTTGTCAAGACATGGGAAGAGCCTGGACAGGAGCTGAGGATTTAGGGATAGACAAAAAAGGCTATGTTAGAACAGAGGTGGCATTGAATGTGTCACGTAAATTGAGACTCTGGAGAAGCAGTGAAAGGAGAATGGACTCCAGGTCGTTGGAGCAGTTGGCAGCAGAGGCTGGGGCTGAAGGAGCACAGGCAGTGTGTGTGTGAGGGGAGGTGCAGCGTTTGTTCTCTGTGACAACGTTTGTAGAGTATCTACCCAGTGATTAGAAATGTGCTCGCTAATCTGCAACCATCATCTCCAGATGTATCTCCACATGCCAGCTACCTCCTAGGGTGTTTTGTCGGGAATGGCGGATGCCGAGCAGTTAGGGAGGATTGTTCAGCCTCGCAACAAACTGTCACGCTCACAGATGTCACCAGGAAACAAATACTGTTTCTACTTCATATCACAGGCCCATTCCTGATGAGACACGCGCATCCCAGAAGGGAGGGTTTCAATAAATGCACAAGGAGGCTGCAGCGGTTGAAGCTTATATTGTGTTTTTCTTGCTATCACACTTGGTACACTATCTAAAGAGATCTCTGAGTGAGGTGGTAAAACAGGGCTTTTTTAATTATACATTACCCAGCAAACTGATAAGGGAAACAAAGCAGGCAACCAAATAGCACAGGCACAAGCCACTTCAAAATAATAATGCAACAAGAACAAGAGGGGAGTAATTCACAGCTCCCTAAGAAATTTTTGCAGTTCAGAGGGGGTGAGATAGCAAGCAGCTATTGACTGTTTTCCTCTCATGTTTTCCACCTGTCTGCCATGTGATTGGGAAGTCTATTACCTGAATCCTTGTGGGAGTTTTTCCAGTCTTAAAAGCCTCACTCTACAAGAAGCAATCCTAATGGAAACTGAGATGCAGGTATGAAATGAATATAAGGAATGGAAGGAGAGTAACAACTAATTTAAATATAGTTGAAATCCTTTGTAACTTTACAGACGCACAGCTCCAGCACTTCCCTGGTCCCTCTGGGCTTCTCCAGCCCCGTAGAGTGCGGTGAACTGGCAGATGTTATTTCCCTTTGGGGTCTCACAGCAGGCCAGGGGAAAGGTGAGAGTGGCAACCTCAGCATGTGAAGAATTTAGTAAATTCTGTGGCCTGAGGGTGCAGGGTGTTTGTGTGCTCTGCCTGGTGTGCACAAGTGCTGAAGTGCAGGTCTGCACTGCAGAAGCCAGGGATTTAAACCCCAGTCTGGCTGCCTGGCTCAGCTGCCCTTGGCAGCGGAGTGAGGGAACCCAGCATAGGCCACAAAGGCTTCCCCAGACACTAAGTAAGCATTTGGGCTGCAGGCCAAAATTGTTCTCCGTGCTACCAAAGTCACACTGTTCACAGTGCAAGATCTAAGTGGTCTGAAGCCAGCCCAGAACATCCACTTGAGATACTGTGATTGCAATTTAGACATAACGTTTAAATGAAAACAGACAATCTGAAATCCTAATCTGCTGCAGACTTCTGTAGCAATTCACATTTGATCTGCAGTCCAAAGCGTGGACGAAAAGAAAGCTCTCACAAACCTGTCTGTTGTTCTTTCAGCCTCATGGTGAATGAAGAACTAAAAGGATCAACCCACAGTTAAATTTCTTCTCCTTTGATGGTAGCAGATTTTTTCAGAAAGGAGTGTTTACATGCTGGAGAGATTTAGAAGAAATATTCATTGCAAAAACCATACGGCCTGGGGTGTGTTTTCAAATACTAAGTGAAGTAAGAATCCTGACTGGCTGGTGTGTGTGTGAGGGCACACATTGCTTGCTTGTGTCTTGTGACAGACCAAAGAGGACTGACTGCAAAGACAAAGCTATCACAGTCCAGGGTGGGTAAGAGTAAACTGCGCTATTTGCCTTGTACAGCTTCATGCTGTTTGCAAGACTAGAGGGCATTCCTATGTCTCTGTTCTTGAAAAGCTAAAAACTTACTAATATGTAACAAATTGTGCTTCTCAAGTCTGCTTCAAAGACAGATAGAAACATACTTAATCGGTGTAAGAGGATGGGAAGAAGAAAGTTTTCTGGTTTGTTAGTTCTCTGCCCATGTCTGTCTGTCCATCCCTTCAGCTTACCAGTTTTCTTCTGCTTTTTGTTCATGTGGCAATCTTTTAACTATTACTTTCAAAAGCCAAAAATCTAAAATAATAACCCTGTTTTGCAAAAGGTCGTGATGGCCACATATTTAAAAATAGAGAAGCGTCTAACTCAAATTAGTAGGAGTTAGCCATCTAAGTACCTTTTAAAATGATATGCACTCTAAGAGCACAAGTCCAGTTTGGAAAGGGTGGGACACACAATCCTGAAGTCTCAGGTTCCCATGCTATTCTGAAAAAAGAGATTGAACATCTTAAATTACATAGACAGGTTTGTGAAGGTCAGTTTGAGGATTCTTCTGAAAACCTTAGGTGTTTAAGTTTTGTGATGGCCTGAGAATTTCAGCTTCCATTTAAAAACAAATAAAGCCATTTCTGACCATCACAAATGTAGAGCAAAAGTGAAAAAATCCTGAATTCTCATAAGCTGGACTGCACATACAAAAAATAACATTGATTATTTTTAACTTCTCGGCATTTTTTAGTCATGATGTCTCGGGGGCTGACTGGGATTCTGGAATGCTGGGGGCTGGCTTATCCCACTTTTGTAAAAATAGCACATGTCTAGCAAAGGCAAAAAAAGCTGAAGAACTTTCCACGCCACCTTTTATTGTGGTGCTTGCAGGGTGGGATAATGTGACATACTTTTACTTTATGCTTTACTTTTAGAAGGTCCTCCTTGGGACTTACTGGCAATTGCACAAGTCATTTCTATTTCTGTGAATACAGTGTAGATGATGAAACTTTCTGTTGCTGGCCACTTTCCAGTCAGTACTATCTGTTTATTACAGGCCATGTGTGGGAATGGAGTCGTAAACAACTTCTTACTTTGGCAAAACCAGAACACTAATCACTTTTGTATTAGCTCCAATAAATCCTGAAAAATAACTGTTGTGGATTAAAAAGATAATAATGTGCTAATCCTTTCTGTGGTCACTGACCATTTTAAGCTGTTCCATCTCTCATGCCTGAAGAATAAATCCTCTGGCTCTTGATGAAAGGCTAGATAGTGAAGTATGTACACACATCAAACACCACACTTGTTATCAACAAACACATTTTTCTCACTTCTGCAGATCATTTTTGATCGACTTTTACCTTCAATCTGAGATCTCACTTTTCCTCCCCCACCCCACCCTCTGGTCTCCTGTCAGCAGGCCTCAGTCATGGCACACTGATGAAGAAGGGGTCTTAGAGAAAGACCTTCCTCAGCTCCTGGCTGGTGCTGGGGGTTCAGAGCAGTTCCTGGCAGAAACTCTCCCACATGGGCACAAATAGGTGCAATTCCTGTGGGGGCAAAGGAACTGATGGACTTGTAGAAGTCACGTACACGTCACTCATTTTATAGATTAAGTGAATTAAAAAATTAACAATGTAGTGTTTTGGATGTACTCTGACACCAAGTAAAGCCAAGGAAGAGGTTTTCCAGCTTTAAAGAGGTCGTCTCCTCTGGGAATGGAGTTGCCCTGTACTAGAGCCAGAAGGGGGGGGAGAGAAGAAAGGGATACAGCTAAAAGCTTGGAGGTGTGACAGTTTGCAAACTTTATTCCTTCTTTTTAAAAAGTGAAAATAAGCTTGAAAGACTTCTGACTCTAGGAAATTCAGTAGCTGGTTGTAGCAGTTTCAGTTGCATGTGCCAAGCTGAGACATGAAGGTAAAAACATTCTTCAGATCAGTTTCTGCTACTAATCTCAAATAAATATTTTTAACAGGTGTATCAAACAAAGCCACAGCAAGTGCCAGCATGGCTTGTAAGCCGTTAGTTACAGGATTGTTCACATTATACAGGAGTCAACACGCTTCTGATTTTTCATGTTTGGCACTGGAAGTGGTGTTTTTCCTTTGCAAAGTGGGTATTGTTCTTTCCACAGCAATGCAGGAACCTCATAGTATGTGGAACAAGCAGTTGATTAAAGATTAGAATAGTAATGAATGTATTAAAGTGGAATGTACTTGGGTAATTGATTAATTGGTGCCGTCTAAGCTACTTGCAGAGCATTACATTCATTCTCCGTTAAATCAATCTTTGTCTTCTGTCCAAGCCTTGTGACTGAGAGCTGAAAGGTATGAACAACTATTAAAGTCATACAAATAGGTTCTACTGGAACAGGAGGAGCTGGGCAGTGCCCAGGATCCCTTTTGCAGCCTGTTGCTTGTGTTGGATCTCGCTCTTACGTTTCAGTAGTATCACAGGATTGCAGGCAGGTGGAAGATGTAATTAGTAATGCTCTTATCTTCCCACAGCCCACTTTTGCATTTCTCTCACCTTGTTGCTGCATTTTTAAAATGAAAACCATGGTCTCATGCAGAAAGAAATGGCACAGTGACACTTTAATTAATGTGTTCGTCCAAGGGAATATATGACTGCGGCGAGAAACTTCAGTCTGGGATAGGAATTAAGCATTCCTTAGCAACACAAGAATACCAGAAAGGACTCTCTTATTACAACTGAAAATCACAGAGCACCTGAAAACCGTAGACTGGTTGCTTTGGGGTGACAGCAGAGCAATAAGCTCTGTGTTCAGGACTAGTTATTGAGGATCAGGGAGAAGAATGAGATGGGATAGGATAGACTTCCTAGGGTGCCTACATTATGAAAAGCTTCTGTTTCCTAATTTTAATAACTGTTTGGCTATTGAAAAAGAATGATATTTAAGCTCCTTTCAGAGCCCAGTGGAAGAAGAGCATACAAGAAAGTCAGTGAAAGGATGGAGCACATAAAATGGACAGCAGACTTTGTGCCTTTTGTGAGTTTTCTCTGGGGCTTTTCAAGGTCTGTGCTGCCTTCTGCTACTCTATTGCTGTGCCGGTTCTGCTCTCCTTGGGTCACCCACACAAACAGATCAAACCTCATTGTATGTGTACATACAGTGTGTGTTTAGAGGATATTAGGTAGCAGCTCCTCACTGACTTTGTTCTGTCAAATGTCCTAGAGAGGTGGGAAAGCCCCTGTTTAGGGAACTCTCTCCTCTGATCTTCTTTCTGACCTGCAGCACTGTGTGCCATCCTTCTCTTTGGTGGCTCTGTCCCAAATGGATGTTTCAGGCATCAAATCTGTTCATCCTTCTTGCAGTTTGTTGAAAACAAAAGTGAATCTTTTTGGAACATTTAACAAACACAAGCTAGAGGAAGGTGGACCTTTGTTTTGTACACAGAGCATAGGCTCATCCCCTGAGTAACAAGTACACTCTTGTTTTATTTGCTTCAGAGTATTTCAACAGGCCTAGAAAACTAAGCGCTGAAACACTGAAATAAAATAATAATTAGTAAATTAGTAAAGTACCAATTTCCCAATTAGAGAAGCATGTGTATAAACATTTACAGAATTAGGTCCTAGAGTGTTTTGTTTGTTTCTAAACCTTTCAAGTATGCAGTTGTTTGAATATGTATGTTATTTTGATGCCTAAACATGCCCTTTTAAGAGCCTTCCTTTCAGCTGCTTCTTTAAAAAAGGTTTATATGTCTAGCTTTTTATTTCTCATACAACCTAAACCTCTACCAAAACCCAGTGATACTAAACATCGGCTACTGTTAGCATCCAGGAATTATGGCTCAGTTTCCCACGATGAATATTGAGAGTTGAGAGCCCCTAACACTGTAACATGATAAACACCAAGGCTGCAGGCCGCCGTGTTCACTTGCATAGGAACTGTTTATTATCAGCAAACATGGTTTCGACAACCACTTTGAGGCAACGCTGCTCTATATCAAATATCAACAGAATTCACATGCTTTTTTATGTTAATTACTGTAGTGCACCGCGCTGTGTGATGGCCAGGGAATGCAACAGGGAGGTCTGAGCTTTGCCAGTCACTTACAATGTAGAATTCGGCTAATGTGAGTTTACTGGCTCCGAGGAACAGCATTTAATGAGCTGCTAACCTCACTCTGGGCCTGCTTTCCAAATGGTTAACAGCACCTGCCAACTCATAAGTAACGTTTGAGAGAGAAGGAGGACACGACAATGGGTTTCTGCTATTCATTAAGCAGACCCACAGAAATCACAAGCACCGAAGTAGGTGACCCTGTGGTAATCTTATAGAAATGGAAATAAAAGGCATATTCCTCTGACAGTTTCCTTGGTCAGTTATGTTCACAACGCTATTAACCAAAATGTATGGGAAGGAAATACAAACACCTTTGCTTTTAAGCTCCAGTTTTCTTCATCAGCCTTTGAAAACTTTGTGAAGGTGCTGATTATTAATAGCACCATGAAAACATGGGTATTTCCATGGGCAGGTACTCCTCTGTCATATGAGATAATTTTAAATTAATATATCAAGTATTCATGTTGATGTTGAATGTAATTGGAAAAGAAAAATCCTTGATGGTCTGCTCTTCCTCATTAGGATGATGTAAATATGCTTAATAGCATCACTGTAAAACATGAATGTCAACAATACTTGGTATAACACTGAATGTAAACTGCTCCTTTCTTAGTGCTGCTGTTACTTTGATTTATTCCAATATATGGCTGCTAGTTTTGACAGGCATACCTGCTTCTCCACTCTCTTAATTGATCATTGTATTAGTTTATTATTTTAATCAGGACTCTATGCTGCACTGAAAAATGAAAAGGAGCCTATTTTGCAGAGACAGTAAAATCTCTTATCTCTAGTTTCTTTCAGTGACTGTCTGTAAGTCTCTCTGATACTGCAACACTGATTGGCGAGAATAATTTACCACTAAGGCATAATAAGGGAAAATGTAATAAAATGTCACCAGGCATTGCTCATTTGCAGTTGTTTGGCTAAAAAATAGGTTTCATAAAACTTAGGTGAACTTGGAAATCACCTGAACACATTGCTTCCTGGATTTATGGCTCAATAAGCCTGAATATATGCTCATAGCCACTTCAGAGTGCTGTGATGTTTCATCTCCCCTGCAGTCAAAAATGCTGCAGAGGGTTGCAATCAAATGTGTCGGGGAGCATCTTGCAGGCAGCTGACGCTGACCTGAGGCTCTAGAGGTGTGGCTGTGGGTACACAGGCACCCTGTTGCCTTACGGCATTCAGCCTTGCTCAGCTAGGAGAATAAATTTATCCTATAAGTTGCTAAAAGCAAGTTTCCTGTGAGGCATTTAAGACAAACATGGGTACCAGCCTCATGTGAGCCCTGCCCATCCTCCTGTAGGGTAAGTATTTTAATGACAGTGGTATATTTCCTTTATGGTACTCCTGAACTCACATTGCCATGCTTATTTCTGCAGACACGTTAAGTGTATGTTAAGGTATAAGAGTTGCCTTCAGAATAGTCAGCAGTATTACCAAAGGTAAAATAAATACTGCCCTGTCAAAGGGATTACAAATTCACTAACTGCTCAAAACTAGTTCAATCCAGTGTTGTCCTGTGGCCCCACCTAATGTATTTTAATGTTGGTATCTCAGAGTATGGACTTCAAAAGAGGGACAGAAGTAGCATCCTTACTGAGATAGTCTGCTTGGATTACTGCCATGAAAATAATTTCCTCCATGTCACCAGAGCTGAGCAGTTCGCTCTGTCCCAGAATAGCACTGAAGTTGCTCCAAAGAAATTGAATTCACTTACTTGTTTTGCAGTTTGAGACACCTGTAGCCACTGTCCTTCAGTTGGCAGAGAGATTCCTTTCTCTTTTCTCACTTCTGTGCACTCATGAGCTCCTGGAGTGGGATGTTGTCCTGCCTGTGACAGGAGGAAGGCAAGGGGAGTCCCTGGCAGTATTTCAAGGATAAGGAATGAGCCCCACCTCAGTATTTCATTATCATGACTGATTACAGAATTCATGTTCAAGAGGAACTTGCTTTTCGCCTTCCTTTTAGTAGGTATAAAGCAGACTGCTTGCACGCTTCCGGCCTGGCATTGCACGGATATAGAGAATGGAGGAGGTATTTTGCGATCACAGATTTGATTTCCTTCTGCTGTCTTTAGGCAGACACGCTTCTAGACTGTTTCTGTGTTTAGTGTAGTAAAGCTGTATCTGGTTGCCCACAGCGTTTCTGTATTCGAAGGACTTCCTCGCTTTCAAGATTCCCTGCATCTATTACTTTAAACTTCCCCCTGCTTTGTATAGGGTTCTTTATGTTCCAGCAGTCTTTGGGACTGTGTCCTGGAATACATATGAGCTCATTACCTTACAGGTTGCTGCTTTTCTTTAGAGAAACTGGTTTGAGCTGGGTTAGGTTTTGTGTCAGGAACCTGCTCTCTTGCCAGCAAGTTTTGCCTATGAATGCCTCAAATCCAGTTGGAACTTCCTTCCATGAGACCTGGGCTGGGCCAGTTGCACCAACACTGCCCTGCCTGCGCCCTCTGCACACAACTTACCCTCTGGTCCTTTGTTCATGGCAAAGCAGTTTGTCCTGAATCAGAGTGACACGTCTGAGATAAAGCCAAAACAAAATTAAATCTTCCATGGATTTTTCCATTGGCTTTGGATGAGACCTTTCATCATTAGTCTATGATATATTACAAGTCTAAAATTGTTTTACGTTTCCCATGACAAAACAATGATTTAAAATGAATATGAGGGATTTCCTTATGCAACATCACATCCTTCAGTGCTTTGCTCCGTGAAAATTGCGCATTATTACAGCATGAATCAAGTGAGATGAACATTTGCCCAAAAGAAAGGTTCATGTACCTGTGCCTACATTCAGACAGCCTAGAGCCACAGGTTTCGCTTTAAAGCTTTTCTTCTTACTAATCATGCTTAAATTAAAAGATGTGTATATATTAAAAACATACATATGCTTTTTATGCAGTATTTTCCCTTTTCTGTATATGTTATATCTGAAAGCCATAGGTATCTGACATGCAAGATACAGTCCTGGTTAGAAAGGACTGAAGTTTCCAAAGCTGGAGTACCTGATATCCCTATCACTTGCTGCTAATTTTTTAATCATTTCTCTTGTGAGGAAGCTGCTTCCCCCATGTTTCTGGGTGCTGTCTGGGGCTGGGCTGGGAGCTGATGTGTGGGGTGTTTCTGGGAATGTGGCACCTGCACAATGCCCCTGCCAGCCACTCCACATGCCATGAAGCTGTGCCTCCCTTGGTGTCAGACAGAACTAAGCTTCTGAACGCCATAGTTCAAAAACGCCTTTCTAAAATCTGATCAGAGGAAAGGAAGCATTTATTTGAGGCTATTCCTGGAAAAGTATTTTAAATAGTCCCTCAGTGTATACTTCCATTATATTTAACATGAAGAGCCAGAAGGGCAGAGAAGACGGAGTGTTGGCTCGTAGTCACAGGCTCGGGTTGCTAACAACAAGCTGAAGGGAGTTGGGTTTAACTGTTTGGTCAAGTGGGTACCATGTGATTCTAACAGGAATTTCAGGAGTGTGAGGCTGGGAGATGCTTCCTTTTGGTTCCCACCTTGGGCGGATGCACTTGTGTGTGTAACTGTACACAGTGTGCAGCTTGGCTGTAAATGTGATCTGTTACCTCAGAAGTAAAATTTTTCAGAACAGTGACCATGTGACTTGGAAAAGCTTTTAAATTCTTGGAGATAGAGTTGCATAAGGCTTGTATGATCATTTAAATTTCAGTAGGAAAGGGGTTTAATTAACAGATGAAAACTTTTCCTGATTTCTCAAATATCTAGTGAAAGACACTACATGTATACTCGTGTAAGACCATCCCAAGACATGCTGCTCTGGTTTGGTTGCACCACCCTAAATTCCTTCCTTAGATGGTGCTAGCACAACATGTGTGCACAAACCCTCGGTCAGGATGCTGCCCTTGCTAAATACACTGTGGTGCAGCTCCACCAATGTTAGTTTTTAAAGCCTTCTTCTTGTAAACAGGGAATACAAACAAACAGTTGGTGTAAAAGCCACAGCTTAAATGAGCTGCAAAGTTAAATACAGGGTGAATGGAAGTTCCTGAGGGCTTCAAAACCAAGGACATTTTCCTGTTGTTCTTGCTGGTTTATAAATACATGAAGGGTGAGTGGTGGACCACTGCAGTCAGCGTTTTTAGGGCACTGTAATAAGTTGGGATTTGATTCCAGGACTCCAGCGCTGGGATAGTTAACTTGGTTGCAGACTCAGGGTTAGTTGGGGTGAGGAACTTCTAAAGTCATGTCACATGGAGACGTTCCTGATCCCTTCATTCCTTTATAGGATCTGCTAAATAATTGCCTTTTTGATCTAGGAATAGCATTTACAATTTGCTGCTGGTCAGCGAACAGTTAAGCCTCCCTCCAGGGCTATTTTTGAAAGTGGCAACAACTGTTTTCAGTGTTTGTAATCTGTCCAGAAATAGATACCACTTAACAAGAACGCTAAGCAAAGAGAAGGGCCTTTTTCAGGAATTCCCACTCTTCACAGGCATTTAGATTTCGAGATCACTTTCAGCCCAAGGACACTTGTGGCTGCTGGCAGTCAGGTTGGTGACCCCGGGTGCTGCCAGAGCAGGAGCCACGGGCAAGAGCAGCACCTTCTGGAGCACAGGCTGAACCGCAGCGGATCAGAGAAGGGACAGCACACAAACCTGCACTCACAGGAGCCAAGGGCTGTACACATCAGGACAGGGAGTTTCCCCAAGGCCAGCTGGAGCTAATCCACAGTGGTCATGCTGCATGGACATCCCTGCCACCGTGGAGTGTACTTCTTGCTTGTAGTTTGTGTTCTACGTCTTATCACTCGTGACATGTTAACCCTAATCACTTATCAGGCGATCCTAGTGTGAACAGCGGTTTTGTACTTCATTGGCAGGTCCTGTTAAATTCAAACCAGCCAAACCAAACCCATTGTGTCAGGGAGAAGGAAAAAAAATCTCCATAATTATAAGCAGCTTTCTCACCTGCTTCAGAGCAGTGCATTCCTTTGGGGGGGCTGATGACATTTGCAGAAAATGCATCTGCCTGTCCTATTCCTCCTCACATGTATTGGGTTATTCTTTATAAAGCATGAAGGGAGCCTGGTAGGTTTTCAGGCTTGAAACTGCAAAAACCTAAGGTACCCATACATACGTCCCCAGGTAGACTATGAACCTAAATCTTACAGGTGTGCTCTTGACTCGCTGAATCCAATGTGCATTTTGCCTTACTTGAGCAGGATCGAGCCCTTTAAGGTGTTATTTTCCCATTGGAAACTGGCAAGTTATTATTTTAAAGTAGGATAGAAAGCAGCTCAATGTAGGCATGTAATTTACCAGAGACATACTGGCAAGAAGTAGTACTTTTAGTGGGAATTGAAAATGTAGTTGGAGATTATAGCTGTCTGTGATTTCTGTGTCTGATAGTTCTGAGCTGTGAAGGGAACAGTTCATTCTCAGCCAGCTCTGATACCTGAGAATCCTGGGATCCGGTTTTAGAATATCCCTGAAAGCTTAATTTGCAACACAAAAGTTATACCTTGTGAGCAGGTACAGCCAGACCTGAATTACACACACGGTACACACGAGTTTTAACTGCTCTTAGCAGGAAGGCAAAGAAGTCACTTAGCAAAAACTGGTGACTTGCTTTTGATTAACCAGGCTTCTATATAATAGTAATTTCATTATGAGTTTGTGACAGCATGTTTTTCCTTTATGTTGCCTGTCAGCAATTCATCCCAGTGGTTTTTTTTAAATCATTAGATATTTAATACAAGTGAAAAGATTGACTTTCAAATGAGCTGTACTTGAAAACAAGGAAAGTGCCAGAGAGCGATAAGACATCTATGAACAAAATGCACCTCTGCACTGAGGCTCTGTTTAAGAAAAACAAAATACACAACCCTGCCAACTGTTCTGTTGAGGGCAGAGATTTAAACCACAAGTGTGTAATGAAGATGACACTGAATGGCTGCATGTTGAAAAAGTAGAGGAAATGAGAAACGGAGAGGAAGTAGTTACAAATGCCAATTGTGGTAATAGAAAGCTATAAATTAGGCAATGTTGTATTTTTCTTGCCTTTCCAGATGTATAATTTAATTGAAATAATAGTTTTGGGATTGCACAAAGTTCTGGAGGGAAGAGGAGTGTCACCATGCAAATTAGGGACCCGATTATACCAGCTGTCTGGTTCCTGCAAAGGGAGGTTTCCCCATGCAAGGCATGTGTCTGTGGCTAGGGACCCTGTGGTAGATCTGAAGCTTGAGAGGTGGTCCTCACTTCATCTTTTTGTGCATCTGGGGAAATAGGCAAACTGGAGGTTCTTCTGTGGTGCTTCCCTGCAGTCCCTCTTGCTGTAGTTAAGACGTAGTGAGGAAATGGGACGCACACAAAAGTTTCGTGGGGCTTTCCTACCGTGTGGATTAAGAGATTTAACAGATTTGAAGATGAAGGAGTTGCCTAAGTACAAAGTTGTGCTTGATAGCCATAACTGAAGATTTTTATTTGCACTGGCTGGAGAAACTGCATCTAAATAACTTGGGGTAAATTGCTTTTGACAGCCGCATGCAATTTGATTGCCATTTATAAGGATGCCTGGACACTCTGGGGCGATAATTTATGCCTCCTCTGGGATAGACCAACTAGTGATCCTTGTCTGAGGAAGACTTCCTCATTCCTGAGTGCTGCAGGCACCAGAAGATATCTGATGAGTGGCCTAAGTATTGTCCCCACTGGAAGTTATGAAATACATCTACATCATCTCTATCTGTTTACACACAGAAAGTTTTAGCTAAGTATGTAGATGGAGATGAAAGTCTAGCACCCCAAAGCTACAGGCTATTGAAGGGAGTTCACTTCAACTATTTGCTGGCTCCTGCAAAAGGACTAAACAGTAAGATGAGGTGAAAAAATTACTTTTGTTAGGTCAGTATGCTACACTATTCGTTTTTAATTAGGCCATGACAGTGAATCTCTGCCTGTCCTGCACTGATTGTGTATTCAAAGATCATCCAGGATATGCTAATGTAAGGCTTTTAGTATCCTTCTAGGGATACATTTAGCATATTAAAAGCATACTCTGAACATTAGCAAGACATACTGTACTGGTGGTTCACAGTCAGCCAGACCTGGAGTTTACTTAGGCCATGGTATGCTCTGTGTCCTGTAAATTATTACTGTGTATATTTTTTAAATTGAAAGCAGGTCACTGTTTTCCTTACTAATTAGGGCTTGAAGCTTTTTCTGCTGTGCCCATCTGCTTTAATGTACTGCTCAATAAAATCTCTATTCTTAACCCATTTATTCAAAGCATGTAGATGCTTCTTAGAATCTTGAGGTCTTTTCCGTACTGACTAAATAATCATAAATGGGTGGATTTATCATTTAGCCACTGTTAGTCAGAATTTGGACTTTACAGAAATTCAGGCTGAAGGGAATCACCACGTCCATTGGTCTCTAGCTGCCCAGTGTGGAGCCTCTCCTAGTGATTAAGACCAGTCATTCAGGATTACAGCAGACTGGGGTGTCCTCACTGATTTCTTCTCCTTCCCTGAAAGTAGTTAAGCGTTTTCCCTCCTCTCTGAGTGAGTGGCATTCCATTAGGACTTCCATGGTTTCTCTGTGCTGCAGCAAGGACTCTCATCCTCTTTCCATCCTGCTTCACTGCTCCCCTAGAACAGGCCACCTTTGGATGAACAATGGCTAACAGCAAACCTATCTGAAATCAGGAGGAACCTTTGAAAGGATGTCCAAGGATTAATGATATGTAAACAGGAAATATTTTGTATCAGAAATGGCAACAAATTTCGTACAGGTAGACCTTGTCTGCATTATATTAACAAATTTCCTATGTGCCTGCTCCTCAGGTACCTATTGTGGAGTTGGCTATGAAACCTGATTGGGGAAAGTAGAGGAACAAACTTTTGTTATTCACTGACTTCCAGTCCAGATTGGCAAAGGGTGAATCTGGTTTTCCAGAGAAATAAGGACATTAATGGAAAGAGGTGCAGAAAAAGAAATTGCTGCTGTTTGAGACACTGGGCTGAAGGTTGTGTGAGGACAGCAGAGTCACTGAGCCCCATGCGCTTCTGATCCCAGCATCCCTTACTATTCCTCTTTGTGCTTCTGTGACATTGTGCAAGAGGCAGTGCAGCAGGGCTGTTCCACCTTTCCTTCTTCACACCTCTGAAGGAGTGTTTCAAGAGCCAGTGCAGAACAGGACACTAAAAACTGCAGGCATTTTGTAGAATTAAGTAATTTCAAAATTAACATAGCAATTTGCATGAATTTCTGTGTAATTGCTTTAATATATTTTCAGGCTCCCCAAGGCAATGTTTTAAGGCATGTTACATAGTAAAAGAGGGATGAAACGAATGAATGTTCATGCACGTAGGGCAGGATTTTCTAAACCAATCAGTGTTGGTGGTTTACTGGCAGGATTTTCCTTCACTGAAGTCCTTGGTGAAAATCCTACCAGATCCTTTGGTGAAAATCCAGCCCGTTGTAGCATGGGGCTGTGTAGGTACTGAACCCAGTGAACCCTTCACAGTATGAGCACAGTCCAGTAAAGAGTTTGCCTCTAGGAGTAGGCCCATAGACTTTCATGTTATTATTTGCATATTTTATTTCAAATGCTCAGGGTCATAGAGGACTAAGCCTCATCTGATCATACGTTTCCCAAAGATCGTCTCATTGTGAAGCCTGAAAAAGGTATGTGATTATATAGTTACATCTCCTACATGATCAGCGAAAAATAATGGCCATTGATTCGTGTGTTCAGGCAATAGCCTGTCTGCTTTGTGAAGGAAGGCTTCCACAGAGGAGCTTTGCCTCAGCTCAGCCCATTTGCTAGGCTGCCCGGTACCTTTTTCCACTTAGAGCACATGGAATATTCTTTCCTGAATTCCTGTACTGTTATTTGTCATGTCCAGGATATTTGTCTGCTAGAGCGAAGAGCCTTTTCCTGTCCAGTGTCTGTTCCCTGTGTTGGTATGTGCAGATTGTGATAAGGTCAGCGCTTTCCTTTCTGAAATAGAGCTATTTCAGAACAGAAAGTAGATGGAGATTCAGAAGCCTTTCACTATAAATCATCATTTCTAGTCATTATGGCTCATTTCCGAACCTTATTCAGTTCATTTCATTCAGATTTTGTCACTAAAACTGGGAACAGTGCTGCAGGATCCTACTGATGCCAAACACAGCACCTACTCATGAGCCATTCTGGCTGAAGCCGTGACCAGAGACCCTGTGGTGGGCACCCATTGGGTGCTGCTTCTTTACACTGTGACAGCTCTGGCGTTATGCAAGTTATTCACTGAATCATAATCCAGGTTTTAATGTAGACTGTTGGTTCTCCAGGCGGAGTTCAGCACTTTGCAGCCCCGTAGTTTGTCCTCTTCTGGTTATGCAAAAGTTTAGTGTCACTTTGGCAGAAGGGCAAAGAGAGTTCCTTGCAGTGTCTGTGCACTCGGTTGGTGCCACGTTTGCCCGCGTCTTGTTTAAATTGTTTCTTTGGTCTGACTCAAGAAATGCATCTTGAGCGTTGTAAAGAAGTTCCTGTAGGCAAATCTGTTTTGGAACAGATTTTGCTGTGCATCACAAGAGTTATTGAAGATGATCAAAGTCACACTTAAGCGTTAGAACAGATTACAATAATTATTTCTTTATTTCATGTGTCAGTCTCTTATTGTTCTTTGTTCTAGCTGTCTTATTTTAAATCTGTACATTTGCAAAACGGTTCCACTGTTCTGTCACTAAACATTCAGCTTTTTTAGTGAACCATCAAAGAATCACTTATTGACTGTCTTTCTGTCTTGGCAGAAGAAGTACTTACCTTTGAGCTGTGTCTCCTTGTAACAAATCTGTTTCATTTTCCCTTTTCAAGGCCTAAAAATAGTACATTTTGGTAGGGCCTACTACTGCAGTAAATTCCAGGCTGAAACTGAGAACACTTAAAACAGGAAAGACATTTTGAGAGTAAGAGATACACATCTGTGTATGCACTTGGGTTTTTTGTGTGTTTTGTGTTTTTTGTTTTTTTTTTTTAACAAAAATTAAGGCAGGCATGACCTCAGCATTACATGTTTATTTCTGTTGTAGTTTCAATAGAAATTTTTATAAAATAAACTTCATATGCACCCAGGAATGCACACATACACATGCACATGGCATGCACTTTAATGGATACTTACAACAAGTCCTATTTAGGTTTAAAAGTGATTAGCGTAAAAGTGAGAAATGCATTTCTTTAGTGATTGGTAGATCTGATTTGAAATCATTGTCATCTGAATTAGTTTTTAAATGCAGGTAGCACATAGCTTGTTTTTTGACAAAGGACTAAACAGTTTGGGGTATTCTAAAGTGGATGCAACTCATAAAAAAATTCAGACCATTAAAATATCCATAGGAGAGTCACAGAAGTAATACAGATTATGTAAGTACTTCTGTATTAAATAAATAAATATTAAATTGTGTTAAATAAGTCCCCAGCTGGAGAGAGCATTCTGGGGGGGAAACTTGAAAAAATCATCTGCAGATAAACAGGAGAGTGTTGAAGCATTTCTGTAAACGCTTGGTTGGATCCATGAGAACAACTCAGTATTTACATGTGTGGTAGCCCAAAGCCTGCCAGAAGGAGCAGGTATCTTCTGTGGATTGGACATTGTGTATAGCACTGCCACTATGTACATACATTTAGAGGAAATATTAAGTATCTTTCTTCTTCTTTCTTCTGTTTCATCCCTTTGCTCTAGTTTTTTGTGTAGCTTATGCTTGTTAATTAATTAGTGGCCGTGTCGTTTCTGTTAGAAGACCTCAAAAACATTATTTGCTGCTCTTTTCTTCCCTGGGTTACTTTTAAGTCTCATATACTAGCTATTGACAAAATTTGTATTTTACCTTCCAAAGAAATAGATTTAGCTAATTGAATAAGCTCATCTTTTTGTTAATCCACGAGAGAGTTGCCACTTGGTGCAGCATTGAATTCAGGGTGAGGTTTGCATATTGGTGAGGTGACTCCACTCTCAGTGATTTGTGCCAGGGAAGTTTTGCTCAAATCCTCTCAGCAACTCTCGGTTAACATTTACAGGCACTTCCATTCTTTTTCCAAAAGAAATAGAGTAAGGGGGGG